>CABFOW010000748.1:84225-172782 GCA_902141385.1 Timema californicum | reverse complement strand
GTTTTTGATAAATGAGCTCTAAGAGATCAAGTGTTTTAAATAGAAATAACACGTAAAACATGCCAGTCAATAAGGTCGATTCTCAATTAGTTGGTAGAAAATAAAAAATAAAAGAATAACAAAGGCCGTGAAGCGAGTATTTATTCGAGTGTCTAGAAAAAGAAGCAATACTAGCTCCGTAGCTCAAGTATTTCGAGTATTGTGAGTATTGTGAGTATTGTGAGTATTTCGAGTATTTCGAGTATTGTGAGTATTTCAAGTATTTCGAGTATTTCGAGTATCACTGATATCTCAATCACCGATACTTTTGGGGTCGAGTAACTGGGAGTATCAGTGATTAAATGGTATTGGTGAAAAAATCACAGTCAGTGATATATCGCCCATCTCTACTGCATGGTCTAAGGCACTTCTCTCGCAATAGAGTAGACTGCCAAAGACAGGGAGATTGGGGTTCGATCTTGGTCGGGTGCACTGAGGGTGGTTTTCCATAAATGGTTTTCTACTCTCCCTCCATGCAAATGTGGGTGAACTTCCTTTAAATTAAACCTTCCTAATACCCAACAAATTATTGTAATTAGTATGTTATTAGCATAATACCCTAATGAGTAGTAAGACATGCTTAAAAAATTGGATGAAAACCCACTAACAGTCTCCTCAGTCTGCTGATAGGGATATCATATTTTATCTCATTTATAAAAATATAAAACATCCTCACAACATAAATATATATTCTAAAATCAAGATAAATATAATTATACTTTCATTAAATTGTTGTGTTCCCTCCAGTAGCTTCCACTCACCTGCGCTGATGACTGCTCGACTGGGCGACACAGCTGAAGACAGAAGCAAACCTTTAGGTTTGAATGCTGTACTCAGCTCACGTACTAATGCAGCAAATGCCTCCTTGTCAGAGTCGGGTCCTTTCTTGCAGTCCACCTAGTCACACGAATAAAAATGTTGGCTTAAACTTTTAAGGAACTATCGCATAAATTAATTTTTAACTTTTATATATATTTTTCAACTACAACAATGACATAAAAAAATCGCATTAGCAAAGTTTGTTGAGTTTTCCATTAAGAAATATGATTCGAAAACGTTTTCCACTATTGGCCAGAATTGTAGTTATTTATAAAAATCATATTTTACTGTAAGGCTGTATTATACATATTAATTATGGATTTATCATATATGCATTATTAAAATCTACTTAAAGTGGGCTATGAATCATGTACGTGCTGCTAAATAAATGTTTAGCTCTGGACCAAAATTAAGACAACAATTATTTTGAAACTTCAAGAGAGTATATTATAATGATGTTTCTGGGTAAAATTTCATTCAGGTGTCCCTCTATCTATCACATAATTTTGGTTCAAGCATTGTCATACGACCTTGAAAGAAAATCATTACAAGACAAAACTTGATCGATTTTTTTATAATATTGCTTATTAAATTGTTATTGAAATTATTATTAAATTATTCTTTATACTTTTCTGTAGTCCTGATAAGCATTGACAAGAAGATGGGTTTTAAATTTGAATTTAAGACCTATGTAAGAGACTGAGCAAGAAAGTTAGAAAATAAAGTTATTGTAGTATATGTATGATACAAGTCTTTTTGTGCGCCGGAGAGCATTGTAAACAACCGAAAAACAAGTGAAGTGCGCAACCGCCATGACAGACAAACGAGTGTAGGTCAGTGTTACGAGCATCCTTGCTTTATCTATGTTACGACTTCACCCGTCGACGCCAGCAGATAGAGGAGAGTATAGATGTGTTTGCCACTAATCTTCGCCGAATCGCCGATGGTTGTGGTTTTTGTGGTGAGGTGGTAATGGAAAAGATGCTCCATAATCAATTTGTTTGCAGATTGGCTGACACTCAGTTATAGCAACAATTTTTTTTTATCAAGCCCGACCTGACATTTAAAATAGCAATAGAAGCGGCTGAAGTTGCCAGAAAATATGTAGAGGATGTACGGGATGAAGCAACAACACACGGAGCTGAATATGGGATTGGTAGCCAGGCCCAATATAAACCTACGTTCCAGCGAACGCGCCGACAGGACACAAACCACGGGTAATAACCACAAGTAGGAAATCCACCCTCAATCAAAGTAGGGCCTTGCCAGTAAAACCGATGGAGAAGAGCACGGCACCTCTTTCCGGGACAGTGTTTGAGATGTGCAGGGCAACATCAAACACGCTGCTGTACGGTGGATCAAAACACGCTTTACTGTACAGCTTGTGATCGAAGAGGGCATGTGGAGCCTGTTTGTCTTTTGGAGACGAGACACGGTAGGAATACAGCAAGGGCACATCAGGGAACGGATATAACAGAGCATCATAAACAGGATTCCGAGGAGCTATCAATAGAGGGGCTGGAACTATATAATATTAAAGACCTATCGAAACATAGTGTGCCTGACACCAAGAGGCAACCCACAATTCCAGCAATAAAACTGTCTCTGAACATAGACGGTATGTTTCACACCATGGAGGTAGACACAGGGGCAGCCCTGACGCTCATCTCGGACGAAACTTATAAAGTACTGTGGCCTCACTAACCCAAGTTAGAGTCCTTGGACTGGGATTTGAGTACCTGGGCAGCTGATACACCACTTCGGCTACTAGGCTCAAAATCAGTAGAGGTTCAATTTAAAGAAAAACGAGTGACCCTAACCCTGGTAGTAGCCACAGGCCATGAACCCAGTCTATTTGGAAGACCATGGTTTGAGCCCCTTGGTCTCACAATTCACGGGCTAAATGTTATAGGCAACACTTTAGCCAACACAGAGCAAAAGCCTACCAGCATTAATATTCAACAAGAATTACCGGTACCTGGATACAGGACAAACAATAAGGTCACTGTGCAAAATACCCTGCTTACTCCGAGTGAGGTTAAGGATTTAAAGACTAGTACAAGGTTACACTGCAGTGGCCGACCCCACATTTGGAGAGTTTAATGGACCTATGGTGAGACTGGAGCTGGAACCATCCATACCACTAAAATATTGTAAGGCCAGGCAAGTACCATTTGCGTTAAGAGACAGAGTGGATAAGGAAATTCAAAGGTTAGTTGATCTGGGGGTGTATGAGCCAGTGACATACTCTAGATGGGCCACACCATTAGATATAATTGAAAAAGGAAATGGGGAGCTTCGTCTTTGTGGGGATTACAGGGCAACACTGAACAAAGCCTTAAAGCCTGATACATACCCTTTACCTCCAGCTTCAGAGGCTTTCGCACAACTGGCAGGAGGAACCATTTTATCAAAAATTGATTTAGAGCAAGCATATACGCAGCTCAAAGTAGACGTGGAATCTGCAGATGTTTTAGCAGTAAACACAATCAGGAGACTCCACCAGGCGCATCGCTTGCCATTCGGGATTAACGCGGCACGAGGCATTTTCCAAAGAATAAAGGCCAACTTATTCGCAAATATGGAGGGAGTGGCAATCCTACTGGACAACATAGTAGTGGCAAGTAGAACGTTCCAAGAACACAAGGACAAACTCTGTCAGGTGCTTCAGCGGCTCAGTGATGCGTGTCTTTGAGTGAAAATAGCAAAATGTCAGTTTGGAGTTCCAGCAACAACCTTTTTGGGATATCGAATTGATGCTTCAGGCCCTACACCCATGTCTGAAAAAGTGAGCGCTTTTCAGAAGGCCCCAAAACCTGTGAATAAAACACAGTTACAGTCATTTTTAGGGTTGCTGAATTTTTATGAGCGTTTTCTATACAACAAAGCTACTATCCTGGAACCACTCCACCATCTACTGGACCAACACAGTGAGTGGAACAGGACGCAGGAACATAGGAAAGCCATGGATGCAGCTAAAAGGCTACTAACATCATCACCGGTCTTGGCTCACTACAACCCAAACAAACCTGTTGTCCTTACTTGTGATGCCAGCCCTTATAGAAATGGAGCGGTACTAACTCACATAATGGAAAATGTTACTGAGACGTCATTAGCATTTGGGTCTAGGACACTCACCAAAGCAGAGCACAACTATTCACAAATAGACAAAGAAGGCTTAGTTCATGTCTATGGGGTGACAAAGTTTTGACAAAACCTCCTTTGTCACAAATTTACAGCAGCGACAGATCACAAACCACTTTTAGGACTTTTAGCCACTGACAAACCCGTTCCAGCAGTGGTTTCGCCTCGCATGCTCAGATGGTCATTAATCCTTTCAGCTTATGACTACGACTTGCAGTATTGATTGGGAAATAAAGTGGAGCATGCAGATGCTCTTAGCAGACTACCAGAACTCACTGAAAAGCAAGCTTACCAGAGCCAATGGGAGTTTACTTAATGGATATATCAGGTGAAGGACCTATATCGTCATCCCAAGTGGCGTGCGAAATGGAAAGTGACGCTGTATTGAGCAAAGTTAAAAGATTGATTGAAACTGGGTGGCCAGATTGTAATCCTGGGCCAGAACTAACACAGTTTTGGACGTTACACCAGGAACTGAACACTTCAAGAGGGTGTGTGATCAGAGTATGTCGAGTCGTCATGCCAACCTCTTTAAGACCAGCAGTTCTATAGTTACTTCTTACTACACACCTGGGAATCATAAACACAAAGTATGCAACACGCAGTTCAATGTGGTGGCCAAACATAGACAAAGAAGTAGAAGCGACTGTACGAAGCTGCAATATCTGCCAAGAAGTTAAACATAACCCAATCAAGGCTACAAACCCCAGCAAACCGTGGTCCAGAATTCACATTGACTTTGCTGGACCAGTAGAGGACACACACTACTCCTGGTATTGGATACATATTCCAAATGGATAGAAGCCACCACAATAAGCTCAATGACAGCCGGATCACTTATCAAGAATATGCGAGAGATTTTCGCAAGACATGGCATCTCAGACACACAAGTTAGCGACAATGGTACACAGTTAGTGTCTGCTGAGTTTTCTGCATTCTTGAGGAAAGATTGAGTCATACATGTGAAAACACCACCATATCACCCTTCAAGTAATGGGCAGGTCGAACGGGCAGTAGAAACTATAAAAAATGGCCTAAACACATGTAAAGGGAGATTGGCATACACGTCTTGCGCGTGTCTTTTTTAGCCACATAATCACCCCACACTCAACCACTGGAGTGACTCCGGCAGAATTGCTTATGGGTCATGAACTGCAAACGGCTCTAGAAATGCTCCATCCGGACCACACATCACACAGGGAAGGAAAGCAAGAGACAAACAAACACCCTAAGAGACAGTTCCACCAGGAGATACAGTGTGGATTCGGGAATATTCTGCCAACCACCCCAAGTGGACCACACATCACACAGGGAAGGAAAGCAAGAGACAAACAAACACCCTAAGTGACAGTTCCACCAGGAGATACAGTGTGGATTCGGGAATATTCTGCCAACCACCCCAAGTGGACCACACATCACACAGGGAAGGAAAGCAAGAGACAAACAAACACCCTAAGAGACAGTTCCACCAGGAGATACAGTGTGGATTCGGGAATATTCTGCCAACCACCCCAAGTGGACCACACATCACACAGGGAAGGAAAGCAAGAGACAAACAAACACCCTAAGAGACAGTTCCACCAGGAGATACAGTGTGGATTCGGGAATATTCTGCCAACCATCCCAAGTGGACCCAGGGCACAGTGGAAAAATCTTTAGGGGAATGGATGTATGAAGTAACCAACAAAGATGGTCGTAGACAGAGAAGGCATGTTGACCAGCTCAGACAGTCAAGCAGCAATACTCTCAGAGAGAACAGCACTTGCCTTTACAACTATTCCAGTGGGAGGACACACCAGTGCAACAAGAACCAGACCAGGACCCACCTCATTGTTGGAACGACACCATGAGATGATACCACAGCGAGAGAAGTCCTGGGAGCCTGGACAAACCAGGGAGCAAAACTGACAGGCAACACAAAAACGGGGAAGGCCTTGTAAGGAGCAGCAACAACAAGCACCCTGTTTACAGCCAGTGAACACCAAGCACCCACATCAGCCACTCTCCTTGCAACTCAGAGGAAAGATGCACAAACCACCTATGTTGAGGCCACAAAGGATAAGGCGGCCAAATCCTTGTTATGTTGACTAAAATTGAAATTAGTGAGTGGGGGAGAAACTGCACAGTTTTAGGGAAAACAAACCAAAAACACATAAGTATAATTTAACTGTGAGGGGAGGACTGTAGTATATGTATGGTACAAGTCTTGTTGTGCGCTGGAGAGCATTGTAAACAACTGAGAAACAAGTGACGTGTGCAACCGCCATGACAGACAAACGAGTGTAGGTCAGTGTTACAAGGTAACTGGTGTGAACTGTACCTAGGATATTCGAGGTTATAATGTGACCCCAGTTAGCACCCACATACATAACAATTATGACTGTTGACTTTTCAAATTTTTCTGTTAGAATTTAGTTTTTAACTATTATTTGATACAAGAATAGAAAAATATTGTTGATAATCATATTTTTATTGATTTGTAATAACTTAAATGACTTACAAAATAAATTAATCGAATAAATTTAAAAATGACATGGACAGTGGAATCAAATCTGGGACCTTCGACTTAGTGAACAAATGCTCTACCACTGAGCTATCCAGAGATTGTCCCATGTTCAGGGTCATTCTTCACTCATAGTTTAAGGCAGACTAAGCCAAAGGTCCTGGGTTAGATCCCCCTGTACAGGTGTCATATTTTTAATTTATTTGACTATAATCGAGACATGACTTATGTCCATAATTATAATCATTCATCACCCAAACTTCACTATTCATATAATACTTAATTGTATGTATAGCTTTGCTTTCTTTCAAAATATAATGAACTCTAATGCCTACAGGCTGGTTTAATAAGCTACATTAACAAAGCCAGTGCAAGGTAAATGTTTTTTTAAATATCCACTTACTGTGTACAGCATTTTATAATGATAATGATAATTCTTTTTTACTTTATTTTTTATTTGCCATGAACTTAAGCCCATCCTATTTTGAACTAAAGCATAATTTCCTTTAAATTAAAGTCTTTTTATAATGCTAGAAAAGTATTTTATTAGATTGAACAGTTCAGTGACTTTTTTTGAAATTCAACCCAACTTCTAGTTTTATTTTGAATCCATATATATTCCTCATGTAAATATAGTCCACATTTATGCAGCAAATATGATTCTTTCATGAATGTTGCATTAAAACACAATAACGTTTTAGGTTATGTCTAGCCTACATGTATTTTAATATTAGAGTTGTAAAATGAACACATTTATTCTGAAGACGACTAATATTTTAACAAAATATGGAAAGCACAATTGTAAATTTAGGCACTACCATATTCATAATAATCGTGTAAATAAGATTCCTGGGTTTGATTCCTGTGCCCATGTGTCATTTTTTTTAAATGTAAAATGGTATTGATGGATGGATTATATGAATAATTATTATCAAGTATTTTGGTGAGAACATTTCAAAAACTTTGTTTTCACCCTTTGGTTCTGATAACTATTATTTATTACTACAGTTGTAGTTTGAAAATATCAATAGACACGCCAAATATAGCTAACCTGCCAACATTTGGGATATTCCCAGTCCAGATCCAAGCCATCAAAGTTGTGTTGCTGTATGAAGTCTAGCACATGTGCTATAAACCTTGCTCTTGCTCCGGGACTGTTCACTAAACGACTGTACTTGTCACCAGCCGAGTCATTCCAACCACCAATAGCAAGCAGCACCTTCAGTCCTTTCAGTTTTAATGCTGTCACCTTCTCATAAAACTCTGACAAAAAAACATCCAATACATGAAAAGTCACAAACATAAAAGAGGAATAATCAATTCCAATCAATTAGGGGCTTTGTTTATTGAACAAATATTATTAACATTTAGGGAGAAAAAAAGACTATTGTTTAATCATGTTTAAACATTTTACTGTCACATAAATACATCTAGAAACAATATTGTGACCATGTCAACAGTTGGTTTGTCCGTTCTAAACTCACAAAGAAAATATTAATATTGTGGCTAGCAAAAGCTAAAGTTTAAACTTAATAGACCTACTACTCTTGCACTACCCAGGTTAGTATGCTGGCCATCTTTCTTATTGTTGACCTAGATGTTGCCTTAGGCACTCGTCTACAATCCCCAATATACTGAGTTTAAATCCTGTATCCAAACATCTATTTAGTAGAACTAAATCATATAAATAAAGTATGTGCTTAGTAAATAATTAAATATTACTCACTATTATCATAGTCGGCCCATGTATCATGAGGGCGAATTAGCAATTGATCTCCATTAAGAACTGCAAATCCATAAACTATGTGAGTGCAGAGTTCAGGGTCAATATCACTGGGAAGAAATTTCCCTCCCCCTTGACTGAAACATTTGGTAGAGCAGAGACTTTAGGAACAACACCCTAGGAGAGATTAAAATTGGTGACTTTGGGAACACAACCCTCGGAGGGATTAAAGAAAGGGACTTGAGGACACAACCCTTGGAGGGATTAAAACAGGGGACTTGAGGATACAACCCTAGGAGGGATTAAAACAGGGGACTTGAGGACACAACCCTTGGAGGGATTAAAACAGGGGACTTGAGGACACAACCCTTGGAGGGATTAAAACAGGGGACTTGAGGACACAACCCTTGGAGGGATTAAAACAAGGGACTTGAGGACACAACCCTAGGAGGGATTAAAAGTGGAAACTTTGGGAACACAACCCTAAGGAGAGATTTAACAGGGAACTTTGGCAGCATGGTCGTAGGAAAGACTAAAAGTGGTAACGTTGGGAACACAACCCTATGAAAGGAGGGATTAAAATTGGATAATTCGGAAATGTGTAGTGGCGAGAGTGTTGTAAACATAAGGTAAACCAGTTAATAAATTACTATATGGGGAACATTAATGTTTATATTTTATGCAATCTTAAACACATTTCATTACATAATTAATATGATTACAATAGTTCTTTAATTTTCTAAAATAAAATGTATACCAATACTAAAATATGTGAGTAGACAATAAGATTGATAGATGTTGGAGATTTACCCACTCAACCCACAATTATGTGGGGAATCCCCTAACCAAAGTTGTATTCTCCAAGACGAGCAGAACATACATTCTTTGTGAATAGTATCAGCAATATTAGCACTACATGTGATATTCCAAGCTACCATGAAATTTTACTTGTCTTCATTTTGATATTTTTAGAACTTGGTTATGGCAGTTAGCAGCAAAGCAATCAGGACACTATAAAGTTACTTGTTTCCAATGCTTTACATCTCTTGTTCCAAACTCTCGTCTGTATTGTAATGAAAGAAATATTGGAAGATTATTTGGTTTCCTTCAAATAGAAGGTTCAAGGTCTTATAAAAACTGTAAAAAGACAAAATTGAGCCCCCATGCTCTAAATAAACATCTGATAGCTTCTCCAACAGGGTAGCAGCTTAAATTTGTTATAACATTTCTACACATATCCATGTGGATTTTTACGTATCATTCTAAATAATAAAGAATATAAGTAGGCTTAGATTATTTTAATTGTTATTATATTATTTTATGTTAAAAACACCACACCTCTTCAATTTTCATTCTCGCCATTGATAGCCTGGGGAAAGGTTTATCTACTACTGGTAATAACCGTCCAGCTTCATTGCTACAATGATGTACTATCTGTATACTACTCACACTATAATCTCATTAATAATTTATGGTTTACAAAAGTTTTTATTTTTATTATTGGAACCTCAATAGTAGCCTAGAATATGATTACTTTCAGTAACCGTTAAGATTTATTCTAAAATAGTGGTTTTATTTACTGATTATAATAACAAACAAAAAAACATAGATTAACTTAGCTAAATGAATTCAGTTGAACCTCTGCTGTTGAACACTTTCCACTAATTTATCTATTTTTGTTTAAAGTGTTTTACTTAAAACTATTTGTATGCAAGAGTCTATTTCACTGCTTCGTTTTAATATTTACCATTGTGGAGAATACCTTTTTACATAAATAAGTAGAAACAAAGGGCAGCAAATTTTGAATAGCGATGGTGAGCAGATGGGAATTATTTGTACTATCTGTGATTTCTGTACGTGCTTCCCCTTCCCTTCATTACCCCAGAAAATCGATAGTATACTGTACTTATGTGCTTACAATCATCGGATTCTTTATTCCAAAACATAAAATTTAAGATAATTAACTTCATGAATAAGCAAATAACATGTTAAATTATTTTTTCGAGGCCCCCCCAAAAAAACCTTTCGCGGCGCCCTGGTTAAGAATCGCTGGTCTAAGGCACTACTCTTGCTGACGATAACAGGGAGATTATGGTTTGAATCTCGGTTGGGTGTACTGAGGATGGATTTCCATTATCCTTCCACGCAAATGTGGTACACATCCTCTAAATATAACCTAAATTCCTAAAACCATTATTGTAATTAGTTCATAAGCATATAGACCAAACCGGTAGTAATATGCAGTGCTAAACAAACATAATCTATTAATATTATTATATTATTTATAAAATAGAATGTTTGATTAATGTTAAAGCTTGGTGATTTATAATCTACACTCAAGATGGTAGTCACCCGCCTCGATGGCGTAGTTGGCTAATGCGTTAGTCGTGTTGAGCTTGACTGCTGAGGACGGGGAGATCGAGGTTCGAATCTTGGTCGGGTGAACTGGGGGTGGTTTTTCCTAAATGGTTTTCCACTCTCCCTCCACGCAAATGCAGGTTCACTTCCTCTAATTCAACCTTCCTAATTCCTAATCCATTATCATAATTAGTACTTAAAGCGTATAACTCGAACAGGTAGTAAGACACTGTGCTAAATAATAAATAAATAAATAAATAAATAATAAATAAAAAAGATGGTAGTCAACCCAACTTTTGTTTGGATCTTGGTGGGATTGAAATTAATGTTTATGTAGTGTTAGTGATCATATCATTGAGGACCCACAGGCTAGTATTAGCACATGTGTATTAAATGCCTCTTCTTTAGCAGACGAGATTAAAACACAGACTGGACTATGGCAGCATCACTTGATTCAAAAAAAGGTTTAGGCATGGATTATGCCGTTGCCTATTCTATCTTGTTTCTTTATTCTTGCTAGATGGATAGAATGTTGAAGTTATATTATATTTAATCATTATTAAGGTCATTAAGGTTGAGACCACCGAGGTTGCCTGGATTTGGTAATATATTGATGAACAAGTTCCCACCTATGAAGCTGGGAAGAATCGCAACTAATGTGGAGGTCTCATACAACTTTAATACTATAGCATGAGTTAAAATCTGAATTATGCATTTGGGCATGAAGTGCTACTGGTTTGTTGTGGTTGTTATCAATTTGAAGTCTGTGTGTTCGTGTGGTGAGGCCACGTTATTCAGCAATGCAGTAGTTGCATTGTAGCTAGTGTATAAGATTTTCTGTGGAGCAGTCATAGTGGCCCTTCATGGGGTATTTAATTTGTGTGAGTCTGCTGATGAATGAGTTGGATGGTTGGTGAATTTTGTGTGTACTACATCTCTATTTGTTGCAAGAGTAGGAATTTTTGGTCTGATGTTGTTTGGCTGGGTTGGGCAATTTAGGGTGAACCAGGATGTTGCGGAGATAAGAGAGGCGTTTGAATGTGATTCTTGGCGTAATGTTGAGAAGATTTTGTGGAGAGGTGATGAGGTTAGGATTATGTAGCCTGTTTTTAGGATAAATCTGAGTTTGTCTATAACCTTCATAATACTGGGCGGTGCATAGTATGTCACTGAAAAGTTATTTCTTGGTATGCTCTTGATTGGATCGGGCTCTGTTTATTTGATTGTCGACTATGTGTTTAGGGTCTCCTCGGGCTGTGAAAGCCTTGAAGAGTTGTTAACATTGGTTGTTAAGGTCTTATTCCTCAGAACATATATGTTTGGCTCTGGTAGCTAAGATATAAGGTAGAGAGTATTTTACATGTAGAGGATGATTGCTTTGGAAATGGAGGTACTGTTGATGGTTAGTGGTTTTGGTGTTTACTGTGGTATTTATATTTCCCTCTTGAAGGTTCAGTTCTAGATCCAAGAATATGACATGGTGTTATGAAAGGTTCCAGATGAATCTGAGCGTGCTATGGTTATTCAACCTGTTCAGAAACTGCAATAAATTAGTTTTGGAATCTGTCCAAATCATGAAGATGTCATCAATAAATCTTATCTAGTAGAGTGGTTGTATGGGTTTGGATTGCAAAAAGTTGGTATTTAGTTTGCCCGTGAAGGGGTTAGCGTAGATCGGGGCCATATGTGTACTCATTGCCATATCTCGGATTTGAAGGTAATGTCTGTCCATGAAGAGGATTTATTTTTTCAAGTATGATGCTAGTGGATTATACTAGAAAGGCGGTGGATGGCTTAGAATTGGGTGGTCGTTTGTCCAGAAAATGTTCTATAGCATACTTTCTGTAGTATATTGAATTAGAGACCTTTTATATTGAGCGTTTTGTATTTTGGCATACATTTTGAAAATACTGTTTTTTTTATCTAAGATACAACATTATTATTATTATTATTATTATTATTATTATTATTATTATTTCAAGTATTTTGTACCTAAAATACTTTGGTATTTTGTGCTTTTTAAAAATATTTTAAATCATATTTATCAAGAGTGAAAAAAAAGAAAGAATGGCACTAACTGATAGAATTCAATGGCTATTAGAAGCAGAATAAAATGGCAGGGCCTACAAACTCGCCAAAAAGTAGAAGCTTTAAAAAAAGTTTAGCCTTACCTATAAAGTCAAAATAATATTTTCCATAAAAAGGTATTGTGTACCTGAAATAAATATCATTAAAGAGTATTTTTGGAGTCTCTAAATACATACATTTCTAGAAATATCTACATCAGAATATTAAGCATTTTTGACCAATTAGAGTGATTCAACTTCATCGGTCATTATATCCTTAACTACAATGTATTTTGATTAATATTCTATGAATGTAGCTGTACACTGTAACACAAACAACTATCCTTGCTATAGAGACTAGAGGAGCTATCTTACCGGTACCAAGCCCAGTTGGTGAAGTAGCAGACAACTTTAAAGTCTCCAGTGGTGCCACTTGTACCTGGAGTGGAGGGTCGTATCGTAGTGGTAACACTAGGAATAGCGCTCGTGTCTATAGACGATGCAGGTGTAGTGTGCTGCCAGTCAGAGGGAGGCGGCTGTGGACTGACTGTCGATGGCTGCATCACTACACAATAAGGACATCAACTTGTAACTATTACGATACTGGTACTGAAAGAGGTGTAGGATTGTAGTACTATTTTCAATCTCACTAAGGTATCTCAGTAAAACCCTTCAGAGTTACTCTTAGACTGTCTTTGACTCAAAAGAAGTTTTAAGTATAGTCTTAACACATACAATCATAATACTGACAAAAATGTTTCAATGCTATTTGGGAAACAATGACATGGAAAATAGAAGATTATGTTCTTATTCTACACTCAATGACCAAAATAAAATGGTTCCGCCCGTGACAGAAACAAATAAGCCTGTTTCATGAGTCTAAGGCAATAATTATTTTTCCAACCGTTTTATGAAACTATAGTCAAGACATCATATTAATTGAATCATTCTTTAGACAGACCGGTTTCCAGAAACTACTAGCTCTTTAGTAAGTAATTTGGTACCTCCATACTGGGGTGACAGCGCACATGAGAACGTATGTTATTCCTACTCAATGACCATAGAACCAAACCATTTGACTTCAGTAAAATAGTAATAATTATTCATATATAGCCAAAAACAACAATATTATTTCCATAACATCTCCTTTTTGTGAGGAAGGGTGGAAAATCATATAGGAAAAACCACTCTCAGTACACCTAACTGGGATTCAAACTCTGATCTACCAAAATGGGTGATGATCTTTTTTGATTCTGAGAAGAATCACTAACTATTTTTTGAAGAGCACAATGACTCGACAGTTTCTAAATTATATGTATATTATTCATACAGTGCCAGTATCGCATTGGGTTCTGTGAACGTCTGTCAAGATGACAGCACTAGCATATTGAGGCAAGCTCAATCTACAAAGCTGTGGCTAAGGATCATTTGAGGCTAGTGATAAGTAGTGATAAGGTGTTGAGTTAAGAATGGTGACTTTTAAGAATGTCTTGCCTCAAACATGAAATGTTATCATGGCACTAAGAGCATGCTAGCAAAGTTGGATTGGTGACATGCCCATTTAGTCTATGTGGTCACACACAACAGAAAGGGTGTATTAACGTTGTATGTTCTGAATGTATCTATTTACAATCAAAGTTGTAGAGTAGTATGAACATTAAGGGTGGTATGCAAGAATGATGCTGAGCAAGATCCAAGTACAAGTCGGATGCAAGTAAAGTCGAAGTTAAGTCCAGGTCAAGTCTATCAAGTGCCATGCTAGAATGTATTGCTAACAGTCACATGATAAAATCTTACACAGAGGTAGCACACCCCAGCGGAATATAAATTATCTACATCCACTGCCTTCTGTATTAATGATTTTGCTCATAAAGTTAACAAAACTGTTCATAAACAAATAAAGATTTGTTAAAATGGTGAAAAACAGAAAAGTGTAAAACAGAGTTTTCATAGAGAAAAAGCGAGTATATTTACTAGAAAAGACTAAGAATCATATGATTATAGAACATAAAGTGTGTAGGAAGAAATAACCAGGAATTTTAACTACCTGTAGTTTCTAAAAGGTGAGTGTGGTTTGATCAGTATATAATGTTATACAACTTTCAATTTAATCTGCTATATTATGTTGATAGATAATAATTGAGTAGTTGGCTTATTAAAATCTAGATAATCTATGCCCACTATATTCTTTCGCATAAACAAAGAAGTAACCAATTATTCTCAATAGTTTATGCACACCGGGCCAGCTTGAGGAATAGCATGGTAGTACGAGTGAAGTACAGCCAAAGTCTTCTCGGGACCAGACTTTGATGTGACTTAGAAGACTAACGTTATAGCACCATTGAGTCCCTCATTTGTCCTAGCTAGCAAATTCATGTGCCATTGACTTTACTTCTACTCCGGGCTTGCTAAGTCTTGTTCTTGCATATGCTCTAAGTCTCAAGCCAATTAATTAAGGGCTTGGGGTAGACAAATCAGCGGGCATGGAGATGGAAAAAGTGCCATGAGAGATACCACCTCATTGTTAGAGGAAGCAAATCCCAAATGGCAGCATGAAAAAGGGTTAAACCTTAAAGGTGCAATCCATTTGCACCACCCCATTTTGGTTCACCCCTTTTTCACGCCACAATTGTGGGTTTTCTTCCTCCTGCGACTGATCCTTAGCGGTTTAGCCACAATTTTACTATCGCAGGTTGGCCTCAATACTCAAACGCTGTCGTCTCGGTGGACTTTCACATAACCACGAGGGGTTCTCGTACAAAATAATAAAGAACTGCTGAATGAGTTGGACTGCAATGAAACTATGGAAGAATTCATCAATTGTGTGATTATTGTATCACTATTTTGGTAGTTTTAGGGGGGGGGGGAAATAATAAATTAAGAGCGTGTTACTGTGTCACTCACAAAATAATACTGTGTGTTTTTCATTCATTTGATAAAAAAGTAAATGTAATTAAGTAGGAAATGTAACTATTTCATTACTAAGTGCCCCACAAAATTGTTTTGACCCTAGCCCCCTTCAAAAATTATGAACATTTTTATACCCTCGCCTATGTGGTATTTCCATTTTTTAACATTGGCCTATTGGATTGTTTAAATGAAGGTCAAAGGATAGTTTCAAATTCTTAGCATAACAAATCTGATAATTAAATCAATTATTAATCATTTTGCACTCCTGAATTGGTAATTCAGGCCTAAAATGTATTGGAAGATGTGGGCAAACACATGCTTTATAAATTATAAGTATAAGGGTACAATTACTATAGTCCCAAAAGTCAGACAATTCCAGTAAACAACAATCATTCAAATATATATATAATTATATATTTTTTTTAATCTAGAGGAAAATGTAGATCAACTATTGCACTAAGTCATATACCTAGCACTATTCATCATAGCTATTTTAAACATAAACACCCAACTTATCCAGAATCAAGTCATCTCAATGTGAGAAAAGATTGAATAAAAAAGCATACTTAAGCTACATTCACAAACCACTGACCAAAAAGCCAACTATTAAAGAAACATGACATTTATACATTATTATTACCATACCAAAAAACAAAATAGTATCATTCCTAAGATAGGGGGAAAATCGACCACCACATGAAAATTCAGGAGAAGTGTAGAAAAAATTAGTATATTGGCTGACCTGGTTCTCCTGTCCCAGGTGTAGCCAACACAGAACGTATTGTGTTGAGCAGTGGGTGGGGCCCATCCCCACATCTATTTCTGAAGTCATCAAGATCTAGTGCCCATACCATGCCACCTCCTAAGTCCATGTCACGAATATATTCTGACTGCACATACATAAACATACACTTTACTTATTAACATAATGTTTAATAGTTTTGGCATAGATTCTTTTATTAAATCCTAGCTATTTTTTAACTGGTCACTAAATTAAAAAATAAGAGTTTAAAACATTAGTAATATTACTTTCTACAAATAAACGTAAAAGGAATATAAAAGATTCATATTACCATGTCTTAAAGAACAATGTGTGTAACAAAATAGCAAATGTCAAGTAAGAAAAATTGTTAATTAAATACTAAAAAATAAATAAGTAACAAACATTAAGGTAATATTTGGTGGAAAAAATACTATAGAATAAAACAAATACACACAATTGTTAAGTGAAGTCAATGTTTAAAGATATACCATTCCACAAATAGCAACAAAATAAACCCAACAAATAATGATTTGAAGAAATATTACAATTTGTGTCAAAATAACCAATTATTAGCATTGGTGTGTTATTTAATGGAGCTCAGTTGTGTTGACAGTGAACTAGATAGAGGGGGTCCCAAAAAGCTGTTGATAAAGCAATTCTCAACCCTGCACACACATGGATAGCAAAATGTAAAAGTGTGGGAAGCTGAGGTCACCCATAAAATTTACTTATGTATGACAATAAAAAAAATGAATATTATTAAAATAGATGTTAATTTAGAATAATTTAAGAGGGGAAAAAAAGCAGTGATACTACAATTACTTCCCCATTCAAGAGGAAATTAACTGTAATATCACTGTTTTCATAATATTTTGGATGACAGTGACAATACTAGTGAGAGTAAATCAGATAGTGATGTCAGGTGAAGTGTTTAGTTTAGAGTCTGAGAGAAGTTCTACAGATGATGAAATTTAAGAAAATGTCAGGGTTCAAGGAGTTAGGGGTGTTTGGAACATGATCAACATACCACATCCTCTAACTCATCCTTTGATTGGTGAATTAATAAGCTCAAAGCAACATTCGACAATAATCAACACCTTTAAAATTATCAGAATATAAGCTTGACTAATATTTATTCTTGCAGTAATTTGATAAAAACTACAGAAGTTTAGGGTACCTGTATAATTAACAGAAGATAAAGTTAATAATGTTGTTAATGAACATTAAATACAGACATGACATGGATATACGTTTCTTAATCGTAGCTTTTTAATATTATATATATATATATATTCCCCCCCAAAAAAATCCAGGTAATTAATTTTCCCACCCGAGTTTCAGGAACATCTAATTTACACACTGCTACAGTTAATGGATACAAGCATACATGACTGTGAGTAGAGGATATAAGGATATGAGTGTAAACTGCAAGAATACAAACAAACCTGGTGGAATCAACAACAGTTATATTATGATGGAAGGATCTGAGTGAAGCTTATGGCATCAGCTGGAACCCTTCTAGGATGAATTAAGGATCCAAGACTAACTGGTTTTATCTGCTATAATAGTTATAGGAGGGATTAAGGATATAACTATCATAGGTCTGGAGAAGTAGGGAAGGTTAGTTTTACACATAATGGATAAGAACAAATTCTTCCTTAATTAGTTAGAATCCTTTAGCCTTACCAGGTCTCAGATAGCACAGAATGAACTAACCCTTACAGCTCAAACGCTAATGTTTATAAATCAATCACCCTTCTTCCTCCTTCTCTGTGAAGAAGAAAGACAGATTTATGTACACAAGATGTGCACACTCTAGGTTGATGCTTGGATCATGCTGGGAGACAGCTAAACTAGAGTGTGAAAAGTTTATTTGAGACCCAATGGTAGCAAATTGTCTGATCTCAAATGCAGCAGTTGATTGATAAGTCTCCGCAAACCAACAAGAGGAAGTTTAACAATAAATATGTGCATAACGCTTTTGATATAAAATTATTTTACTATCATGTATAAAAGTGAATGACAACATGAAGAGAATTTAAGAATAATTCTCAGCATCACTCTTCTTAACTGAATTGAATAATAAACTATATGATTATTTAATTTTTATTTAATATATTTAAATCTTTAACCCACATACTTCATTTCCAACATTTTCTTCGGCATCCTCTCTTTTTCCATTCTCATTACATGCCCACACTATCTCTGTCTTGCTTCCTCTACTATCTCATGAACTCTCTGTAGTCCCTCTCATTCCCGGATAACTTCATTCCTAATATTGTTTCTCCTCGTGACAGTTAGAATGCTCCTCACAAACTTCATTCCCCATGGCCTCCACTTTCATAGTCTCTCTTATAGTCATTGTACATGTTTCTGCTGCATATGTGACTATAGGTACAAAGTACGCCCTGTACAATACCTACTTCCTTACACTTCAAGGGGACTTCTTTTCTCCATAGTAGGTCTCTTTCGCACCTATAGAAGAGCTCTCCCTGCTGTCCTCTTCTCATTAAATCCTCTCTACTTCTACCTTTCACCTCAATCACGTTTCCAAGATATTTTACGTTCTGTAATTTTCTCATCTCTACTCCATTTAGCCTTACAGCTCTATTAGGCTTTACCCTCTTTCTTGTTATTACCATCACTTCACACTTTGCCATGCAAAATTTCATTCCACACTCTTTCACTTCCTCATTCCATTCTTGTATTTACTCTTTCTTCTCGTCCAATACCTTCAAGCCATTAATTAACATCATGGCGTTCATTCTTTCCTCCCAGTTTATTCATGACCGCTCCTCTGCTTCACTCCATTTTTTATTTGGAGCCTCACTGTCCCCCCACTCTCCACTTTAACACAACTCCTGTTATCCTCATACATGCTTTTCATTCTCATTACAACTCCTCTTCCCCCTTCATAACTTTTCAAACTTTATTTCTATCCACGGTATCATATGCTTTCTCCACATTCATAAATACTATTACCACGTTTTTCCCAATTTATTATCTTCTTTCCATCAGCTGTTGTATGGCAAAGATCAAGTCTATTGTAAACTTCTGTTCCCTCAACCTATGCTGTTCCTCTCTCCACCTTCCTTTCATTTAATTTTGTTATTCTATTTTCGAGTGTCTTCTTATATATTTACGTACAGTGGCATATCAGCGTTATCCCCTTATAATTGTACACTTCTTCCTGTCTTTCTTGAAAATGGGTACTATAACTCCATTCTTACAGTTTTACGGTACTTTGTTATCTTTCCAAAGCATTCTCAGCCTCCTGTATAACTATTGTACACCTGCTTCACCTACAGCTCTTATCAGTTAGACAGTTTGTACACACACGGCTAGCTACCATATGTGTTATAACAATAATGTTTGTAACTCAAAAGAAGCAATATCTTTGATTGGTTGGAAACTAGACCATTTAGGTGTAATATACCTTCTCCTGGTGAGTAAACAAGGGAGTCTTATGGGTAACTCGAAGAGATCAACAGTAGAGGTTGAAAGTGGAAGCTCGGGAGCACAGAAGCTCGATGTTGTTTTGATTTGTAACTTATGTGGCAGAGGCTATATTTCGGGTAAATAATTTAAAGAAGCATAGCCAGTTGTGTAGTTAAATGACATGCATTGAAACCACTCAGTAAAAACCAATTAAGAAAGCCAACACGCAGAGGTATGGGTGGACACTAGCGGAGATGAATGGACCTCCTGGGTATTGACCCAGGTCTTACATATGTGACGCTCNGTGTCTCAGTGCTGCACAATTTGGTTGTTTATAGTGTTCAACAAGACGTGTATTAACTTTACACTACATAATGGAAAGTGAATGGGCACATAAGAGAAATGATATTTAGTTTAGGGCATAAAAAAAGATCAGACTATAATGTTAATTAAATAGGCGATAAAGGATAGAGCCTTATATATATATATATATATGGCTCTATCCTTTATCGCCTATTTAGCCTATTTAATATATATATAAATTATATATATATATATAAATTATATATATATATATATATATAAAGGATAGAGCCTTATATATATCCTTTATCGCCTATTTAATATATATAAATTTTATATATATATAAGGCTCTATCCTTTATCGCCTATTTAATTAACATTATAGTCTGATCTTTTTTTATGCCCTAAACTAAATATCATTTCTCTTATGTGCCCATTCACTTTCCATTATGTAGTGTAAAGTTAATACACGTCTTGTTGAACACTATAAACAACCAAATTGTGCAGCACTGAGACACAAAGACAAAGAGAGTGAAGTATCAGTTTCTGCGACCTAATGGCCTTGAAATGAGCTATTTATAAGAGTGTCTTGAATGTGATCAAATCTGGTAGCAATCAGATACATAACACACTAATTTTTCTTGGAAACTTCAGTTGTATACAATTGACGGTAAACTTATCAATGAATTCTCAAACTCTTCACCTCATTGAAACATTATTTTTCTTTATAAACCTATATTTTATTTTATTCTTACTATTCCTATGCTTTATAATGTTAGAAACACATCTTTGCTTTTAAATTTGATCTATTTCATGATTGATACTCCTTTCAATTGATATACACTTTAAGTATATATTTATCTGTAGGCTAAAATTTCAAGGTGTTAGGCTCATAATATTCTTATAAACTATTCATTTCACACTTACTTGGAAAGCCATGGAGGAGGCAGAAGTGGAAAGAGGAGAGTGAAACGCATGTATGAGGATAACATAAGTTGTGTTAAGTTATGTGAAATGTAAATTAATACATTATATTCTGTTTAGTATCAATACATTTATGTATATATATATATAAAAGTAATTATTCTAAAGCTACCATCCAAAATTAATAAATGCAAGTTGCAGCTTAAAAGTCCCATGACATAAATGTATTGATACTAAACAGAATATAATGTATTAATTTACATTTCACATAACTAAGTCTTATTAAAGATAAGTGCTTTTAGTATTTATTGAAATTTGTGAAAAGCTATATAGGTTGTAATTAATATATAAACTGCTTTTATCCAACCTTTAAGCGAATCATGTGAGCATCATCAAAGCTGACCCACTGGTTTCCCTTGAAGGCGTAAGGTCCCATTCGATCCAATGGGTCCTTTACGACGGTCCAACCTCTATTCTTCACCCTGTCACAGATCTGAAACAAAAAAAAAAGGTAAATGAGCTCAGAGGATATAAACCTTAATATATTATCACAGATATAATGTAGCAAACAATTTAGGAATCTGCAAATAGATATATTCTGAATTTTAAATTGAGCCTACAAAAAAAAATTGAACTCAAACTTGGCCAATTGTATACGTTTGACTCAAAATATTCCTCTGTAAGGATATTTTGATGGTAAAATGTGTGTGATTGTTAAGTTTAGCTAACAGACGGTGTTAATAAATTTCTAAGACTTATTTAACATACATTTATTCACAACTAACTGTCCGACATAATGCTCTCTTGCCAACACAATACAAAATAAAAACAATATGTACAGTCGGCAAATGGAAAACACAAATATATATTATATTTGTATCAAACCAAAGAGTACCACTAATGCACACAAATTCCACTAAGAGAAATTTCTCTAATGTTTTCCCAGACAATTAAGTGTATTACTTACTAGCATTCCCTCATTAAACAATTTATTTAGTCCTAGCCTAATCTCATTCTCTGACAGAGAATTTAGAGTCTAGGTTTATGAAGTGACTTATTCATTATATCCACCATCTGATGTTCAGGGGCTACTCGATTAGTATCTATCGTGCCCTCTGTGACAAGCTCTCTCGCGAAGAAATGTAATGTTTGGTGCAGATTTGCTGAGTCCAAAGGTGATACTCTGGATTCTGAGCCAATTTAATAGCTGTATGATTGATGGCTTGAAGTTCCAGGTTTCTCTTCAATTCAGGGAAGTATTCCAGAAGACTACATAACCATACCATTTCACAAGCTGTTTCCTTGGCTGCAACAACTTCTGCTTCTGCCCTGAGATAGCAAAAGAGGTTTGCCTTTGGCTGGGACCTGAAATTACTCGACCTCCATAAATGTACTGCACCTCTGGTTAATTGTTCTATAGTCAAGTCAACCTCCATTATCAGCATCACTCTAGCACTCAAGAATTCCTTCCTTGAAGCTTGGCCCGTAAATCTTTCCATAGCTCTACATGCCCTGAGGAAGTGGAAAACTTTCTTGACTCAAATCCAGTTTTATATAGTTGTGTTTTCCAATTTCTTATATAACACTCCAACAGCATACGCAATGTTTGGATATTTCCATTAGGAGCGTTCTTGATTTTATACACCCACTGTCAGGGTATTGCCGTCTGGTTATTTGGTAATTTATCCCTTACTCAATTTTCATATTTTTTTTTGTGATTTGATATCACTGTCCATTGTATGTTGCCAGTCTGTACTTCGGCTATTCTGAATTGCTTCAGTGTACAAACTATGCCCATCCATGTCAATTTATTCACCAACTGCAGTCATCATAAAGTCATTGAATCTTTGCGGAGGTCGAAGCCTGGAGCAAGCTCAAAAATGTATTTATGGACTAGGAGTAGTCACAATGTCTTCTTTAGCTTCAATGTGATTTGAGACATCTAAATCCTTTTATTTATCAATCATATTATTCAGAGTCACCACATTCTGGAGGTGTTACAAAATAGTATTAATCTTTATTTCTTCATGCTAGGTTGATTGTAAAACAAACTATTCCTATATTATTAACTATAGTAGCAACTAGTAAATAATATAATAGTGTAATGAGATTGATTACAATCCGTGGAAAATTAATTCAGATGTGTTCTAGTTTTAACCCCCTTAAGTGTCTTCTAGGCTTGACACCCCATAAAATGTGTTATAGGTTTTACACCTCTAAGATGTTCTCTATTTGACATCCTTTAAAGGTTTTATAGGTTTGAAGCCCCTTAGAAGTCCTCTACGTTTACACCCCTTACAGTTTCTTTACGTTTTATTCACCTTGGATGTTCTCTAGGTGTGATACCATTTCAAGGTTATCAAGGTTTTACACCCCTTAAAGTATCTCTAGGTTTTACACTCCTTAATTCTTTTAGCACTGCATCTTACAACTCGTTTTGGTTATACGCTTATGTATTAATTACACTAATAGTTTAAGGGATTAGGAAGGTTATATTTAGAAGTGAAAAACAATTCTGGAAAAAATCACTCTCAGTACACCTACTAAGTACCTACTTGTTTTGTGGAATGTCCTAGATTAATACCAATATCCACCAAATTTGCAATCATTATCAAATTTGCCACAGATAAAAATCTTGTTATAATGTTAAACTCATTGTAAAATATATTTAAGTCCGAAAGTCAAATTAAACTATTTAGCCTAATCTCAAAAGTTGCATTTAGAAAAGTTAGCAGCTTCTGTCATTACCTCATAGTATGCAAGGAATCCAGCAGCCCTTGTAAACTCTCCCGCTTGTCCCGGTCCAGGAGCCCTGGAATTGAGCCCATTTGTGGATGCTTGAGCCAACTGGAAGGACTGCCCATATAGGGGCATACCCATCACTATCTTGCGACGGGGAACGCCCTCCGAGATCCAATAGTTGATAGAATAGTTCTGGTGGAAATAACATGTAGCATTATCATCCTATTATTGAGTAAGTTCTCATGTTTAAATTGATTATTGATGTAGAGTTCTTAGCTCGACATAACACCTCAATACATGTATGTATGTATTGAGGTGTTGTGTCGAGGTAAGTCACCCTAAATCTTCATCTGGACAGTTAAAAATATAACTGAAAAGGTTTATTGTTTATATGAAAATTTCAGTTTAAACACCAATGTCATAGCAATAAAGCTGTCATAAATTTCTCTTCTATGGATAAGATATGTTTATTTTTCACTTTTTCTATTGAGACTAACCATACTTGTTACCAAATAAATTTTTTCTAGTGACACTGCTAATTATATCAAAAAGAACTTTGTCTCAATGATTTGCCAATTTGAATAGGTAATTTTAGAAAACATTCTAAATTATAAATAAGTAAGCAGCAGTAATGATTATGGCTAGGACTTAGAAACAAACCTAAGATTAGCAATAGAAAAGTGAAAGGATATAATAACAGAAGAAACTAATAAAAAGTTAAAAATATTAACAAGTTGAAATTAAATATACTTTAATATTGAAAAAACACATTAATCTGTGCTATCGCTAATCTTAGGTTTGTTTCTAAGTTTTAACCATAATTTGAATAGATGTTTACATGTAAGGTTAACATGTTATTAGATCCTGATTACTTGTAATATTATGCATACAAATATTTTTATCATAAACAATAGTGTACAAGTTTTTTTGACTCTGAAGTAATTATTTTGTATGCTGTATATGTTCAAATTAGTTGAGTCATTTAGTTTCAATTTAGTTTAAAAATGGAAGGAGGAAAAGTGAAATATTTCTTCTTGAGGGTGCCATCATAAACTTTGTCATGTTGCATGAACAAAATTCGGCGATTAGTATAATATTAGCTAAACCATCATCTAGAGCTAATACATAAGGATATGATCAAATTAAACATTGAAAGGATATAAAGGTAAGGCCTACACACTTACCAGAAAATTGTAAACATCAGAGTTCACAATAAAAATACCACAAAACACATAATTATAACATTTCCAGGGCATATCAGACCTCTTCTTCAACAGAAGGGAATAAAACACTAACTTGATTTTGGCAGCATGCTTAGTTATAAAACTCTTCTCAATGCATGGTTCTCAGCCTCTTATATACTACATTCACGGCCTTAGTTTACTTGGATGACGGCTCAAAAAGTTACTAGAAATAGTCCCTAATGCATCCCTACACCAACAGCTGTCACTTTGGATAACTGTAATGAAAATATATGGTACTATATGCATGTGATATTAATTTAGGCAAATATTATATATATTTATTTGTGGCCGGGCACAGAACTTATTTATAATTTTATTTCACTTAAATTTATTATTCACAGCACTTTCACAAAAGATCTAACGAATATAGCTTCAAAATGGTGACCGACGAATTTAAACCATGTGATTGATCATGACAGAAACAAGTTCTTTACAATGATACACCTACACAATGGATAAAAGTATTTTATTCAGTTAAATATTTCAAAATACGATAAAATAATTTTTTATATATATATAAAGGACGAATATTTTCTCTTTTCCAAGTAATTACGATGCCTGTATTAAAAGGTCTTAATGTATGGACTATATTACGCAAAATAAATAACATTCCAAAACAAAAAATAAGTAGGTACTTTTAATTATGTTTAAAATATTGTTTAGAATTGGGTGAAAAGAAATTATTAAAAGTAGGTAGTGAAATATTGTGAGAAAACTTAAGCTTACATTATTTTAAATATAAAATAAAACATGTAAATAAAAAAATTTAACATTTATAGCAAAGCAGTGATATTTTACAAGTGTTGGCATCCCAAAACTTAAACATATTATTTTTGAATTGTCATCCAGGTAAAAACCTATTATGAACAGACTCTACATAGGTACCCAGTTATTAAACTCTTCCATATGTTTGGTGATTATATCCCAAACAATGTCATAATCAAATCATTAGTCTGAAAATTATTAACAACACATGCAACACATAAAAATACACATACAGAGTCATTAAATTTTCAATATAATAATGAAATAGATCAAATAATATAAAATAAATATTTAAACTGACCGCATTGAAGAAGAAGAAGTCGTCATCTTCATGGAAATATAGTGGAGCCACATGTCCTGTCTTTTTGTCCCACTGTCCATGGAAGTCATATGTCATGACCGCTACCCAGTCAAGGTTCTCACCCAGTGTCTTTACATCGTATCCTGTTGAAATCAGTTTCTTTGTAACGTTGGCACAAACTTTCATGATAGATGGAAGTAACACTATAAATATAGATATATTTATGAAAGGAGAAACTTGGAGAATGAATGGTTATAATTGAAGGGTACAGGCAGAAAAAGGGGGAAAGTCACATTACACACATTTTCCAGGACAAAGACTTATATCTCAACCTGAACGGGTAGTAAGATGTGATGTTAAGAATAATAATATATTTCAAATCACATAAATACCCCAGTAAATATTCTTTTTTTAATTAATTTAAATATGACAAATAGCTCTTTTAACCATAAACTCTAGTGCGCTATAAAGGTCTCATGATTATCTATCAGATAGCAGTATTAACTCAATTTGAGTTCAAATTTGGACTCTTGCCACTTTTCCCCTGTACCCTTCAATTACAGAAATTAGCTTTATCAGATTATGCAGCACGAATGGGACTATCTAGAACCGTGTTCGGGGTATTGAATGGCAAACCCAATGATAAGAGACCACTGGAAAGACCCAAACAGAGATGGGAGAATAACATTGAGATAGACCTGAGAGAGATAGGGTATATTGAGATAGACTGGATAGAATTAGCTCAAGGTTGTGGATAGGTGGCATACTTTTGTGAGTGCGGTAATGAACTTTCGAGTTCCTAGTACCATAGTGTAAGTAAGTAAGCTCTATCTGAAACATTTTTGAATGGATTTGAAAATGACACCTGGACAAAATAATCGAATCCGGGACCTTCTGATTAGCGCCTTAATGTTCCAGGTGTCCAAGTGTCATATTTCATCTCTCGTCTCTCATCAACTGATTATCGGAGAATCAAATTGTTGATGGGAGAAAATGGTCTGTTTAGCTTGACCAGAGACAATCAATTTGTAATTGTTGCTTGAGACAATGGTTGGAGAGCAACCTACCCACTGATTATTATCTGTACAACCAGCCCATTGTTTGTATATACAACCACAATCAGTAATGTGTTTTATAGTAAAACATTAAATAGTATTTAATGGGGCTACACCTAGACTGGATCATGCTTAAGAGTAAGAGGGATAACAAGCACATTCTCCTGGGCAGTGCTATAGTTGAAAGTGATAAAACAATCTAGACATACAGTGGCGACAGAACCTCTTTGTTCTATGGAGAGGTGGAGGAACAGTTACCAAATGTCTAAAACAAGTGTTTTTATGAGGGGGTTGTAAACCTCTGATCCTAAAAGCTGAAATTATTTGAAAATTAGATGACTAAACTTGAAGAAGAATAAATTATTACTTTATATAAGAAAAAAAAGTACACAAAATATTGGTAATGTTCTTACTGATTGGATGGTACTGATATCTTCAGGAGATTTTTGTTACCTTCGTGGGTAATTTCACTAACAAGCATTGGCATCCCTGGTCAATACCCCTTTCGAATGTGTAAGTTGTCCAAACTGATTTTAATGTGTGTGCTTATCCGGTTTATCGGTGATTATGTGTTTATAACTCTATAAGGAAAAGCTCTTTTCACTTTATGAGGTAATTGTATTATATTTGGAAGAAGGTATAGGAAAGGTGGATGGAACCATATAAAAGGGGGACAAACACAATATGGCCTTTACAATGAAAAGAAGAACACAGTTCACACTTTACACTGCTGTCAATGGACAAAGAGGTAATGGTTGCCCCTTAAAGAAAATTGATCATCACCACCCAATCCCACGACCCAGGTTTCATTCTATCGGAACTCATTAAGGATGAGTGTGAAACGCGCAACACAACTTCCTAAAAGAAAAAAATCAAAAAAATATTCTTTACCATTTTCCCTTTTCTCCTCTTTTTTTTTTTTCTCTTTTAGGAAGTTGCGTTGCACGTTTCACACTCCTCCCTGATGAGTTCCGATAGAATGAAACCTAGGTCGGGGGATTGGGTGGTGACGATCAATTTTCTTTAAGAGGCAACCATTACCTCTTTTTCCATTGGCAGCAGTGTAAAGTGTGAACTGTGTTCTTGATTATGTGTTTAGTGATTAGTAATTATCCGTGTGTGTTTGATGTTTGCCTGAAAAGTCTGCTATCTTTTTTTTTAAATTTGTGTATTCCTTACTTTACTTACTATGGAAAAGAGAAGATTCAGTTTCAATGAAAAGTTGCAAGTTGAGATTAAGTTATTAAAATCTTATTATGTCAGTGGCCATCTAGATTGCATATTGTGTAATGGAGACTTCTCAGTCATACACAAGGAAAGAGGTGATATAGAAGAACATATAAAAAGTACTAAACACAAAAGGGCAGTAAATAGTGTGTTACATTTTCTAATACCGCTGCTTATTTTAAATCAGCAGATGCACTATGATGACCTTGAATGTTCTGCTAAGGAAACTGTATTTGCTTATCATTCAGTAATGCATAAAATCAGTTTAAAGACATCAGACTTTACATCCAAGTTAGTTAAAAAGTTATTAGAACCAACACAACCAACCAAAAACTTAGGTGGTAATTATAAATGTGATATTACCATTAATTTTCAAAAAAATGTGGGATGCTTTAAAACTGTTAATTAATTAGTTGTAACAATTGATAGTTCAGATCCTAATGACATAAAACATGTCCCTATGGTTGTTCAGTTACTTTACCTTCAATCACAGGATTAAACTAAAACTCTTACATTTTGCAGACATACCATGAAAATCTTCAGACATCTTGTGTGATTATCTTTTGAAAAATGTCGAGAAATATTTTAATGATAAAAAGGTGATGTGTATTTACTTTTATTTACTTATACCAACTTTTGTTTGTCATGTAGGGGTGTAACTTATAAGTTGTATGCTTTATTGACATTGAAATTATTTTTTATGAAGTGTTATGGATTATCTTTTATAAAATATGGTAACCCTAATAAAAGTGGTTGTTGTAATATAATGCTGTGTTGTGTTTTCATATATAGGCCCCTATATATTACATATGCATTTATTCATATATATATATATTTTATTCACATATATATATATATATCTGTGTTTGTGTGTTTTATTGTATTGTATTGTTTTATATATGTGTATATTACAATTTTCAACAATTATTCAAATTTAGTGTGTAATGTATTGCTGTGCTGTTAGAAATCTGCACATTTTGTACAAGCTAACTAATTTAAAATTGAGTTGGATTATTATACTTTCCCTTAAACAATTATGGAAAATAACTTTCTAAACAGAAAAGATGAAAAGTCAAACAAGTCCTAAAATTGGGTGCAGCATGATTTGATTATGTCCAACCATTTCAGAGAGACTTAGGATTGAATCCTTTCATGGTCAAAGATTTAGTTTTCTGTCAGAGTCTGAGTGATTCAGAACTCCTTAACAGCAATGCAGTGCATGTGTTTATCTGTGTACTAGTTGTAAGTATGGTCTCACCAGCATCTATCACTGTCTTGCTGGGAGACACAGCAGACGACAAGAGGAGACCTCGAGGATTGAAGGCTTGTCTCAACTCACGGACCAATGCTGCAAATGATGCCTTGTCGGAGTCAGGGCCCTTGTCACAGTCAACCTAATACAAAAACAAGGATATGTAGGATGTTACTATCATTTAAAGTTAATTATTGCTAATATTTTCCATGCTTTATGGTTTATATTAGAAGAAAGCCATTTTATAGTGTTAAATTTGCCAATGTCATTTGTCACAATTTTAAATATTTAAAATCCATTATAGGCAGTTTTAATAAATCAATACGTGCTTGGTTAATTTTACTATCTGGAGCCAAGTGGTGTCTTTTTGTCTGTCCAAAGTTTTTCTCAAACTTCCCGATAAGGAAACTGAAACTTTACACACTTGTTAATTCAGTAAGTGTGTGCGAAGCTTCAAAACTCTGACTTGGCTTCGAAACAAAACATCAGCTTCAACTTCGGTTTGAAACAAATTTCGGCTTCACCAGTTAAAATATTAAATTTATTTTTAATTATAGCCATTCTGAGTGGTTTTATGCATTACAAATTAATATTCACATGGGGAAAAAAACTGAAGTAATTGAATTTTAAGCTGTGATAATATCTTTATTAACATCAAATATTACAAACAATGGTGCAATAGAATATTTTACAAGTAATTACACTCCATAAAGTTAGATAAATAGCCACGATATAAAAATTTTTCAACCATAAAACAACTAAAATAAAATATTCGAACTTTGATTCGGCTTTGAGAATAGTTCATATATTCGATTCGAGTTCGCTTCGAATTAAAAATGCGGAGTTCGCACACTCCTATAATTTAGTGTTTAAGTTGCCCCAAAATTCTTTAAACTTTTTTTTTTAGGGGAGTGGGTCCCAGGGTGTATTCAACACACTGCAATTACATGAATAGGGTTATAAATATAGTTTTGACATAAGAGTAAAATCTAAAACCTAAAAAAAAAATCTCGATAACATGACAAATAAACACAACAAGGAACTAGTTTTGCGTAAAATCTGAAATTGCATCTATATAAGAGAGGAGTAGCCCCTATTTTAATGTAAAAGACAGCTTTCTTTTGTTTCAGAACTCCCACGATGTAGCCCGTCAAGAGAAACAAAGCAAAACATTAAAAGAGTTAACAAGATAAAATACGTATATATGCATGTGCATCTTCCACTGTTTTATAACTGGCGATGGACGAGAAGCATCCCAATATAAGCGAGATGTTACAGAAACACCTTCCCTTCCGTGCTCGTATTTTGAAGTGATAAACCCTACCAACTTCCTCCCACTTTACCAAACACCTCGCTTGTAAAGGTGTTCTTTACTGTTGTGGTTTATTTATTATATGAATTTAGTATCTTAACTCTATAAGAACCAGTCTTCCCAATTCATACTTAACTCCAAATTTAATGAAACCCGCTGCTTTGATAGCCGGGTGTCTGGACAACCTATGTCTAGGTAATTTGGATTCTACTGTAGTGAGTTAAAGTTGGAGCTGGTAATAAATATGCAACCTTTTGTAATATTCTATTTAATTATTAACATACACACTACACAAATTTCACCAAAGAAAATGAACTAATTTACCAAAAACTTATTTATAGAGGTGATCAAAAAGTCCCTCCTCAAAGTAGTTTTTGGTAAAAATTAAGGGGCTTGTATATAATATTTAAAGTTGATTTTATTCATAAATACTCTTATGTTATGAGTTGTGATGAATAATTGAAATATTGGTGACAAAAAAGTTTATTTTTTATTAAAATAATCCAAAAATATTGATGTTCAAAAGTATTGATTGAATCCACATGCAGAACAAAATGGTTGAAACTTTGTGTAAAGTATTTGCTAATAATGGGAATATTGTATATCTAATACCAAACTACTGCAGACTTTTTGGTTAACCTTTATTTGGAAATATTTTTTTACTAGTACTTTTAAGAGCACTTTCTCATATTAAGGTTTAAGATTTCACTACATAAATATTTTCTTATAAATTTTCTAAAGGATTTTTTTATGTACAATTTTATTTATTAAATATTATAGGCATACACTATTTAGGTTTTCCTGCTCCATACCTATTATTTACACCCATGAATAAGTATAATTGATGTCCTCACTTACCTGCCAGCACTTGGGGTACTCCCAGTCCAGGTCGAGCCCATCAAATCCATATTTGTCCAGGAATTGCACCACTTGCAAGACAAATTTCCTTCGGGCCGTTGCACTGTTCACCAGGCGACTGTACTTGTCTCCAGCAGAGTCGTTCCAGCCACCAAGAGCCAGTGATACCTTCAAACCTTTCTTCTTGTACGCCACCACACGCTCATAGAACTCTGTACATACACAACATTGTGTTTAGCTGTCATCTCATGATATACACAAATATACATAGTTTTACTTTAGAATATTATCTATTCATAAACAAATAATCACATTTTCTCATATATTTTTTTAGCGATGTTTAGTGCCACATAATGAACCAATTGATTATATCAGCGCACAGGAATTTCTATGAGCGAGAGCAAAAGGACCCAACTATTTTTCCGGGAAAGGTATTTTCACATCCCTTCCAGGGTTCTTTTACATGCCACAATCTACATGGGACTGACAGCTTTACTTCCCCTCCGAAAGAAGTTGTGCAACAGAATTTTATCGCTAAAGAAAAATCTGTCAACCCTCGCTAGGTTTGAACCCACGGACATCGGGGCATGAGGCAAGCACTTTTCCCCAAGACCACCAAGGTCGACCATATAATTCCAGTAAATATAATTCTTATTTATTGATTTTATGAGCATAGAAACATCTGAACCCTTCATTTATATGCAGCATTAATGGATGTTTTTTCAACCACTCGACCATATGGGATCTCATATTTATTTCATATTTCTCTCTGTTTACAACCAAAGACCTTAAAAGGTGTGAAAGAGGACTCTTGGTGCCACCGTCAAATATGGAGACATAATAACCCAATTAATATCTTGATAAGAATAAATAGATTATTATATATATCAATAAAATAACCTAAGAAAATAATAATTTTAAATTAATTTAAGTTTTCAAAAACAGTTATTAAAAAAACGTTTAATTTTTATTTTTTGAGACGTTGAAAGTTTGTATTACTTTTGTTAAATTGTGAGACTTACTGTTATCAAAATCGGCCCAGGAGTCATGAGCTTTCACAATGAGGTTCTCATAATCAAGAACAGCAAAACCATACACAATATGAGTACAGAGGTTGGCATCGATATCTTCGGGTAGATACTTGCCAACGCCAGTCCTATACCACGCCCAGTTAGTGAAGTAACATACCACCTTGAAGTAACCTGTAAGACAATGTTGCTAGATAAATAATTCTGCTATGGTATGCACCAAACTTATCAAAATAATCTTAAATTGATTTACAAATTACTTAAAGCCAAGACTGTCACTAGTTGAAATAGCAAGTGAGAAAGGAAAATATATACTTTGGATGCTTCTACGAACTATTTGGAGTATGTTTCAAATAATAATTTGGTTCAAAGTTGTAAATAAAGTAACTGTTATTAATTTGATAGCAATATGAAATTCAAGTAACAATAATAGATTTAAAACACATAATATGTTATTCATAAAACAAGTATGTTGTATATTATAAGGAGTAAGGACACACATTCAGAACAATTATGACATGTTTACAATATAGGGGACAGATACAGATCAAGGGGAATGATGAATTTGAACAAGACATTATAAATAAAGTTATTATGTTATACATTCTCATGAATATATATTATGGTATCCACAACTTTTTTAAGAGCTGATTCAATGACAGGTGCAATTTAATGCAACAATGTGCACACATGCAGCATATAATACAATCCTAGATGTAAAGAGCATTGTTGATCTGAGATACTTTATATAGGTTGTGATGGGGGTTAAGAGATGAGCAAACTATATGCTAGTACACTATAAAGTCTGATAGGGGAATATAAAGTAATAAGTGATAGAGAAAAAGTAATGAAGAAACTAGAAGAGGGATGAAAGTTTGATTACATTTGATACAACTGTATTTTAATTCAGAGTATACTTTTTCACTTTTGATATGTTTGATTTTTGTTTAATAGGTGTCAATTGTTGGTGCTCCCAAACTTGATTCATCATAATATTTTTGTCTTCAGCGTTACCTGACTGCCTTTCTCAAATTCAGAACATTATTTAATAAGAGTGGTAAAAAAAAAAAAATTTGGCATCAATTCATAATAATTTAAAAAATTGAGCTAGCAAAAGTATACAATAATTTAGATTTATGAAATATTTGGAAGAAAGGTGCATATATAAAATAAATTAACAAAATAAGGCTTTTACAATGAAAAGAAGTACAAAGTTCACAATTTACATTACTACCATTGTGTTCTATCATTAGTTACAATTTTACTTTTTCTATGTTTTGTGTTTTTGTTTGTTTATCTTTCAGAAAATTGTGCTGCACATTTCACACTCCCTCCTGATGACTCGCCATAAAATGAAGCCTAGGTTGAGGGATTGGGGGGGAGGGGGGGGGAGTTAATGATCTATTTTCTTCAAGGGGAAGCCATTACCTCTTTGTCCAATGGCAGCAATGTGAAGTGTGAAATGTGTTCTTCTTTTTTCTTTAAAAGCCATAGAGTGTTCGTCCCTTTTATATGTTTCTGTACCTTCTCCCAAATATAGTGCAATTACCTGATAAAGAGAAATGAGGTTTTTCTCATAGAGATATATTAGATATATTATATATTCACATCCAATGTCCTTTCCCTGTGTTTGTATTTTATGTTATTTCTTTTATATGTTCCTAACTATGTGAGCTATCATTATTTACAAATTTCCATTTTCTCTCGTTTGTGTTTGTTGGTTTCCTCTTTTAGAAAGTTGTGTTATGCGTTCCACACTCCTCCCTGATGAGTTCAGATAAAATGAAACCTAGATTGGGGAATTGGGTGGTAACAATTGATTTTCTTTAAGAGGCAACCATTACCTCATTACCAGCAGAAATGTTATGACTATTACCTGATAAATCTTCTCCCGGTGTTGTTGGAACAGATGTGCTAGTAGTGGGTGGACGTATGCTTGATGTCGGTCGGGATGGGGGAGTTGTAGACGTGGAGGGACTAGGTGCAAGTGTTTGATTGTTTCCTCCTTCTGTATCAATTCCATCTGGAGCTGTCTCTGTGCAGTGAGCACTATCAGGCCAGTCACAGCTGAGTTGTTTCTATAACATTTCACAGTGTGCCAGCCTAGATTAATAAATAGAATTTTAAAGCAACCTCAATACAAATGTTTCTGTTAAAACTAAAGAATATGTAAGTACTTCATCAAATAAGTGTACGATGAGCATAAACATAAATCCTGGTCAGTTACGTGGGTTTAATTACCTGAGAGGTCACGGTTCAATCTAAACTTGCTGAATTGGCTTTCCTACTTAAAACTTCACATATAATATATTTTAAGAGAATACAAAAATTCATCTCTACTAATGTTGATCCAAATGTTCATCTTTGCAATGAACATTTTCTGATGTGAACTTCAACTATAAGCACAGTATTTTATGAATGTTTTTAATTTTCCCATTATTAATTTATTGTTAAAAATTCCCTTTGCATGTAGTTATTAAGATAATCTTTTTCATAAGATCTACTTTCAAAATGTGTTAACAGAGATTTGAATGATGATTTTTTTTAAACTATAAAATAGTAACTCCTGACTTTAAAATAAATAATAAATTTAGTTTAACTTCTGACTTTAAATACGTAAATAACAAATCTCTATAAAACCTGCTTAGGTAGTTGAATTATCTAAGGAAGAGTTGGAAACTGGTATATTTTAGTATAAATCTATGAAAAAAAAATGTATGTATTTTATAAAGTATAATTTTCTGTGTCTTCTGAATCTTGTTTACATAACGTTAACATAAAGATGAATAAACATTGTGATATTTGCTGGGATCTAGGAGAAAAATTGTAATAATAAAAAAAACATTTTACCTCGGCTAATTCAGACAGTGGCACGATGATTCTCAATACTCTAGATCACTGGGGAATACTTAAAATAAAATATTAACAATTTAAATATAAAAAAGGATTGTTGAAATAAAAAATTTCAAGTAATATTTTTCATAAAATGGTGCTGGTATTTCAAGCACATCAATTTTACACTGGATAAAACAGATATATTACATGTCATGATGAATGCAATATGACAAATGTTCTTTCAGTGATTTAACATTTGCTAACAAGTACTAGGACTTCAAACCAGATGGTGCATTACATGTTTCCGCATATAGTATGTGCTGTGTTGTAATTGAGCAAAATAGTTCAAGGTTCAATGTTGCATGTGTGCAAGCATTTAGGTGCTGCTGGGTTGGCAATCTTTGTGAAACTATCTGATAATTTAGTATATCATGTGAGACGACCAACAATTTAACATTGTCATGTGCCATTATATCTTAGTGAAGTGAAAATTTAAAATTATTGAAAAACTGCTAATAATAGTTTTTACTCTGTGTACAGTTACTGACTTACTTTTTTTTCAGAACCATTTGTGACCTATTTGCTGACATCCCCTTGTGTATGTCCTATCACTATACTAGAGAAATAGTTAAGAGTAGTGAAAGTGCTGTCCAATATGTTTTCACAGATAACCAATTCATGGATATTTATATAAAGCCTCTATCTAAAGAATGTTTTTATACATTATGTGCAAGTTTGGGAATGACAAAACAAAACAAGCGCTCAAACAGTGAACGTGATGTTATATATGTTTGTCACTCCGTGCCAAATGTTTAGTATGGATGGATCTTGGTGTGTGAACATACGCAGTAACTACGCATGTAAAGTGCATGACGAGCATTGTGTGCATGCATATAATTTGGTGTGTTTTGAGTCCAGTGACAGTACAATTTGTTTCCTCTTCTACCCAGAATGTTTTTGTGTGATACTGGCTTTTGTATCAATAACAGTGATTTTTATTATCTCTTAATAAATGCCATTTTATATTGTGTTGCCTCATGCCAAGCTTGTCTTTCTTCCATCCAAGATTACAATAGTATTTTTATATTACCAGAGTGTGCATGACAGCATATAGCTGACAACTGAGCATTCTGTAAGAATTAGAAATTAGTCATCTATAAGAGGAAATATTTTTATGAAGATTAATATTTTAGAAATTGATGTTCCTCACATTATTCCAGTGCAGTCCAGGAGCACAGCTGAATTCCTTATACTGGCCAAACAAACACATGAGGTATTTGTTGCAGTCCCCAGGATAGGTTGAAAATACTCCAGCTTGACAAGAACCAGATGGTGAGGCAGACAAAGAGTCTGAAACAAACATATCAGACACATGAGGTATTTGTTGTAGTTCCCGGGATAGGTTCAAAATACTCCAGCTTGACAAGAACCAGATGGTGAGGCAGACAAAGAATCTGAAACAAATACATCGTAGATTCATGCACTAAAGGTTACATTTCCTAGAAGAGAAGATCAACATTCCATAAATAAAGGCAATTTTAATAATGATAGCAAAATACCTTCAATCTCGTAAAAGAAAACTAATTTTTGCTTTTAAAATTTGATTTTGCGTTAAGAATATGGAGTAGAAGGTGAATTAAATATTTATATAATTTTAGCACTGTATCTGTTCTGGTTGTATGTGGATGAACTAATCACACTAATGAGTTAAAGCTGAGGAAGGTTTAATTTAAATTAAGCATACCCGCATTTAAAAAGAGAGAGTGGTAAGACATTTAGTAAAAAGCACTCTCAGTATTGCCATTGGGATTCTAACTCCAATATCCCTGTTATTGGCTGTATCGTCTATTTTGATAGTGAAACCTTAGACCATGTGGTCAGTGAATCAGGTTTAAATATTGCAAATGAAATTAATATTGGAAAGAGAAACAGTCAGATATACTGCTCATGTTATGTAATTTGAGAAAACGTTCTTCTAGCAGTCCCATGAAGAGGTTGACAAAGGAGGGGGCCACACAAGTACCTAGAGCAGTGTCCTTGATCTGAAAATAATGTTTGTCAAGGAATCGGGAATTTTTTTATTTATAATTTTTTCAGAATAATTTTTACTCTAATGTGTAGCTAAGGTCCTAAGGTGTAGTGAGTGGGTGTGTAATTTTGTGGTTTGAGGTTTAGAAAGTGTTCTATTGTAGCTTGGCCATGAATATGAGAAATGCTGGGTGCAGTGACATCAATTGTAACTAAGAATGATTCAAGGTGTAGGGGGTAGACTACTGGAAGAACGTTTCCTATGATTCAAACTCATCAAACCACTAGTATGTTTTCGATACATTGAAGATATTTTTATTATTTGGACACATCCAAAAGGTTTACTCAACAACTTCCTGGAAGATCTTAACAATTTTAGTACTCTCAAATTTACTCTCAATATTTTACTATAGCATCTCCCTTAGTTGTATGTTGACATCTTCAGTACCAATATAAATGTAATAGAAGGTAGAGCCAGATGGAGAAAGACATCTAATTGGCTGATCATGTGATGTTACTTGGCACACAAACCAGCGTATTACATACACAAAGCTTAATGGAAGACAAACTAAGATGTTAAAAACCAGGTCAAATTTTGGAACATTATCTAATAAATAAACTTTTTAAATCCACACCAATGTTCAATTAACGTCATTACTTTACCTATTTAAAAAATGTGTATCTGTTGCTGTTTTAGTACTAAAATATAACTGCTGTGTACTGGGTGATGCAAGCAATGACATAATCAAATTCTTCCAAGTGGTGCTACCTCTCTATTCTCTTAAAATTGATTCACACGGCAGTTAACATACAACCTACAAACCCCCAAAAATGCCTCCACTACTGTGGCAGCCACCCTTCCTACATGCCCTACAGCCTGGCCATTAGGGACGAACACATAATGATCAGACACTACTGACCTGACTCCTGATTATTGTGATGGGCTTTGTGTAGCCTTTAAGCAAAGAGGGTATCCTACAACTTTAATTTATACTAAAATATCTAAATCCCTCTTGAATGACTCAACACATTACATACAAGTTTCTGATGATGTCCTTTCATAAAAAAATACCACCCAGGACTGCAAAAAATAAACATTATTCTTAAGAATGGATACAACTTTTTAATTTCTTCCACCCAAACACAAACACTTCTCAGCCCTATCCCAACAATCTCTTTCAAAAGGCCTCCTAACCCTTAACAACCTTCCATGACACCCAAAATTGTCCAGACATAACAAAACGTTTGTGTTAAGTCACGGATAAAAAGGTTTATACCCGTGTATAAAACAATGATACAACACCTGCAAGATCCCCCCCACCTCCCTAGAAATACCTTCAATAGAAAGAACACGAAGAAACAATGCCTCATACAAAACCATTTGGGCATTACATCTAACTTAATTTATGAACTTTAATGTAACTTTTGTGAGGCTGGATATGTAGGACTCACAACAGGACTTTTGAAAATAAGCGAAAACAATCGCGTTTCAGTACCAACCACAAAAATCTAGATAAACCAATTCCTTCCCATGCTAGCATCCACAATAAGGACTTTGACTCCTGTTACACCACCAGAGTACTCAGAGTATTCCCTACAACCAGTTGCAACAACTCTCAACTCAAACAATGGGAACTTACACATCAATGAGTAACCAAATCCACACTACCCCATGGTTTAAATCTGAGATAATATAGCTACAACTAAATTTATATAATTATCATTGTTTATTGTTAGCATTTAGAAATTTTCAAAATTATTTAAAATTTATAGCTTGCTATTAAAATATATTAGTTATTTATTTAATAGTTTTTCACTAACTATTTTATCTATTCAAGCCTTTCTCCTGTCATTTGATGAATATGACAATACTCAAAAAGATTTCAGTTATCCTACTTTTCAAATTTCTCAACCCTGTGGCCTCAAATATTTGTCTTTGTTTTGTATGTGTTATTTGTCTTTTAATATGATAAAGGAGTATGGTATCTTTGAAAATCTAAAATATAGTTTTAAAACAAAACAATTTAAAACTGTGTAATTGACAAATAATTGTAAAAATTGAATGTAGAATAGAAATGTATTTGTTCTTGTCTAAGCCTAACCACACTACCCCTTTAGCTTGGCTTCCTTCACTATCACATAATTTAAATTATTGTATAGTGCTTCTACACCATTTTCATAAGTTTCTGAGCCATTAGGCCACTATTCATTTTCTTAATATATTCAAATAGTGATATAATTAAATGTTTTTAATAAAATATTATGATACACTAAACTGTATCAATAATCAAAACTTTGATAAGGTTTGTACAAATCTGTGGTTGCTGTGGGTGGGCTATAAAATAATTTTATATAAATTATGGAAACAAACCAGGATATTATAGTGTTTAAACAATATATATATATATGTACATCTAAACTCATTAATTTACAAAAAATCAATATTATTCTACATAAATAGCTAAAAATTTACCAAAAAATTATTCTAATGATGAAAATATGACATAAAATTCAAAATAACAAAGAATTATTATAAATTACTTATAAGATAGGCCAATATACATTTCCACAACCAAGAAATCATGAATAGATTTTATGTAGTACATGTGAGCATTGTCTGGGAGTTAAAAAAATGACATATCATCAAATCTAGGTCCTGTTAACGATTTACACATCAAATCAAATCATTTTTTTTAATAAAACAAATATCCAAATCAACTACAGAAACATTTAGAATTAAAACTAATATATAATACTTTAACACAATAAAAAAAAGTGTGATACATGGTTAAAAATAACCTTGCATTAAATTCATTAAAATAATGGTGTTTGATACAAACTAAATAATGGTATCAACAAATTAAAACTAACAGAGTTGATAAGTCACATATTTTCTAGGTCTAGTTATAGGTAAAAATAATAGCTTAAATAGAATTTGGGAAACACACCAAACAATTGGTTTTGGTGTAAAAGTTATTAACATTCTGGTAAACAAGACAATCATAAAATCAAGTGGATTCATAACACTAATGTAACTTTAAATCTCCTTTTTTATGGTTTTATTTACTGGAGATTTTCTATTAATATTTAGTTAGTCTTTAAATTAGAATTAGAATTAGCCTACATTAAAATAATGTTGCAAGAATACATGTAAATTTATATTAGGAACACAATATTAAGAGTGAAAGCCATAATTTTCCGTACCCACACAAACAGAAACAATAAAACAAATCAAAACCATCACACTTACAGCACAAGCTCAGAAGCTAATCTAACATCAGTGCAACATCATATATTATCATCAACATATGGAAAAGACTCATATTATTCAAACAAACATAATTATAGAACACATACCTAGATGAGATATAATTTTAATAAAATAATTAAATGTAATTACCTTACTTACTCTTTGCCATTAGGAATTCAAAAGATCATTGCCGCATTTCCAAAAGTATGTCACTTATCCCTATGTTGAGATAGTTCTATCCAGTCCACCTCATTACACCCTATCTCTTTCAGGTCCATTATAATGTTATCCTCCCATCTACATTACCACATTTCCAAAAGTANTGCCACTTATCCCTATGTTGAGATAATTCTATCCAGTCCACCTCATTACACCCTATCTCTTTCAGGTCCATTATAATGTTATCCTCCCATCTACATTACCACATTTCCAAAAGTATGCCACCTATCCCTATATTGAGCTATATCTATCCAGTCCATCTCATTAAACCCTAGCTTTTTCAGGTCAATTCTAATGTTATCCTCCCATCTGCATCCAGGTCTTTCCAATTGTCTCTTTCCATTGGGTTTGCCAATCAGTACCCTAAACATGGTATTAGACTCTCCCATTCACGATGAATGTCCTGCTTAGCATAATCTACAACACTTGATTATCCTAACAATGTCTTGTGATGATTATAGGATATGTAACTCATCATTATGTAACCTCCTCCACTTCCCAGTGGCCTCATCCCTTTTTGGACCAAATATCTTCCTAGCCACTTTGTTTTCAAACACTGAATTAGTTTTCGTCATGTAAGGTAAAATACCATGTTTCAAACCCATATAGAACAACTGGTAAAATTATTGCTTTGTGTATTCCGATTTTTACATTCCTTGAAAGCAGGCGACTGACTGAGTAATAGCATTCATTTCTCGACTGTATTATTTTCCTAATATCTAATCTAATATCATTGTTTATATTAAAAATTGTTCCTAAATATTTAAACTTATTAGTCTTGCCAAATATTTTGTTGCTCAAAGTAATCTCTAAATTATTGTCCCCAATCTATGTTCTCTGTGTGATCATTTACTTAGTCTTTTCAGTGTTCATTTCAAAACCTATTTCTTTTCTAGCCTCTAGTAAAATGTTTGCATTTCTTGCAACAACCATATTACTCTTTTCCAATAAAGTTAAATGTTTTGCGTAACCTAATAGCTGCATTGTACCGTTTAATGTCAACCCTTTCCTACTCTATTGCATTACCCTAATAAGCCTAAGACTGGATTAAAAAGTAAGAAGGAAACTGCATTTCCTTGTTTAAACCCATTATGTATTTTGAAAGTATATGATAAGTGATATCCAACACATACCCTGCCACATGTATCTCTCAAACATACCTTAATTAGCTTGACAAGTTTTTTGGTTATTCCAACTTTAACTAAAATTTCAGATTATTTGATTCTTTTAAATGAATCTTAGACCTTTTTAAAATCTATGTATAATTGATGAACCATAATGTTCTATGCCCACTTTTCTCTAATATTTGCCGAATAGTAAAAATCTGAACTGTTGTTGATCTAGTTCATCAAAATCTACACTGATGTTATTACCTACCCTTATTATGGGGAATTGTGCATGCTGTATATTGATCATGGGCTGAATTGAGTTTCAAATCAATAAATGTGATTAAATGACCACCTGCAAAAACCCTTTCTCTTCTAAGACACAGAAATATATCTGGTTTGCCTCACAAGAGCTCTATTGGTAGTGAAGCTTTCCTAAGACCTATGTTACTCGTACGCTCAAAAACTAACATGCGACGAAAAAAGAAAAGTACTTAAGTCCTGTTAACATGATAGATAAGCAAAAAATTATTATCTTATTTGAGACAGAAAACACTGGTCTGAAAGTGGGGTGGGGAAAGAGAGAGACATTAATCATTTAGACATGGATAACACAGTTAACATTCATCCTTAACCTATTAATATAAAGATTAATAGCATAATTTATATTAATAAGCCATACTTTACTTGACCCACCAAATGAATTCATGAATGAAAATATAACAAACAATTTATTTGTAAAGTTTATTTATTACAAGTTTCTAGAACATATAAATATACAAGAGGGAAAATTGACTATGAAAATTATCTTTAGAATAATATACTTATTAACTATATTGGTGAGCTTGCAGAATGAATGTCAAGTTCGCATGATCTGGTTTCATGATTATAGGTTTGGGCTTGAGTCCCAGATGGGTGTTCTGTGGGTGATTTTACTAAATGGTTTCCCAACCTCCCTCTAAGAAAATTCGGGTAAATTTCAACTCAATTATACCGTATTCATTTCCATCACAGTAGTGCAATTAAATGTGGTTAGTCCAAATGAATAGTAAGAGAAGGTTCTAAATCAGGGAGTCTCAACCTTTCTAAGCTCACGGCACTCTTGTGAAGGGGATTAAAATATCATGGCACCCTTGTAAGAATTTTCATCAGTGTTTTATTTTTCACAATTTTTATTTTTCATTAAAAGTAGAATAAATATGAAAGAAAGAACCCTGGTTAGCAACACTATTAGATGCATCCACTCATCCAGTTTAAATTTGAAGGCTTGATCATGTAAGAACCCTGGTTAGCAACAATATTAGTCTGTTCAGGATAGATTTTTACCTGGATGACAGTTCAAAAATCATATGTATAGATTTTGGGTTGCCAAAAATGGTAAAAAATCATTGTTTTGTTTTAAATGTTAAATTTTTTAAATTATATGTTATATTTTACATATAAAATAACATAAACTTAAGTTTTCCCCCACTGTTTCATTACTTTTAATAATTTATTTTTACCCAATTCAAAACAATATTTTAAACATAATTGAAAGTACTTATTCTTCATTTTGGAATGTTATCTATGATGTGTAATATGGTGCATACATTAATATTGTTTAATAGAGGAATCATATTTACTTGGAAAAGAGAAAATAATTGTTAATTTTTATATGTAATTAATTATTTTATGATTATTTTATCATATTTCAAAATATTTAAGTGAATACAATATTTATATCCACTTCATGGGTGTATCATTGTAAATAACATTTTATGTAATGTTCAATCACATGGTTTAAATTCGTCGGTTGTCATTTGAAGCAACATTCGCTAGAACTTAAGTTAAAGTGATGTTAATAATAATTTTTAAGTGGAATTAAATGATAAATAAGCTTTGTGACCAACCTCAAATAAATATATAAATAATATTGCCTTAAATTACTGTGGTTAACTATCACATTCATAGATTACCATATGTTTTCATTACAGTTATCAAAAGTGTAAGATGTCATCTGTTGGCATAGGGATACATTAGTGACTACTTTTAATAACTATTTGAGCTGTCATCCAAGTAAACTAAGCTTGGGAATGAATTATAGATACATCCAGTATAACTGACAAGGCTTGTTCATGTAAGGACTCTTGTTAGCATCATTATTAGATACATTCAGTATAACTCACAAGGGTTGTTCCTGTAAGAATTATGGTTAGCAACACTATTAGATACCTTCATTATAACTCACAAAGGTTGTTACTATATGAACTTTGGTTAGCAACACTATTAGATACATCCAGTATAACTCACAAGGGTTGTTCCTATATGAACTTTGGTTAGCAACACTATTAGATACATCCAGTATAACTCACAAGGGTTGTTCCTATATGGACTTTGGTTAGCAACACTATTAGATACATCCAGTGTAACTCACAAGGGTTGTTCCTGTAATAAAACTGGTCTAGCAACACTATTAGATACATTCAGTACAACTCACAGAGCTTGTTCATGGAAGAACTCTGGTTAGTATCACTATTAGATACATCCAGTATAACTAACATGGCTTGTTCATGGAAGAAATCTGGTTAGTATCACTATTAGATACATTCAGTATAACTCACAAGGGTGGTTCCTGTATGAACTTTGGTTAGTAACATTATTAGATATATCCAGTATAGCTCACAAGGGTGGTTCCTATATGAACTTTGGTTAGTAACACTATTAGATACATCCAGTATAACTCACAAGGGTGGTTCCTGTAAGAAGTTTGGTTAGTAACACTATTAGATACATCCAGTATAACTCACAAGGGTGGTTCCTATATGAAATCTGGTTAGCAACACTATTAGATACCTTCAGTATAACTCACAGAGCTTATTCATGGAAGAACTTTGGTTAGCAACACTATTAGATACATCCAGTATAACTCACAAGGGTTGTTCCTGTAAGAATTATGGTTAGCAACACTATTAGATACATCCAGTATAACTCACAAGGGTGTTTCCTATATGAACTTTGGTTAGTAACACTATTAGATACATCCAGTATAACTCACAAGGGTGGTTCCTATATGAACTTTGGTTAGCAACACTATTAGATACATCCAGTATAACTCACAAGGGTTGTTCCTGTAAGAATTATGGTTAGCAACACTATTAGATACATCCAGTATAACTCACAAGGGTGTTTCCAATATGAACTTTGGTTAGTAACACTATTAGATACATCCAGTATAACTCACAAGGGTGGTTCCTATATGAACTTTGGTTAGCAACACTATTAGATACAGTCAGTGTAACTCACAAGGGTTGTTCCTATATGAACTTTGGTTAGTAACACTATTAGATACATCCAGTATAACTCACAAGGGTTGTTCCTGTAAGAATTATGGTTAGTAACACTATTAGATACATCCAGTATAACTCACAAGGGTGGTTCCTATATGAAATCTGGTTAGCAACACTATTAGATACCTTCAGTATAACTCACAAAGGTTGTTACTATATGAACTTTGGTTAGCAACATTATTAGATACATCCAGTATAACTCACAAGGGTTGTTCCTGTACGAGTCCTCACACTTGACATTGAAGCTCCAGTCACACATGGTCTGATCCTGATTCCAGACCAATCCCTGAGCACAAGTTTGTCTCACCAGCTGATTGTTCACACAGATATAAAAGGCTCTGCAATTTTTCTGGTCTGGATAATATTGGCCACTAATGCACGTTATCTCAGGGTCAGAGGGTGTTACGACAGGCATTTCTGTGCTCAGGCTTGTCTGACAACAATATAGAATAAAAACCATCAATGTAAATTAACTGCAATACTTTTCCTCCACATTACAATAACACAACACTGGCTTTACTTACTAGTTTAGAATTACTATTTTTAATAAAAATCATATTTTCATAGACTTTATTTTTACAGTTTTGATAAATGCTGATATTTAAGGAAGGAGACAAGGAGAGGTGCACACATTATAAGGGAGTAATGCTGATGTGCCACTACAAAAATATGAGATGATTTTGCAAAAGAGAACACAAAAGAAAATGTAATTAAGGTGGAGACAGGAACAGCATGAATTTAGGGAATAGATATATATAATAAACTGGAGCTTTGCCATATGACAGCTAAAGGAAAGTAGGCACAAATTTGGGAAGGACCTAGTAATAGTATTTATGGTAGGTGAGAAGGTATATAATAGTTTGGTTAGAAACAAATTCTGTAAAGCGATGGAGGAGGCTGGAGTGGACACAGTGGTTCCGATTAATGGCATGGGGGAAGAAGGAAAAGAAAGCACAGGAATGGAATGAAAAAGTGAAAGAGTGTGAAATTAAATCTATCATGTAGGAGTGTGATGTATTGGTAATGACAAGGAAGAGGATAAGGCTTAGTAAACCTATAAAGTTGGATGGAGTATAGCTGAGAAAGGTACAGAGTGTAAAATATCATAAAGCGTGATTGAAGTGAAGCGTGGGAGTAGAAAGGATATAACAAGTAGAGGAAATCAGGGGGAGTGATTATATAGGTATGTAAGAAACCTGCTATGGAGAATATAGTTGTGCGGGTGTACTTTTTACTCATAGTCAAATATGCAGTAGAAACGTGGGCATGGAATGTAAGAGAGGCAAAGAGGGGGAAGGCCATTGAAATGAAGTGATTGAGGAGCATGTTAACTATCACAAGGAAAAACAGGATTAGGAATGAAATTATCCTTTAAGTAGAGGGATACCTACTTGGAATAAATGTGATAGTAGAAGAAGCAAGGCTGATATCTTATGGTTATGTAATGAGGATGGAAAAGGATAGCACACCAAAGAGAATTATGGAGTTGAAGTATGTTGGAAAAAGACAAGGGATACCAAGAAACTGACAGAAGGATCAGATATCAGAAAGCATGCAAGTGAGAGGAGAAAAGTTTAAAAATTAAGGGGGGAAGAATTGTGAAAAATATAGGAAGATGGAGGAATTTTACTAAATTGACCCGGCCACAGGCTGGAAACAGTTGATGATGAGTTTTGAAAATAAATACTATTAATGTCAATAGATTGTTATAAAGTTATTGATTATTCTTAGCTTAGTTACCTCAATCATTCTCTAAGGTTTATGAAGAGCTTAAAATGATACAAAATCAATTACTTAGTTGATAGCAAGACTAGTTTTGAGCATAAACCCTTTCTTGCCTATGAACACACGAAATTTTAAGGTTTCACATAGTTTAGTTGAGAATCATACAGTAAATAATTGGTGAATAAAACGGTACACTTACAAGCCATGAATGTTTTAGAATAATTATTGTGGGGTTGTTTACAAGAGTCTCAAATTATTTCTAAAAAAATTGTTGAAGCTCTTGCGATATAAAAAGGTTTAAACACAAAACTAGTTTTATTTCTCACTCTTTAGGACTATACCCTTGTATATATATTATGCTAATATGTAAGTATGAGAAAGAAATTCAAAGGGAGAATGGGAAACCATTTAGACAAAAAAAATACCCTCAATACATCTAGCGAGGATTCAAACTTGGATCTCCTTGTCACCAGCAAACCAAACTAAACATGTTTGATAAATTATACTGTGCGCCCACTGATGCAGTTAAATTAGAACAATTATCAGACATAAATTAGGCTACTATGTATTCATGAGCTTTTGTAATGAAATAATTTAAGACCTTAATAAACTATTTTTAATATATTTTTAACCATTTCATAATGCATTCTTAAAATATACAAGTGAAAAATTATTTATTATTTAGATTGCCTCCCACCTTTGTGTTATCCATTAACCGGTACTTATTAAGTCTTCTTCCCTTCATTATTTCTACCATTCCTTCCATAGCATCCACCAGTAGACTTTCCCTTCTCCACCAGTGTCTAATCCAGTTCCTTTTCATGTTTTTAACAACCTCTAATATTCTTTCTTTTCCCCAACTCTCTCCAGCACCACCTCATTTCTTACTCTTTCCACTAAGCTTATCTTTTCCGACCTCCTCCACATCAACATCTCAAACGTTTTCAAACTCCGTTCTTCCCCTTTTCTTAGTGTCTATGTCATTTAATGCCACACTCAAAACAAATCACTTTGCCAGTCTCTTCAATCCTTTATCCAGGGGTGTCACATAACAGTCTCTTCTTGCTATTAAATGCTACCTTACCTTTGGCAAACTGAGTTTTGACATCTTGGCATCATAGTATATCTTTGTGTATCCAGCTTCCCAGATAATTGTAAACTGAGACTCGCTCTCTTCCCGCCCTTTCAATCTTTATCTTAATCCTCTCTAATTTTGTGATATAACCATACTTTACGTTTTCCTATTATTAATTTTCATCCTGCTTTCCTCACAGACTTTATTCAGGTTTTTCAATATTTCCGTCAGTTCCAATTCATGCTCCACTAATAATAGCAAATTATCATCAAATCGAATACACTCTATCCTTCTCCCACCACAGCATACCCCTCTTTCTCCATCTAAATTCTTTCTTATAATTTTGTCTAGGTAGATGTTGGTGGTGTGGGAGAGATAGAGATAATAACTTTACTTTTCCACCTACCCCCCCCCNTCATCCTTATATCCTTCTTCCAGTCCACACCTTCCCTCTTGATAATGATTAACAGCTAGTTGCATTGAATGTAATCAAAGGCTTTTACTAAATAGATTAACACAGCATAGACTTTTCAGCCTCTTTTAATATCTCTTTCTCTTATTATCAGCATTCTGATGGCGTTCCCATTCCTTTTTGAAACCCATTTTGAGAAATGAAATCAATTAAATATCACAGTTAAAATTAGAAAATATTGTTTGCTATGGAACAATCGTTCAAAATAAAATATGTACTAAATCAAATTAAAATGTTTATCTAAATTTTTTGTCAATAATTAAAATTAATTTTATAAACATTCCTTGGTACTTGCATAGTGACATTGAATTAAAAATGGTAACAAAAAATCTATAGTTAAATAACTTTTGGTTAAGCACATATACGAATTTGCGGTGTATATGTAAAACATGATAGTATATCAATTATATATAGATTTTAAAAAGGCCTATGATTTAGTCAAAAGAAATAATTATATGATATTTTAATTTAAGTTTGGGGTTTCAATAAAACTTTTCAAGCTAATTTAGGCATATTTGACAGATATACATGGCAAGGTATGGGGGTTGGATGTCCATTATCAGATACTTTCGAAATTCTTAATGGATTGAAACAAGGAGACGCTCTTTCCCCATACTTTTTAATCCAGCCTTAGATTATGCTATTAGGGTATGCAAGAGCATGGCTAAGGGTTGTCATTAAATGGTACAATGCAGTAATTAAGATACACTGATGATTTAGCTTTGTTAGGTAAGGAAGCTGTTTTAATAAATGCTGGCATTTAATTAGATGCTATTAATAAAATAGATTTAGCAGAGAGAAATATTTCTTAGATTCCCTAAGATTCCTTGCAAACACTTTGATTTTCTTGTAGCTACCAAAGATCCAACATCCAAGACACTTAAGTTTTAAACTAATATTAACATAATTGTTTCCTTAAGAGATATGTGTATATATATATATATTTTTTAAACTGTGCTTTTTGAAGTATTGTGTCTTATTTTCCAAACCATTTATTGGAAAAGGAGTTCATCAAACTCTTAGAAGCTGGGTCACAAGCATTTAAAAAATACTAAATAATTATTTTCCGGCCATGTTACATGCATTTGGAAGAAGGTACAAGAAAGGTGGACAGAACACATCAATTAGGTTGAGACCACCATGTCAAAATTCAAAGAATGATCAAAAATGTTTATGTATCACAAAAGAGAAGGCAAGTATGGTTTCCCACCAGATTATTTCTTAAAATTCCTAACAAGCTATATAGAACAGATCAATGTTGACATGAATTATTGTGACCATAATTGTATATGACATTTAATAAGAGCTGCCATTTCCCGATGATTTTTTTTAGCACTGCATCCTACTATCCATTCGGGCTATACGCTCCCAATAAAATTTCCTTTTGAAATGTTCTCCCCAATTAATTTAATGAGAATGATGAAGTCTTTCTTCCTATATCAAGGCTATTTTCTTGCTGTGGTAATCAGGTCCTCCAAAACTATCTAGAGTGGGGCTACTGCTAAGTAAACCAGTCCAACCATGCAAATAAACTAAAAGTTATATGTGGGGGCGTAATAAAAAAACATGTTGGAAAATACTAATAGTACCTTTAGAGCATTTTATATCTTAGGAGATGTGACCTCAGATGTAATTAAGGCTGAGCTAATGTCCCTTTGCGCTCAGTATATTTATGTTAAACATAAGTACTTACAAACTATGCTTTGGAATTTTATCCTCTTGCTGATTAGTAGGCCTATTCAAATATTTCCTTCGTCTAAGTAATAAAGGCTTAAGACCTAGACACTATGTTTGGCTAATGATACGATGTTGCAATTGAAATGATCAGTCTTCTCCAGGGGGCTTATAAGTATGAAAAAGCTACACAACCTTGTTTTTTTAATGTTTATTTCAGTGCCCATTCAATATACTTGGCTCTAGCTAGTGCCTGCAATGTTACACCAATTAAAAACTACATAGGAATATCCACATAAGTTGGTGCTTATTCCAGAGATTCATCCCAGCACACTGAGATTTTATATGCACAAATAAAGCAACACATGCCTGATAACAAACATCCAGCCCTCATCAACTTGTATTAGAGCAGATGGGTGCAACATCATGATTCAATTGCTAGGTTTCAATAAATGTATATTTCTATCATCAATAAAAAGAAACTGCTAAGTGAGAGCAAACACTTTTAGCTACAGTTGTGAGAGGACAATTCACCACACCATTGACCATTGCAGCAAAAGTATTCTCTGTCACATGACCTCTACGCACGTACCTACAGTTTATTGTGACTTAGTGGCTGTCTATAAAGATGTAGACATTGTGGTTAATGTCCTTCATGCTAATGTCACCAAAGAATATGAGGAGTTGTACAATAGTTTTGCATACACTGAGGAAATGCTGAGTAAAGTTGGGGGATAGGTGTAAATTTCTCATGTTGATGATAAGCATTGCCAGCGCAATTATGTGGCAGCGTCCAAAATTTAGGAATATTTTAAAAAGACTATATTTATTATTTCCTGAGCCATGTCAACAGTATTGTGTAAACAAACTCTCAACAAACAGATACCTTATCTTTCTCCAAAAATTAAATAATCTAATAATCACTACAGAATTAAAAGAATCAGACATAAGTGAGGCTGTTAATTCAAATGACGCTATGCTTCCCAACACAAGTAAATTTTCATAGAGCTAAACCCCCAAAAAATAAAGTGTTCGAGGGTGATTAAAAAAGACAGATGGTCGACTGTTATTGAATCCTTTGTACTATATAGCTTGTATTTATTTTTCTGAAATGAGGTCTATTGCAATTTTAGCCACTCTTCCTGTATTGACAGTGACCCCTAAAGAAACTCTCTTCAGCTTGATAAAGTTAGAGTCGTATGTAAGAAACGCAACTGGAAATAATCCTTTGACAGGATTTGTACTTCTTAGGGTGTATCATGATATTCTTATGAAAACTTTGGCAGGCACTTTGTGATAATAACAAGACAAGATAGTTTTATTATTTAAAGCTTTACATTGAAGATTACTTTATACAAAACTCATAGCTTAAGTTGTTATGTTACTCAATGTTTGTTTAATAAAGCAAAATACAAATAATGGTTCTATAGCTGTTTGTAAAGTTTGACTTATTTTATTATTCACTACTCCTGTGTCAAATAAATAAATATTTATATTATAAGATAATCCTATTTTTCAGAATTTAATAGTAATTCATATCCTAAATTTGGGATTTTGAAACACCCCCACCATCACAAAATTTAACTCTCCCTACACTCAATAATACCACATGCTGAGGTTTAACTATCTCACTCGATGTTTGTCTAGCTCTGTGCAAACAAATGAACAGAAGCATTAAAGTAATTTGAGCAAACTGAGTACCTACCCCTGAAGGTGTCCACCAGTCATTGGGTGGATGAGATGTGGTTTCTTCAGTCTGTCTTTGTGTTGTGGTACTCCAATAGTCAACAGGTTTACTTGAGGTTGCAGGGGTCCACCAGTCATTGGGGCGGTCAGTGGTCGGCCGGCTTGTCGGCCACCAGCCCTCACTTGATGAGGCTTGTGTGCTCCACCATGGCGCAGAGCTGCTAGAAGCCTCAGTACTTACATACTCTGGCTCTGAGAGAAGAACACAACCTTGTTAAATATGTTATCATGGCTCAAGAAAACAAATAAACAATATTCAACCCATTGACCAACAATTGTTTACAAGCTTCATCATATAACAATTCTTAAGACTCGAGAAAAAAGTATCGGCATATGCCTCTACTTATTACCTCAACTTTGAGAACTACTAGACAAGCAAGCATAAGGTGTTATAGTATTTTAAATAAACCCGGTCCAAGTATCTGTCAAATAGCTTGCATTTAAACACATTTGTAGAAACTCAAGATCATTTTATAATATGTTAGAGAAGTTTTAAGCCTCCAATCAATAAGTATGTGTCTATGCATCACTGAAGCTAACTTCCTGTCGAGTCTCTACTTCCTTGGGAAGAAGCCACTTGGTATCAAAATATTGAACTGTTTATGAATGTGTGTTAGTGTCCCTATTTGTATTTGTGAGTTATTTTCTATAATTCTGTCATATTTCTTTAAGAACTATATTATGTTGAAAGTATTTAATTTTTGTAATGGTATTCCATTCATATATTGCCATAGGGCAATACCAACTTGAGAACCGTTTTAGATCCCTAGTATTATATTTTGAAAGAAAACAAATGCTTGTACATGAATAGTAAATCGAAATTATATTTAGTTTATGGATACAGCCATGTCAATATTAATATTCAAAAATTGAAAAATGACTCCTGGATAAGGTCGTCAGTGGCTATGGTAGCAATGATAATTCATTATTAGTTGATGATTTCCACACGTCCATAAAAGATTCTGCCTTAAAAATATGAGTGAAGAATGACCCTGGGAACGTGACAACTCCTGGATAGCTTAGTGGTTAGAGCATTTGCATACTAAGCAAAAGGTTCTGGGTTAAATTCCTGTGTCCATGTGTCATTCTTCAGTTTAAATAATATGATATCTAGATGTCAAAATTAACAAACATAATAGCTTGGCTATTTAATCCAACCAGTAATTATATTTACCCTTACAATCCATTGTTGGAATGTAGTCATTGGGTAGACCACTGTTCAAAGGATGGAAAATACCCACCTAAGATATTTGTTTAAAAACTCTCTACAAGTGTTATACCAGTTGTATTGGAGAGTGGAGTATATTCTTTTATTTGAGCAATGATGTTTGGTTCTTGTAACTTGATTAATACTTTTGATTGAGTGCTATTTGTATTTCAAAAGTAACAAAAGTACAGACTATGTCCATTTGTTTGTCAAGTATTGAGAACTTTCTAAATTGATAGAAATGTTAACTTTAAGACTTATGTTTCACTCTACACTAGTGATCATGTATATTTAAATACTATTAAAAATAAGTGCATTTGAATGTAATCCATCCAACACCTTAGCCCAGTCAGTAGTTTGTCTGTCTACTGAGATAAGCGTCTCGGGTTCGATTCCCGGCCTGGCTGAAACTTTATCATTGGGGAAATGTGGGTTCACCCTTTTATAGTGATAAATAACGGCCGGGGACTGGATGCTGTGCTTGTTCTTGTCCTATCCAACTGGTAGTGGAAAATATATGGCCTACATTTTTAATAAAACCTGACCTAGAACAAAGGATGTAAACAGTATTTGAATGTAATCCATTATTACAGAAATGTTTGTTAAAGGTATGACATTATTTATTTAGTGAAGACATTGTTTCTAATTGTTTAAATTCCAGCTATATATATATATTGTTGAGAGATCACTCACTCTTGCCACACTTAGCTTCACTGGGCCAGTCACACACTTTGCTTTGACTGTTCCAGTGCAATCCAGTGGCACAGAACTCCTTGCGTAATTCGCCCAGAATACAGCGGTAGAAGGCATTGCAGTTACTGGGGTCAGGATAGTATTGCCCTGCAACACAAGTGCCTGGGGACTCGGAGGGCTCCTCAGAGGGCTGTGGAGGAGAGGTAGCAGGTATGCGTGTGGTTGTGGTGGGACGAGGAGTGGTAGTGGTAGTGGTAGTGGTAGTGGTTGTTATGCTTGGAGTCCACCTGGAACATAATTGCATTTTGAGTGGTAGTGGTAGTGGTAGTGGTAGTGGTAGTGGTAGTGGTTGTTATGCTTGGAGTCCACCTGGAACATAATTGCAATTTTGAGTGCTAATAGCTCTTAGTTAGGCTTGAAAAACTCATGCCTATTTGCTAAAAATAAATTTTTAAAAAATCTACAAGATAAAATTCATTAAGAATACCATTCAAGATTGACACCTTAGTGTTATTGCTTACAAAAATAATTAAATCCATATAAATAAAAAAATAAAAATTCTTATCTGCGTCTCACTACCTGAAAGGGGTAGTTGAATGTCAATGTCAATCCCCTTGGGGTGAATTGAATTGCATAGTACTAAGGGTGATTTTTCTTAAATGGTTTTCCACTTTCCCTAAACACAAATGGAGGAACATTTTCTCTAAACTAAATCTTTCTAATACCTAACACATTAGTGTAATTAGTAAATAAGAGTATAGATTGAATGTGTAATTAGACGCAGCGCAAAAAAAAAAAAATTAATTTGCATGGCTTTTGACCCAACTAAGAAATTTCTTACAGGATGGAAATACTCTACAGCATATTGTATGCTCTGGAGAGATAATGATGAGACGAAGATCTTGTTTGTCTTTGGAATTCTGAATTGAGTAAAACTCAACACAAAATGGTGGAACCAGATAAATACATGTTGTTACCAATTGTAATTCTTGCCCTATAAACAGGTAAGCTTACACCACTCACATGTACTTGTAAGCTGACACTAACGCCATCTTAGTAGTACAAGCATTGCTATTTTGTTTTAGGAAGTTCCCTCTGAGAAAGTTGTATTAGCACATGGCTGCTCAGTATAAATAACCATTGTAACCATCTTGTGTATATATTTTATTTCTATTTCAATAAATTACTCTAACAGTTTATGGGCCCAGGACACACTGTCCTGCATTCTGATTAAACTTAGTGTTTAATTCAAGAGTAAAAGGGAAATAAACTTGGACTTGGTTAACCTTGAAAGGGCATTGTGGGTGATCAACACAAAAATGGTGAAAATAGTCAACATGAGTGCGGTCAATAAGTTTTATAGGCGAGATTATCAACAGTGGAAATTTCAGATTATGTTTGCACTGAAAGTTAAAGGCATTTATGACAGTGTAAATGGAGTTAAAGAGAAACCAATGTTAGAAAAAGATCTTCTATAGTGGTGAAGAATGATGCAAATGCCATGTTCACAATTTTGGCGGTAATGGACATATTTCAAATCACGCTCCTGTTCAACCACATAAGAGATTTTAGACAAGCTTGATTCTGTGTTTAAGCAAAAATCCGAATTCAATAAAATGCTAACACTTGATCGATTTCATCAATTCAATATGGATCCCAATGACAGAATTGCTCAGCACTGTGCAAAGGTAGAAAATCTCGCGTGGCGAATAAAGGAAGCTGGAAAGACAATAAACTGAAAAAAGAGGTTTTCCTTAAAGAGATATACAACACCAAATAACAGTCATATTAAATTCAGAAAAGAAACACATTTTTGGACTGTTTGGCTATGGCAATACATTGTGGTTTTTTATTGACAGTGTGTTTGTGATAAAAAATAATTACCAAGCTTTAAAATAATCTTATTTATTGGATGTCACTGCTCATTAACTCTACAATATAAGGGTTGGTAAGACCAATGACTTACTCAAGAGCCAGTAGTATTTATCAGGATGAGAGTTAAGAACCATTCATGATCCTAAAACGTGTGGCAAACTGTGAATTATATTTTGGAGTGTGTGAAGTCAACTTTTTCAATTCAAAATTAAGTTGAATCAAATAATAGAAGATATTCCCAAAACCGAATCGAAGTTATTATATTTAAAAAAAAATTAATGTAGGATAAAAACATTACACTTTGCATACCTTTGTAAATTTAGGTATTAAATATAATTTACAAAATTATATATTTCAAACGTAATTAATATATTTCATCTTAAAATGACCATTAAAGTTATTGGCTCAGAATTTAATAAAATCATTTCAATTTTTTTTTACACTAACAATAATTTGTGAAGGAAATAAATAGAAAATAACTGCAGATTTTAAAAATAAATAAACATAAATGTATATATTAACTTTAAATATTTTTCTTTAGGCAAAACTTATTAATTGTCAGATCCGGAATTTTTCTAGAATTGAAGTTGAAGCTTACAAATATATTAAGTGAAGTTGAAGTTTTCAAAGCTTCACACACCACTACTTATATTACTCATACTAAAAACACCCTTTGCCTAAGGAGCAAAACCAATTATGGCTCTTCCTTGGATAAAAAATTCTAGAGGTAAACTAGTTCCCCTTTCAGATATCTGGGCAAGAACTACTTCAGGGGGAGTGAACAACAAAGAACAATCATCAAATAGAACGTTCTCTTTCAGCATAGGAAATGGAATTTAAGGATGATAAGTGCTGGGAAATTTGAAAATTTGAAAATAAAAATGGAAAGGTGTGGTGTGAACATTGTGTGTTTAGGTGAAGTCCTGTGTATAGATATAGGTGAAGTAGTGACTGGAAATTACACAATGTTCTATTCAGGCCTGAAGAGTCTAGAAAAAGGAGTGGCAATAGTGATGAAAAATGAAGTGGTGAAAAATGTTACTAAAGTAATGTGCCATAATGATATATTAATGTTTGTGAAATTAAATGCTGAACCAATGAATATTTTGATAATGCAAGTGTGTATGCCAACAACCGACCACGATGATGTTGAGGTAGAAGAAATTTAAGATGAAATTGAAGCAATTATTTAACAAGAAGGAAGAGGTAAAGTGAACACCATAATCATGGGCTATTGGAACAGTGTGGTCAGAGAAGTACGGGAGCAGAAGATCAAAGGGCCATATGGATTGGGGAAGACAAACAACAGATGAAAGATGCTCATAAAATTCTGCCAGTGGACTGATAGAATGACATGGTGGTGACAAACACCTGGTTCAAGAAACAGAAGACAAAACTATACACATGGAGAAGCCCAGGAGACATCAGAAGGTATCTATTAGGTTACATCCTAGTCAAACAGCAATTCAGGAATGGAGTGAAGAATGTGAAGACATTGCCAGAGGCCGAGATTGATTTGGACCATAGCTTGCTGGGGGCGTACAGTGAAACAAGAAAAATCAAAGAAAAATTAAAATACAAGAGAGACATTGTGAGATATTCAATAGAATAAAAAGTTAAGTGAGGTGATAGAAACGAGCATAAGTGTGGAACGGAAGGGGAATAGCGTTGATAATATTTTGGGGGGAAGGTGATAAATGACAATTTTGTAAAAGTGAAGAGGACTGTATTAAAGACCTGGGAACAACAGAAATACTTCAGAAAATGGAAGAAATAAGGAAATGGATAAACGTCAACAAAGAAGAAAATACGAGGCTAAGCAATGAGTTAGGAGAGAAAGAGACAAAGAGAAAAAATACTATATAGAGAAGACATATGATGAAATTATTGCACTTCAAATGAAAGGAAGTTATGGCATTATGTATCAGAAAGCAAAGGAGCTGGGAGGGAATGAAAACAAAGGTATGCGAACAATAGGAATAGAAAACCCCAAAGGTCAGAAGGTGATGGATTATAAATAGCTTCTTAGGATTTCGGAAAGATATATATATATATATAAACTGCACGACGAGGAAAATCGACCAAGGAACCTAGAGACTGAAGTAGAAGAACATATATAGGAAGCAATAAAAGTACCCAGTATTTTAAAGCATGAAGTAGAGAGCCATAAAGAACATGCAAAGAAAGAAAGCTGCTGGAGATGATGACATAACAGCTGATCTTCTGAAGGAACTCGGAAACAACTAACTTATAGATAGGATCTACGAAACAGGAGAATGGCCTAAGGACGTTCTAGACGTAACCATGATGGCTCTAAAAACGAAGAAACAAGCCATTAAATTCAGTGACCACAAGGCCACTTAATCTTTCATATGGGAAAGATAGTGGCAAGAATACTCAACAGGTGACTGGAACATAAAATGCTAGGTGTGATGGAAGAAGGCCAGTTTAGATTCAGAAAAGGAAAAAGAGATGCCATTAGAATGCTAAGAATTATTTCAGAGAGAGTGCTGAAAGTCAAGGAACAAAGTCATGGTATAAGGCGTCTGATAAAATATTATGAAAGAAATGGATGGAAATACTCAAGAAGAATGGCACCAACTGGATGAACAGAAGGTTGATTGCAAACATCCACCAGGGATAGTGAGTGAAAGTGAGGGTGAGTGATGAATAGGCCAACAGTGTAGAGATAGGAAAATGAGTGAAATAAGGATGATGATTTCACCCAATCTGTTCAACTTGTATGAAGAATGGCTGACCATTTAGGCACCTAGGAGTACGGGGCAGTTTCACAAATGGAGGATGCATCATCAAATCAATAAAATACGCAAATGAGCTAGCATTGCTGGCCAAAAATAAAGAAGAGTTGCAGGAAATGTTGGACCGGCTGGTGGAGAAAGGGAGAATATATGACGTGGAAATCAACATTGAGAAGTCAAAAGTGATGGTGATTTAAAAAAATGAAGAGTGGTGAAAATCAAAATTGGATACCGAGAGTTGAAAAACATAGATCAATTCAAGTATAACCTACATAGTAAGTTCGCTGACAAAGGATGCTTATTGCACCAAGGAAATTGGGTTAAGGATTGTCATGGCTAAAGAAACTTCCAACAAGAAGAGGTCACTACTGACCAGAAACTGATGAAATGCTACATTTGGAGCATCGCGCTAAATGGAGTAGAAACTTGAACTCTAGGAAGCTGGAAAATAAAGACTTGGAGAGCTTTGAAATGTGGTGATAGAAAGGACTTGATAAGATCAGATGCATAGAGAGGGTGACAAATGAACAAATGAATAATAATAATAATAATAATATTTAGCACCGCGTCTTACTACTTGTTCGGGTTATACACTTTAAGTACTAATTACGCTGACGGATTAGGAATTGGAAGGGTGAATTAGAGGAAGTGAACCCGCATTTGCGTGGAGGAAGAGTGGAAAACCATTTAGTAAAAACCACCCCAGTTCACCCGACCGAGATTCGAACCTTGATCTCCCCATCCTCAGCAGTCGAGCTCAACACTACTAGCGCGTTAGCCAACTACGCCACCGAGGTGGTTGAACAAATGAAGAAGTCCTAAGAAGAATGGGTGAGGAGATAATCATTTTGGATGTGATTCTTTGGTGCAAAGCATACTGGATCAGACACATCCTTGGGGGGAAATGTCTTTTGCATGACATCATAGAAGGAAATATTGAGGGAAAGAGGAACTCAGGAAGGAGAATTCATATATTGGATGACTTGAAGGAAAGAAGAAAATTCTGGTAGTTGAAGGTGAAGGAAGAGGACAGGGCAGGGCGCATTGGCAAAAGGAATAACCCTGTCGTAAGACAGAAATAATAATAATAATAATAATAATAGTGTTGATGATAATGATGATAATATAAATTAATAATTTGATCAAACGAGCCTATGTGAGCTATTTCACACCAATCAGTCTATAATGCAAGCAGTTTTCTTGCCATGGCAAGTTTTATCTGAGATATTTGTGTTAGCTGTATGAAAATGCTTCGAACCAAGGTCTTGATGTGGTAGGAACTCTTGTTGTAGTGGTCCAAGAAGAAGTAGTAGGCCTAGTTGTAGGACGTGTTGTAACTGGCCAAGTCGAGGGCCTAGTTGTAGGAGGTGTCGTAACTGGCCAATGGGTATGCTCATGTGTTGGAGTAGTGGTTTGACTTACTTCACCTGGAAAATGACACAAATTATAAGGTTTCCCGGATTTTCTCACAATAGTTTACTATCAATAAATAAAAAATCAATGAGAATATTTAAATAAATATATAGCTATTAAATGATTGAAGCGGCTTTGATGAAAGAGGAAACCTACATAAACACTCTTTAGTTCCCCGGCTATAAGCCGAAAACTTTGGAGAGGAACCCTGTCAAAACATGTTTAAAATATCATGCTTGTTTAGGCCTAACCTCATAACTAACAGTATGAGTGCCCAATAGTGTGGCGCACGAATACATTTATTAAAGCCCTTCTTTGTGCCAGTATAGTTGGCGTCATGTAACACTCATGTCGAACTTTTACCGTGTGCGTTCTGTTAAATAAGAACAGTGCGTTCCAAACTTCAAACTAAGTGTTTAATAGGTTATGGGCCCAGACACCCAACAATTGCGTAAATATCCACGTAATATTTCGTAAAAAGTGTCCGTCGGGTAATTCACAAATCCGTTTTGTGAATTCACGTTCGCGTTAGGAAGCAACGTGGTTCGCCATTTATTTATCGTTAGGTTCGCGCGATCAGCAAACATCGTGTGTTTGAGGTTATATAATCCGCGAGACCAAAATAGAAATAATGGCCGAAAAGTTTGACGTAGCACACGTAAATAAGTTCGACGGTAATAATTATCACCAATGGAAATTTCAAATGAAATGTGCCCTAAGGGCAAAAGGAGTCTTTGATGTTGCAAAAGGCGCCATAGAAAAGCCGGCAATAGACAAAGTGAAGGAACTAGAAAAGTGGAACAAAGACGACGCAATTGCTATGTTTACACTCACTACAGCTATGGAACTATCACAGATCACATTAGTTGAAAATTGTGACTCGTCCAAAGAAATGCTAGAGAAATTAGACTCTATCTTTGAGCAGAAATCAGAAATGAACAAAATGCTAGTCCACGAACGCTTTCATCAGTACAAGATGGACGCCAACGACTCCATTGCTCAGCATATTGCCAAGATAGAAAATCTCGCGCGACATGTGAGAGAGACTGGTGAAACACTCAGTAATGTTACTATAATGACCAAAATTCTTGGTAGTCTACCTCCCAAATTTAGAAACTTCAGACAAGCTTGGCTTTCACTAGACGAGGCTAGACAGACAATCCCAAATATGACGGCACGCCTGTTGGATGAAGAGGCTAGTCTCACATCAACTGAACAATCGGAAAGTGCATTTTTATCCTCAACAAATTTGAAAAGCGATTTTAAAAGTTCTAATAATTCTCAAAAGTCCAATCAAAAACAAAGGAATAGATCAGGAAAACCAAGGATAACGTGCTATAATTGCCAAAGAAAAGGACATTACGCAAGTGACTGTCGTGCACCTAAGAAACCCCGAGAAAACGGACAGCAAAACACTCACAGTGACCGTTCTCAACAGGGTCATTTTTCAGCATTCAGTGCAGAGCAGCAGGATGTTATACTAAAGTCAGCAATCGCCACCGAAGATAATTGGACATTGGACAGCGGTGCTTCTGCACATATGACTAATCGTCGTGATTATTTTTCTAAATTTGAAGAGACTGTAGACAATACGAGTGTCGTGCTTGGAAACAACCAAGGTCTTTCTGTGAAGGGAAGAGGAAGCATTAAAATAAAGAAATTTATCAGAGGTAATTGGTATGACTCCATCATCACAAATGTGTTGTATATTCCTGAACTAAGAAAAAGTCTTTTCTCTGAAGGTGTGATAACTGAAAAAGGGATGAAGATCCTTAAGGAAGATAGATATGCAGAAATTTACGAAAACGGGGAGCTAGTAGCAAGCGCGGTCCGTGAAACCAACAATCTGTATCGAATGTTATTCCGCACAGTGATCCCACATCAAGAAGTAGGCCTAAATTTCACCGCAAGTGGAAGTCTAAAATTGTGGCACGAGAGACTCGGACACATAAATAAGAGAACTCTGCGTGAAATGGTCACCAAAGGCTTGGTCGAAGGTGTAAATATTAATGACCTTGAAGATTTCTTCTGTGAGTCGTGTCAGTATGGTAAACAGCACAGGTTACCATTTTCGCCCTCAAAGCATGCCAAGGCCAAACCAGGCGAACTCATTTACAGTGACGTGTGTGGTCCAATGTCAACACCATCAGTTCAGGGTGCTAAATATTTTGTATTATTTAAGGATGACTGTTCAGGCTATCGTGTTGTATTTTTCATTAAGCACAAAGCGGATGTTGTTGTGTGTTTCAAAGATTTTGCAAACATGATAAAGAATAAATATGAATATTCTATTAAGACCCTACATACTGACAATGGGACAGAATACTGTAATCAGGAAATGAAAGAGTATATGTCAAAACATGGAATTGAGTTTGAAACAACGGCACCTTATACTCCTGAGCAAAATGGTAGAGCCGAACGTGACATGAGAACCATAATGGAAAGTGCACGTTCAATGTTATATGCAAAGGATATGCCAACATATTTATGGGCAGAGGCAGTAAACACAGCTGTTTATATTCTAAACAGGACTCCAACCTCTCAAGCACCAAACTCGACACCCTATGAAATATGGAGTGGAAAAAGGCCTGTAATGTCACATTTAAGAATCTTTGGAAGTGAGGCATACATGCATGTACCAAAGGAACTGCGAAACAAACTGGCGCCAAAGAGCAAGAAACTCATCCTTGTGGGATATGATAGAAACTCAACCAACTATCGTTTGCTGGATCAAAGTACACAGAAAATTACAGTCTCAAGAAATGTGATTTTCAATGAAAATTCAAGTAGTTTCATTCCTAAAAGAAACACTGTAGTCCCAGTAGTGATAGAAAACACACATTCTGTTCAAAGAATTCAGCAGGAGGACGCAGGCCCTCAACATTCCGAACAGAACGACGAAGAACCCAGGCACATTAAAGCAAATTACGAGCTGCGACCAAGAGATGTCATCAGGCCTCCCAAACGCTATGAAGCTAACCTAGTGGAAATAGATGTACCTCAGACCTATGAGGAAGCAATGAAGAGTCCTGATGCAGGGCAGTGGACTGAAGCAATCAAAGAAGAACTGGAAGCGCTGGAAAAGAACAACACTTGGGTGCTAGTATCACTACCTCCTGGTAAAAATCCAATAGGTTCAAAATGGGTTTTCAAAGTAAAACGCACCGGAGACGGAAACATTTCACGATATAAATCAAGACTGTGCGCTAAAGGTTTTGCACAGAAAGAAGGGGTCGACTATAATGACACATACTCTCCCACAACACGGTATGACTCTATACGAGTCCTACTCGCTATCGCAGCTCAACAAAACTATGAGATAATGCAGTTTGATGTGAAAACAGCATTTTTATATGGTGAACTCAAAGAAGATATCTACATGCTTCCACCAGATGGAATCAATATAGACCAAAACCTTGTCTGCAAATTAAGAAAGTCACTATATGGCCTCAAACAATCATCGCGTTGCTGGAACGAAAAGTTTGATGGTTTCCTGAAAATGTTTGGATTCTGCCAAAGTACTGCAGATAAATGTGTTTATCGAGGGGATTTCAATAAATCGAAGGTTCTGCTTGCGTTATATGTTGATGACGGGCTGATCATGGCTGATAACAAAATGGCACTACAACTCGTACTCGATAAACTGAAGACAACCTTCGAAGTCACAATCGGTGAACCAAATTACTTTGTGGGTCTGGAAATAAAACGAAATAATGTGAACGGATCAATATTTCTACATCAGGCCAACTATATCAAACAAATAATCAAGAGATTCAATCTTGAAGACTCCAAGCCAATCAGTGTGCCTGCTGATCCACACACTCACTTGAGTTCAAACATAGGGGAAAATGAAGAAATAAAAGTACCCTATCGAGAAGCTGTTGGCAGCTTAATGTTTGCTGCAATAGTTAGTCGGCCAGACATTATGTACGCAGTTGGAAACGTGAGTAGATATTTGGCAAACTATGGACCAAGTCATTGGAATGCAGTCAAACGCATCTTAAAATATCTAAAAGACACATCCAGCTATGGCATTGAATTCACAAGGAGTGAGAATCCACCCCCATTAATTGGCTTCTCGGACTCTGACTTCGCAAACGATTTGGACACCCTACGCTCCACAACTGGATACCTCTTTCAATTGAGTAATGGTCCTATAACATGGGCTAGTCAACGTCAACAAACCGTTTCCCTTTCCACTACCGAAGCTGAGTACATTGCTGCATCAACTGCGGCCAAAGAAGTCATCTGGCTTAGACATCTTCTACTTGACATTGGGGAAACAGTGGGAGAGGCCACAGTTCTAGCGGTTGATAATCAGAGTGCAATGCGCCTTGTGCGAAACCCAGAGTTCCACAAGAGAACCAAACACATAGACATACGTTACCACTTCATACGTGAGAAATATGAGAACGGTGAGATTGACATCAAGCATGTACCCTCTGAAGACCAGTTAGCAGATATACTAACCAAACCTCTTCCACGTGATCGTTTTCAGACACTCCGCGGTGCAATTGGAATGACAAGACTTGAGAGCTGATAAATGCTTTTCATTGACATTGATATGTATATAAAGCTGTTTATCATTTTTGTTTTGTTTTTGAAGCTAATTAGTAACTATACTTAAATAAGCCATATTTCTAACCATATGCAAGACTGTAAACAAGCATTCATTTAGTGGGAGTGTCAAAACATGTTTAAAATATCATGCTTGTTTAGGCCTAACCTCATAACTAACAGTATGAGTGCCCAATAGTGTGGCGCACGAATACATTTATTAAAGCCCTTCTTTGTGCCAGTGTAGTTGGCGTCATGTAACACTCATGTCGGACTTTTACCGTGTGCGTTCTGTTAAATAAGAACAGTGCGTTCCAAACTTCAAACTAAGTGTTTAATAAACCCCATCTATGCATTAGTATTTTCCAAGAAGGCAGCCAAACATCTGTTTTTGAACTTTAGCTTCTAAATAGTAGCTGTTATGAGTGTGATGTCTCATCAACAGTGACATGGGACACCTACTTTACAGCTTTGTTCCTTTTACTATGGAAGTTTTGATCTTGTTAGAATTGTACCATCCCCTTTAATACTCATAAATTATACAAGCTGTGCTTATTCCATCATTTTTATATTTCTGTTAAAATGTAGGTGTTAAGGTTTGTGTATATAAGTGTGTGTGTGTGTGTGTGTGTAAGCCACTGGATAATGCGAGTGTCTGGTCAGTGCATGTGCCATGCTACCACCAGCTTAGTGTTAAGGAAGTATTAAAGGTAGTGTGAGTGTGAGCAGACCCTGATTAGCTCAATGCAATAGTAATAGTGAGTGAACACTTTTGCCAAGTATATTAAGTACTGCTATATCTTATTGTTAGAAAATATCGCTCTTTCACACATTTTTCCCAAAAAAAGAACAATGAAATGCCCTTTTCTTCTCATATATATCATGAAAGTATAATAAAATAGAAGTTTAGTAGCAACAATCATCTTCAATTCCCACAATGTTGACTTCTTGGACAGCGTTCCGTGATTTAAGAGAGCATGTAGAGGAGAGATTAAGGAGTTTTTGAGGTCTTATTTCTTTGTTTGTGCGTAATCGTCGTCACTAGTAATGGTACACAAAGGAATGTAATTTGTGGTATATGTCACTGCTCACATGAATGTCTATCAGAATCAAGTCATCACAATGAACCTACTATAGTATGTTGTAGTTAAACAAATCACAATTTTTTTTCTCAATAATAGGTAGGACAAATAAAAATAATATTTAAACAATGATGTGAAGAAAAAGCCAAGGAAAGTTAAACCTTAAAATACTGGCTCACCACATTAATTTAAGCCTTGAAGTTCTTTTGATCAGGCTCATCTGTAATGAGAGGTGGTGATTTTACCCTATAATTGAGACCATCAAGCATATTATACTGTGTTTTTCACTCTGAATCATTTGTACTAGTATGTAATATGACTGTACCTCTGATACCTTAGCTCAGTCAGTAGTGTGTCTGTCTACTGAGTTAAGGGTTCCGAATTCAATTCTGCAATGGGACATTTCAAGAGGTGCTTGTCAAAGTGTTTTATATGATGGTAAATGTTCCTTGCACCTTGAATTGTAGAGCAAGTGCACGCTTAGGGATCCAGGTTTAATGGCTTAGAACATTAATGAGACTACTTACAAAACGACTCAGACCCAGGTAAATAGTTCTTAAATTAATTTGATATATTCTTAATCCCTTCATATTCCTAATGTATCTACTTTATTATAAAGTTTTTTTTGCAGACTTTCAAGGCAATCGGAAAGCCATTCAAGTATTTAAATATAATGGTCTAATTGCGAGATACATACAGTATTTGTTTCAATGAGATGTTTTTTTGTGGGCTGAATGTTCTTGTTCTATTGCTGTAAGTATTTTCAATAACATGTTTAAAAGATCTACTGTTTTTTATAGATAGCCACAGCCTATATACCAAATATAAAACCAAGTTTTTTTAATGTATTCAAGGTAATAATGCAATATTGCTGCTTTAATGTTTAGTAATAAGTTGGGAGCAAGCTTTCCACCCCTGGCTAATATACTCATGAGAAATGTGTACAATTTGCAATAGATATAGTGTAAATTAAAACATAAAGCCTTGTTGAATTGCCTGACACTCAATGTGTTCCAAGGCAAGCTCATTCGAATTTCGGCAGCTATTATATTTTATTGCCACTTATAGAAGAGGTCCCAAATCACAAACAAGCACTACTTTTATTCTTTATAGCTCCTTAAATTTTTTAAAAGTAATCACTAAATCAGTATCATATTAGCTGACATACGAGTATACTAAGATTAATCATGTTTTTATTTCTTTCAAAACAATAAATAAGCTTGAATGCACTTAAACCAAACCACTTGAATCATTTCCAGCACTCACCTGTATCTGAGCCAGTAGTCAAGACTGGTGGTACGGGGGTTACTGGTGCAGGCGGCTTGGTGCAGTCACCAGTGACTGGTGCACTCTCTTGACTCAATCCTAACACCCTATTAATAGTACGAAGGAGAGGGTATGGTTCTCTACAACAGCGATTATCAAAGTCATCCAGGTCTAGTGTCCATGCCATTGCACCACCGTAACCCATGTTTCTTATAAACTTAGCCTGAAAACAAATATATTGTTATACCATTAGCTCTATTTAAATACTAACTATCATGACAAATCAAATATATAATTCTTGCCTTGTGTATTTTTTATTGTGATACCATTATTAAAACTCAAATACAAGACACCTTCTTAAGATGAGGGTAATACAGTCTTAGATAAAAAGTGTAATATAATTTATGGACTTCAAGAACATTTTAAACACAATTAAGTGCTATAGCCTATGGTCATACTTGCAACCTGGACGCTGCATCCAGGTTGCAATAGTGTATTGCATTGATTCTTATGAAAGTGGCCACGTTTGGCGACCAGTGACAGATTTGAAAATGCTGAAGTGAGCGTTTTCAGGGCACAGCGACAAATACGCTTGTCTTTATTTCTTGTGGAGGTGGCCATGCTTGTGTTTGTGTCACAGCCTGTCGCGAGGACACTGTGTTTACCGCCAGTCTGGAGTTGAATAGTTCTTAACAATGATACAGAGTCATTATAAATTAATTGAGTGGAAGATCACCTCTATGAAACCTGAATCATCATAACTACACTAACAGGGATGTGAAATACAAGCTCTGGATGGAAGTGGCAGTTTCAATAGTGGAAGGTTAAGATGGAATGAAAAATGAGAAGAATGAAATGAACACGTTAAGAACTTATTTAATAAAATAAAATAATAGATCTTACAATATTATACAATAGACATACAAACAAAAGATTTAAATGTTTGTCAAGGACATGTAGTGTATTGGTTGTTTTTAAAAATAGTAGGCCTACATAATTTAAATGGGTACCATACCAAATATTTCTTTTAATACCATAAACATAGCGATAAATATCATTTTTATATGTTATACCAAAAATATTATAATATTTAATGTTTTCTATGAGAAGTATAATTTTTCAATTGTTATTTTTACATTTGGGAATGCTTTTTAGGAACTTTACGAACATACATGAAGAAGTAGATAACACAGACGAAGTTGAAGGTGATGGAGTGAGTGAAAATACCACTCAGGTATAACATCCATTCTCAATCAAAATACCCCAACCCCGAGAGGAAAAAAATGAAAAGTAAACTTGTTTGAAGAGCAAGTACTGGAACACCTCAAAGCTAGTAATGTGCACACATAATATGATGCTAATAAGTTTTTTTTATTGTCTCATTTGGCCATGTTCAAGAAACTTCAAGGCGAAACCAAACTATGGGCCCACTTGAGAATGACCGAAGTCATGCAACAAGTTCTACATTCTGGCTCCCAATATCCGATAAGCTTATGACCAACTCTGTTCAACTATTCTCCTTACTGTGAAAATTTAAAAATGACACCTGGACACGGGAATTGAACCTGGGACCTTTGGCTTAGTATGCCAATGCTCTAACCACTGAGCTATCCAGGAATCATCCTGAGCCCAGGGTCGTTCTTAACTCAATAAGCCAACTATCGAGTCGAAGGTGGCTGTGTTATCTGATAGCTCATGATCTTAATAAATCACACATTTGTAACTGACGATTTCTGCACGTCCATCATGGACTCTGCCTTGAAATAAGAGTGAAGAATGAGCCTGGGCACTGGATAATTCCTGGATAGCTCAGTTGTTAGAGCATTAACGTACTAAGCCAAAGGTCCCGGGTTCAATTCCTGTGTCCAGGTGTCATTTTTTAATTTTCAGAATATGATATCTAGATGCAGCTTAATCCATACTAAAACATATATAATAACTTTGACTATTTGATTCATAACTTACGTGAATCATAATCAACCATCCTTAATATGGAAATCTCAATCACCCAGCATCATCTCCCTTCAACCATCATGTAAATGCTAATAAGATACCAACTACCAACAATTCTCCATCAACCCAGCCACCGACCAGTATCTCATACAGTCCAACACCAACACAACCAAAATAAATCACTAACATCTGAACATGAAAGTGAGTCAAGTGTATTTAGTGTGTTTAGTGACCTTGCTAACAATTAGAACACTATTTCAGTCTTAAACTAGTTTTTTTTTATGAATATTATTCCAGGTGTAATCGACATGCCCTAAATTTGGTTTTGTTTATTTTAACATTGTAATGTTGTGAATTGCAAGTGACAGAACAATTATAGAAACGCATTTTTATGAGTGAGTAAACAATAAGACAGAATGTCTTGCCAACATTCCTTTTGCAAATCAGGCCATGTTGTAGTATAAATAGTACTATTTTTTGAGCTAACAAGGCAGACAATTCACCATTGATTATGGAGGGATAACTCTGCTCATTTCGAGTGCTGCGGGCTAGGATGCCGGATTGTCTAGTACGTATGCTGGGGGGCTATCATCATGCCCAAGGTACCGGGATTCTTAACCATATAGGACCCCCTAGAGTCTCAAACAGGCCATTGGCTAAGCATTTATTGCTATACTTTATTCTGTCACTAGCTCCTGAGTAAGTCTTTTTAAATTATTTAATATATTTTTAGTAACTTCTTAATAACATCACTTTTTGTAGTAGTACAAATTAGTACAGTAATACCCTAAGAACCAAAGCCGTACATCAATTTGCAAACTCACATAGACATATATCACGTCACAATCCTTATCCTCAGCCGCAGCACATCCTGGCAGATTAGGCCCACAAGGGAGGAGATAACACAAGTGGATTTTACAAAAAAAGGCATTTATAATGTAAAATAATGTGTTGTATAGTATAGTAATGCACAACAATGTAATGAGTTTTTACACTATAATCTGTGTACCATCTTACTCACTGTCACCTAACTTTCTTATAATGGAATTGTGTTGATGTTTCTTGTTCTTTGCTTTTCAATTCCCTCTCCAATGACGTTCAAGCAAAGTTTGTAAATGAGCCCACACTCATTCTAAAATATGTAAAAAATGATCATAGTAATTTCTAAGTTCATGAAATAAAGTATGAAACTGTCCATAATTAAGTTTCTGCATATTAATGGGATACACACAGTATTTTCTAGATTTACGTTTCTTCTTCAGATATCTAGATAGTTCTATGGCTAACAACACATTTTTACGCCCTGGTGCCACGATACAAACTGGTACTAGAACAAGACGTCTGGTCGCTCAAGCGTGTCCAGGATAAATGAAATGTATTCCACGTGATCTGGTCATCACGTTCTGAACGCAGTGTCCAGGTCACAAGCGTTTGTATATTTTTAAATTAACATAAGATAACTGTAGTAAATAAATAATTGAGTTGTAGTAAATAATATAAAGAAAGTTTCCTTAAAACTATGAGTGAAGAATGACCCTGAACAGAGAACAAATACTCAACAGCTCAGTGGTAGAGCATTGGCACACTAAGCCAAGGTTTTGATTCTGGTGTCTGGGTGTTATTTTTCAAATTTTCATATTTACGGCTTGTAAATAAGAAAATTAAAAACACTAACACATATTCACAAAGACTTCAATATTATGATGCCACATGACAAATATTGTGGAACTGGCACTTTGAAATGTGTGTTAGTGTTTTTACGTTTTTTTGTGTAAAATATATACAATTCTATCGTGTTTATGTAATAACACATTTAATCCTTATTCTTCGAAAGAAGCTTGGACTTTTCCTTAATATAATCAATTTCAAGATTGTTGCATTTATGTGCATTATTGTGTGTCTGACAGTGAATAATTAATTTTATATTTTTCTCTCTATTTGTTTGAATGTTGTTAATCAAATGTGCATTTGAGACGAAGGTGGGAGTGAGGTGACAAAGAATCCAAAAATGATGGTAATGTGAAGATGGCTATACTCAATATGCGTTGAAGCATAGATACTCCTATGTTAATGGTAGGGTATTGAAACACAAAAAGAAGGGCATTTTGCTTATTGATGTTCCACGAAATATGTTTAAACTTTGTTTGACAATTTTAATGTCAATAAAATGAATAAAGTAAAAAGCATAAAAATATAAATTGTCTTGTAGAAGGTTCAAGTTGATAAAAAAACACTAGGAAAAATATAATATTTTACCATTTTCCTTGTAAGCTATGAGATGGATAAAAACAAAATAAGCGGGTTTAAGCAGTCAACAAAAATAATTAAGCAAACTATTATTATCTATATTTTAGTGAATCCTGACTCTTTCTAAAAAAGAACTGAGGTCATGAACTAGCTCAAGAAACCAAATAGTTTTAATATATTTGCTCTTTTAGATTAAACTAGATTAGATTAGGTTTAATTCCAAGGTCAACAGCTAAGCTGTCTGTGAGAAGTTGTGAGATGGTGTCATCTATTCTAGACTTCTATGAGTAAGTAAGTAAATAGGCATTCGTAGAATTATGTTGGTGGCTTGTTATGCTTTGATGGAGGGTGAAAACTAGTATGTGATAGTGGAGTTTTGGAATGAGCTCAATGTCTTGAATGCATGTGAACCAGGTAAAAGAATTATCTTGCTAGGAAATATGAATGTACGGGTGGGTACCCAAAATGAGAATTCTGAGAGAGTGTTAGGAGGGTATGTTAATGAGAGGGTAAACAAGAATGGTAATGAGTTAGTGATTCTGGGTTTAGAAAAAGGTTTATTTGTGTTGAACGCATGGCTAAGCACAAAGATATTCACTTGTATGCTTGGCATAGGGGCGAATCAAAAACAATTATTGATTTTGTAGTGTATGATGAGACTTAAAGTTTAGTAAAGAACACTAAGCCTCTGAGTGGAGCTGAATGTAGAAAGTATCACTCCTAGTGATCTCAGTAGTTGAATTAGGTAAGAATGTTTGAGGAAGTAGTGCAAAATCTCTAAGCAAGTAAGAGTAAAAGTTGAAATTTGCAGGATTGATTGTGAGAGTGCAATATGAAATATTGCTGTGCGAAAATTTAATTTTACAAGAGCATGAATGTACTCTCGAAATAAATTCTAATGATAAGAAAATGCTTTGAACGGAATCAAAGATACCGTAGTTGAGCGTGTGAAATATGTGTGTGGGTCTGCGGTGGTGGCAATCTTAAAAAGAGATGCATGATGAAATGAACAGGTGAAAGAAAAGAAAGAAGCATAAAAACAAATTATAGCCGTGAAGAGTGAAACAGAACGTAAGAGGTTGTGGAATATATAAAAAGAGAAAAATCATAAAATGTAAAAAAAGAAGTAAAGGAGAGTAAGGAGCAAGTATGACTAAAAGAAAGAGAAGGAATGGAAAATGGCTTTGAAGGAAACAAGAAATTATAGAAGTGGGTAAAGAGAATGAAACAAAGAGTAAAAGTAATGACCTATGGCATTCATAATGAACGTGTTCAGATGATATGGAATGAAAACAGTCTAAGTGAGAGATGAAGGGAATATTTTGAATATTGTATGACGAAAATGTAGATTAAATAAATAAAAATTAGGAAAAATGCTATGATGAGTGAAAGAGTTAACGAGCTGAGAAGTTAAAGGATATGAAAGTGTTGAAATTTGGCACAGCTGCGTTATAGATGAGATCATAGGTGAAATGCTTAAGTGTGGGTGCATGGTACTACTTTCTAGATTGTTTGAGTTGTTCAATGTGTGTGCTAATGACTGGGAGAAAGCTGTCATTGTTCCTTTTTACAAAGGCAAAGTAATTAATAGTGAATGTAAGAATTAAAGGGCAATTAGTTTGTTAAGTATCCCAGGCATAGTTTTTGGGAGAGTCTTAATTGAGAGGGTGTATGAAAAAATTGTGAACAAGATTTGGGGTGTACGATGTGGTTTCATGCCAGGTAAAGGTGACATGGACCGGATATTTGCATTGCAACAAGTGATTGAGAAATGTATGGCAGTAAGGAAGAACTTGTATTGTGTATATGTTGATCTGGAGAACATATACAATTAGGTGAATAGTAATATTTTATAGAATGGTCTGAGAAAGTATGGTGTGAATGCATGATTAGTAAATACAATTATGGTGGTGAATGATAGAAGTAAAACGTGCATTAAGGATAGATGGAGATTTGAGCAAATGGTTTGTCAGTGAAGAGAGTATAAGGCAAGGTTGTGTTATGCCTACATTGTTGTTTAATATATTCATGAATAAATGTATGAGGGATGATTGTGAGCACGTGGTTGGTGTGCAAATGGACAAAGTGAATGTTAGACTGCTGCTATATGCAGATGATGCCATATTAATGGATGAGAATGAAAGTTACTTGCAGAATGTATTAAATCAATTGAATGTGGCACAAGGCAGGAAGAATCTTCATATAAATGTCTCCAAAACTTAGGTGATAGTTTTGGATAGGGACAGATCAGAAAATGACTGTCAACTTAGTATAAATGGAAAACCGTTGGAACATGTGAATGATTTTGTGTTTCTGAGCAGAATGTTCTATAAGAATGGAAGGATGGGGGATAAAATCTACAGACAGGGGAATGCATCTCAGCGAGTTGTTATATAGAACAACTTATATGATCAAAGTCAGTAATGAATGGGTGCTGAGGGAGTGTGGTTTTTAAAGGAATCCAATAGGGTAATGTGGAAGATATGTCTTACATTGGTTGGGGCATGTTGAGAGAATTAGTGTTGATAGAGTGTGTATCGATATATAGTTGTAATGGGGAAAAAAGATATGTAATAAAGTACTTCCTTATGTACAAGAAAATTAAATGGCAGACTGTAAACATTAAGGTGATACCAAGTGTGTCTCTAGGCAATGCTCAAGGATAAGATACCAAGTTTATAGTTGGAATAGGAAAGGCTCAAGAAATGTTTGGTGTGAGCTGCAGAGAAGATAAATGGGAGGAGACACCATGGTGGAGCAATAGATTGAAGAAAGTTGTAGAAGAGAAAAATAAAGCATTCAGGAGAAGTTTTAAGAATAAGAATGAGGAAACAGAGGAAGCATAAGCTTGTAGTATGGGAAGCCAGGAAAAATTGGGTGCAAAAATCGACAAAGATGTTGGAAAGGGGTGTGGAAGGAAGTAAGAAGGTGATATCTAGCCAGGTAAGGAAGAGGAGGAAAGATAAAAGACAAGAAAATGTATTAAAGAGGATAATACAAGGAAAAGCAACCAGTATGGATGAAAAACAGGATTATATTGGTTATACAGGTTGCTGCAGGAATATGGAAGGAGAACACGCTACTGGAATACTGGAAGAATGTAAAAAGGGAATTATAGTACTGATTTTTGAGAAACCACACATGAAGAGGTGTATGAATTATTGGAGAATAGCTTTGATGTGCCAAGCAGATAACATTAAGTGTGCAAATAAGAAAAGAAGAACGAAATCAATTAAAGGAGGAAGAATGGTGGAAAGATAGAGGAAGATGGAGGAGGCATTTTACTAAACCGACCTGACCTCAGGCTGGAAACAGTTGGTGATTATGACCTAAATTTATGATTGAATCATGATACATTTTTCAAATACCTACTATTACTGACAAATTTATTAAATTTTTTATCAATATTCAAATCATTTTTATTTACATTTTAAATTTAAATTTGGAATATTTTTTTCTTTCTTTTACTTGTATTTTAATATTTAAAAATAAACAATTTGCATTTAAAAAATCTTTTAACTATGAACACATAAATTCTACTGTCACTCCAAAGATTGTTCTATTATTTCAAATATCCTACTTTTTTTTATTTTAAAAACGTGTTTTTTTAATTTGCACAACTAGCTTTAAAATTATCATTTATATTCTATTTATTTGATACAATTTTGGCACCGTATTCGGGCTTTTCTAAGTAGCTACTCGAATAAAAAACCTTGAGTTCATAGTCTTTAAATGTCAGTATTCTTATTTTGGAGTTATGTAACTTAAAGTACCAGTATATATACTAATAAAGTGTATTCTTTCTTAGTCTACCTTTTCTTTAACCGAATCCACATCTTCAAAACCAACCCACTGGTCCCCAGAGTGAGCATATGGTCCAGTGGCCCCAAAGCTATCTCTTTCAAGAGACCACCTTTGATTTTTCACTACAAAACAAGCAAAAAACTGTCATCAAACACACAGGTCCATCGATGTGGGACAGAAAGAGGTGGGGAGGGGGGAGTGAGCTGTACCAGGCCCCATTCTAAAGTGGGCCCTGTCCTTAGTGACTTTTTTTTTGTTTAGCTGTATTGAATAAAAACAAATAAATATTTCGACACAGATTCCTTTTTAAAAACTATAGTAATTAAAAAACAAATTCATAAATAAAATATAACAATGGAAGATATAGGTATAGCACCAAGTACTTTCAAATCAACTGCAGGTACTCAACAGAAGAGAGTGCACAATTGGTAGCACTGCAGAAGTGTCTCTGGCCCATTGATATTTTAAATTCATTACATAAACTGCAACTAGAAAGCATTTCCACGAAGGTGTGTATAGCATTTCGAATTTTCTGCATCCTCAAAAACTACAATACTACAAGACTATCTTAACATCATAGCCCTACTCTATAGAACACAAAATATCACACATTTGGCTTAATACCATAATATGGCTGAATGTACAAGACTGGTATACTTACACCTGTCACATATCTCATAGTAAGCTAGCATTCCAGGCTGTCGGGTGAGTTCCCCTGGGGCGCCAGGACCTCGTGCCTCAGCCCCTTGGTTGTACGATTGAGGAGACTCCAGGGTGAAACTTTGACCATAGAATGGGATTCCAACCAGCAACTTCTTTCTGGGGGCTCCTTTACTCACCAGATACTCCATAGTGAAGTTCTGACAGAGCACCATAGAGAAACATTATCATGCATGAATATATGGTATGTACAAATCAACAAAATATTTACTTTATACCCATTTAAACTCCCTTGTTTTGAATAGTAAAGTATGCTTAGTCCTTTCTTTTTTGGATAAATGTTGGCAAATTTGGGATTAATGAAAGGAGCAATAATACTTTCAGATTAAAATTATAAACTAAAATAATCTGTTAAAAAACTTTAAGACAGATTATTTTAGTTTATAATTTTGATCTGAAAGTATTATCGCTCCTTTTACTAATCCCAAATTTGTCAACATTTATCTAAAAAAGAAAGGACTAAGCATACTTTACTTTTCAAAACAATATACTTTATTTGTTTGGATATTAATAGGAAGTTGTAAGTTCACATAGCTTCCCATTAGTATATAAACAAATAAAGTATAAATTCAATGGAAAGCATTCAAACACATCTGCTATGTATGTTTAATAAAATTATTTTTATTCCTCAAAATAACATGATTTTGAAAGATTTAGCAAATCCAAAACTAATTAAATGCCAAATGGTGTTGGATGTGGAATGAGAATTTGATTGTGCGAACATAAATAATTAAGGATTATAGCTGGAAAGATGATCACATTTGGGTCACTGATGTGCTTTAGTGCGAAAATTGGGATTATCAGGTAAAGGTAGCTCTATTATTATGTTCAGGGGCTAAACCTGTCCTTATGTACTATCGTTAGTATAGGCTTATAGGAGTAGTGATTCGGGTTTGGGAAGAGGAGGATAGTGTTGCTACTTAGGGGAAAACATAAGGGCAAACATAATTAAAAACCTTCCTATTCTTGTGTTGCTGTGTATTTATTTTCACGATTCTAAAATTGTATGTATTTTTTACTGTAAAATGGTAAACAAATTGTATATCTGCTCCCATGATAATGACATATGTGCTCATTTAATTTATAAGCTCTATTGTCTTACACAAAATTAAAAACAGTTTAGTGTGGATCGAACAAGTCTGTGACCCCATGCCTGCATATATATCTTAACATATAACCTGTCTATGGTAGGGATGTCTGGGTCCGTTCTCATACCAAAATCCTACTATATAAGATAATCTTGGCGGGGAAGAAGGCCTTTCAAATATGTCCTCTGCCAAGAGAGGGGGTGTAAGGGTGGTGGCAAAAGATCCAGCAAGTGAGACACCTTGCGTGAGAGCTGTCGGGTGGGGTAGTAAATATTTTTGAATATGAATAAAGTGAAAAATCAAGGGGACATTAAGACTTTATGAATACAGAACTGCCTATAAAATGTTAACTCACATTAATATCTACTTAAAACTTTTTACTAATTTAAATTTATAAAATCAATTTTGTCATTTATTACTATTGTTTGGTTGCTTAGTAGGTACATTATTTGAAATACAAATGAGAAAAATCGCTAGCTACACTTCTTGAAAAAAGATGAAAACATAAAAACCAGACTTATGATCTATGTTTTGTATTAACACTTTGCAGTTTTTATTAGCACGCGTTATTAATTTTATAAATAATGTATGCTCCCAGTTGATCTTTTTAAAAATGCAACAAACAGTCTGCAACACTCATCAACCTTATACCCCACTTTAAGTAGGGCTACATAGTCTAACGTGCTACTCTCGTGTTAGACTAGACTGCCAAAGACATGGAGATCGGGGTTCAATCCCAGTTGGGTGCAATGAGAATGGTTTTTCCTAAATGGTTTTTCATTCTCCTTCCACGCAAATATGGGTGCACTTCCTCCAAATTAAAAACTTTCTAATCCCTAACACATTTGTGTATTAGTAAATAGGTGTACAACCCAAACAGGTAGTAAGATGTGGTGCAAAGCAAAAAAAAGTAGGGGGACACAGCATAATTAAGTTTTTCTATAATGTGATAATTTATTATGCTTATTAAAATTTGCAATAAATTTAATGAACAAAAACAAAAAGTTGTTTTAATTCAAACATTAATATGTGTTATTACCACATATTACCATAGATATATTGAAAATCAAAATAATCAACATGGCGAGTAAGAATGATTGGTAACAAATGCTCTACCCAACCCTTTAAATATTGTTAACCATGTTTGCCAACTTACTGTATTAAATTGAGGGAACTGGTCTCCCTGCCTATAATACAGCGGACTAACATGACCCACTCTTCGTTCCCAGCTACCATGATAGTCGTAAGTCATGACAGAAAGTAGATCCAATTCTCTACCAATATTAGGTAGGTCATAGGCTTCATCTATCACCTCCTTGTAGCCAGATATGGAGGCGGTCAAGAGCAGGGGTGGGTTGTTGCGCTTAAACTCTTTCTTTAACTCCTGAAAAGTAAAGCACAATATGGTTAATACACATATATTTCACATATAATAACAGATAAAAAGGCTAAAATATTCATAAAATTATGTATAAACTCCAAGGAAAAATTTAAATTAAAAAACTACAGTTTTAATTAGGAGGGATAACCATAGTATTTACCTGTGTAATACTGGAGTAAAAATTGTTTTGGTAAAACAACAATAAAAACACAAACATATTATTAACCATGCACACCAAGGAAATCAGCCAACCACAACGATTCTGTTTTAGTTTCTTGCTATTTATCCTTCTGCAGTATACATTACATGATTTTTGTGTTTGTCAACTCTTCATGGCAGCATGCATTGTCTTCACTTTGTGCCGCTGAAATATTTTGTAATATAAATTGAGTCGTAGATATTAATTTATCTTCTTCAGTTGTTGATGTTTCTTCTTCAACCAATGTTTTACCATTAAATGGTATTAAGGGTTTCAAGCGGCTAGCTTATATAGGGCTTGTTTAACTTAACACTTGTTTAATAGTTTTTCTGGACCTGATTAGGTTTTTGAAACACGTCTTGGATCTTCACAGCATTTTTCTTTGCATACAAAATGGTAGCCTTACTTACATAGTACTCCATAACTAGTTTAATTAATGTCTCGCCTTTCTCAAGTCTGTGTAAAATAATACATTTCTGTTTTAGGCTTAATGTGTTATATTTTATTTTGTTTGACAATATTTTATTTACTTATTTATTTAATCTTGTGAAGTTAATGAGTAACAACTTGTCTTACACTTATGTCAATTATAGGCACCTATGGATATCTATTGTGTATGAAGTGGGTGTAGCTACTTTCTATACTTGCTTTATAGATCTCCTGTACACTACATTGGTTGGTAAACAAGCTTGTCTTCCAAACATAGCTTCAAAGGGAGATTTTTAATGGTTTCATGTGCACTTGTATAATATGCCACTATTAAAGGAGGTAACTTTATATCCCAGTCAATTTGATTTTCATTTACTCACTGAGACATTATGTGCAGATACACACAATTAAATTGTTCCACTAAACCAGTTGACCTTGGGCGGTAAGTTATTGTTTGCATCTTCGCAATCTGTACTATATTGCATAAGTGTCTAATTACTGTCCCGTCAAAATTTCTACCTTGGTCAGTGTGAAGTTCAGTATAGAACCCAAACCTGCTGATGAATTCGTCCACCAAGACTCTTACCGCAGTGAGTGCTGTCTGGTTTGGCAGATCATATGCTTACGCCCTACAAGAAAAGTAGCCTGATACAACCAAAATTACTTTATTTCCCTATTTGGTCCTTGGAAAGGGTCCTAATATATCTATGGCTACCCGTTGCAGTTGTTCAGCAACCCAAACTTCTGTAGTGGGGTTAGCTATTGTGTAGTATTTCCTAGTCGCACAATCAGGGTATTGCTTAACCCACATTGTGGTGTCTCGATGGAGGTCAGGCCAATATAAACGTGAGCAAACGATTTTTATCCGTCTTGTGATCTTGTGAATACCTAAGTGTCATCCAGTGGGTGTGTCATGAAAACTCAATAGAATTTCTGTTTTAAACGTTTGTGGGAAATCAGCTTAAGTCTACAAGTATTTCTGGCTTCTTCTAAACATCAATATACAGAACATCTTCTTTAAGTTTTGTGGTGGTTCTCTTAAGTTCAACGGCATCCTTGTGGGTGGGGGTGTGATGGAGGGGCGTAGTTGTTAGCCTTTTTCTTGTATGAGGACAGATCGATATATCTTCTAGCTGTAACTGACGTAGCTCATCAGGCGACACAGCAGGGTTCCACACTATGGGCGAGGCTCTTGTATTTTGGAAAGAAATGGTGGTTGTGATTTTCTGAGTATCCCCAGAGCATAGTTTGCTGCGGGGCTCTCATGAATGTGAGGGAGCCTGGAACTGTAATCACATTTGAGTTATCATCCACTTGTTTGCATTGGTGACACGGCATTCTTGAGAATCCGTAAGCATTACCTTGTTTCCCGATGACATAGTTTAATTGCAATAGGCGATATAGCTACTATCCTGCTTGCTCTTTGTGTTCTTTGAAACAGTGGAACCAGACTTATGTCTTATGGTCAGTGTGTACATCAACAGTCTCACTCCCTTGGGGGTCACGAAACTCGGGCATATTGCATCGGCCTGACGTTTGGCGGCTGGGACGCGCTCTGGGTTCACGCACGTTTCATATAAACGACCACTAGACTGTCTTTGCCACCTGCCAGTACTGATAGATTTCTAAACATCCTGTTAAGACACCTCCACGGGGTGGCCCCTGGGCAATGTGATGAACGAGGTTCGGCATAGCTAAGACCCTGACAGGTCATTTGTGTGTGAGGAGGGGGATACTCCCTTCTCGACACACACTAAGTGGTTGGTAGTGCGTAGCTGTTTAGTGGGGATAGCTGGTCAAGGCACCTCATCGAGGTCCCCGCTGGGCAACTCCGGACAGCTAGGTCTTAAAGGCTGGGGCGGCAGCTTAAGGAGGAGGAGAGAGGAAAAAGACCGGAGATTTTGGGGAGAAAAAGTCCGGAGGCTGAGCTCCTGACTTACTCGGGATTGGGCGATCACAAGGAGGAGCAAACTCCTTCCTCCATCCGGTCCCAGTGGAGGGGGAGTTTCTCCCAAGTAACCCAAGGCAGGTTGGCATAGCAGGGCTGGTACTGGTTTTTGCAGGTATCCAAGTACCCGGAATGGCACTCGGGGACCAAGGTCCATGTCCAGCCAACTGTACCGTTCCCGATGACTATGCAGTGGTTGCACCGCGAAAAGCCACTGAGCTTATGTTTGGTGTAGCTAGAGAGCCTTTTGGAGGGTCTCTTTTGAGACTTAGTTTGGATAGATAGTCTCACTTCCTTCAAGATAGCAACGAAAGACGTGGAGACAATCAACAACGGCTAGTAATCCTTTGCATGTCATACAATACCACCTTTCTGTCTTAGTAAGGGGGTGGCTCCAATGAGAAATGACTTTCTTCTCACCATTTTGAATCTGACTAAGTACTGCTCCTATTCCAACTGTGATTGCATTAACATCCACCATCCATTCACACTCCTGATGGGGAAACCCTGAAATAGGAAGGGTCACTAATCTTATTTTTAGTTCAAGACTGTTTCACACGTTTCATCGAACATGAACAGTAATCCTTTGTGAGTGAGTTGTTGCATATGTGCAGCAATCATCGTAAAGTTGTGGATGTAACGAAGATTGTTTCCAGTAGTTTGCAGTAAAGAGTTCACTTAATCCACAGTTATAGGAATAGGCCAAGATTCTACCCGATTTATTTTCTCTTCTGATGTAGTGATACCCTACACTGGTATTCTATGCTCCCCGAAACTTATCTGGTCACGCATAATTTTACATCTTTGAGGTTTGATTTTGAAGCCAGTATCACACATTTGTGTAAAAAATTCCATGCAAATATTACACATGTTGTATCTCATCCCAATTCCATATTACAACATCATCTAGTTATGACATGTGGGTTTTCCGCTTGATACCTGCTAACACCAAATCCACGAGGAATTGGAAGGTAGCCGGTGCATTACAGAGGCCATAGCTCATTACATTAAATTTGTAGGAATCATCTGCTGTCGCGAATGCTGTTTTGGGACAGTCTTCTAGTGATGTCTCGACTTGGATGATAGGTGGCTGCCATGTTAAGCGATGATAACACAGTTGCTCCTGACAATTCTTCGAGTATATCATCTATTTGTGGCAATGGATATGCATCTCTCACAGTCAGTTCACAAAGATTTCTGTAATCACAACAGAAATGCATGATACCATATTTATTTCCTGCAAGGACTAGAGGCGATGCCCATGGAGAGGTCTAAGAACTCACCTAACTTGTTTCTCCATGTCACTTATGTCCTTATGAATGTATTCCTGGTGTTTATATGCGACACGCATGTTTATTTACTGGTCTGGGCCCACCCGTATCAATTAGAGGGTATGTGAGGCTTGTACGACCACACTCAAGAGTAATCCTGTGCCATAATATCCTAAAACTCATTTAAGAGGGCTATAAACTATATAACCTAATAAACCGGTGTAAGTAAAGTTAATTTTAAGGAAATGCAGCTCTAATTGTTAGAGAAAGTCTAAAAACTCCATCAAAGAAATACACATTTATTAATGTACTACGTCCTAATAATATTAGGCATATCATTGTAATGACCTTGATTTGATACCTAAAAATATTTGAAAGCATTGACAATCTTCTCCTCTTAATTTTATATATTAAACATATTTTGCTTTAATTTGAATTATATATTCTATTATGTCATGCTTAAAGTACATCTTATTCTAAATTATTCATATATAATAGTCACCAGACTAGCTAAGAAGGTACTAGTTTTTTTTAATTAGTTAACACCCTGAAGTTAGAAGGCATCAGCCCTTGTAACAAACTTCAATGTGTTTGATGCAGTCGGGCAATAGTTTACATGTAGGAGTGTTTTAAAAGGCAGTTTATGGTTCCAGAACCTCATAGAGATTTGTTCTTAAATGTTCTATTGGACTAGGGAGCCGGGAGTTTGTATACGCTCTGGTACTCTGATACAAGTCTTGGGCCTGATAAGACGTGTTTTGAGATGTGCAAGTATTAAGTGCGTAACACATTCACAAAGGAACATGAAGATTTATTTTCGAAATATTTCAATGCAATCCTGCGTTCAAATATGTATATATATAATTCAAATGGGTGTAGTTGTGTTAAGTAATATATTATCAGAAAAGTGCGGCATTTAGCGAAGTAATCATGATCATTCCTATAAGCACGTGGCAAGTCTAAAATTATTGAATAAATCAATAATAAACTTATGTCTGACAATAATCATTAATCATATAAATATAATAATAATGATAAAAATGGGAAAGACACGCTGCAAACAACTCTGTCATGAGTACCACTAATCACGAGACATAACATTTGGTCTCCAATACAAAGTGCTAGGATACAAGACGTAACCTTTGTCACCACAATGCGAGGCTAGTATTTGTAGTATAAAATAAGATGAACCAAGTGGGGCCAGAGCCGGACTATTTCATATGGCTACCACATTTGGCAAGAAACGTAATATAGCATCATGTCAAAAGCTTCAATATTATGTAAAAAAATCTTGCATTCTATCTTATATTTTATAGAAATTAAAGTTATAAAGTGACATGAACATACCTCAACTGTTTGAAACAGCCCCCTGCAGTTAACATGAACTGTTGTGTTGTTTTCAAGAGTTACTTGCCTGCACTAGCTTAGTGAAGTTGGGCTTATCACTGCTAGGCCCCTTTCCACAGTTGCTCTGCCAACATTTGGGGTAAGTCCAATCCAATTGAAGCCCCCGGAAGTTGTGTCGCCGCAGATAGGCCACAACACTGGTCACAAACTTACGCCTGGCTGATCCATTACTAACCAGCCGGCTGTACTTGTCCCCAGAAGAGTCTGTCCAACCACCAAGAGCAAGGAGAACATTCACTGCACCTGCCCCTGGGCGACCTGTGCCGGTGATACGCTGGTAGAAGTCTGAAAACCAGAAATAACACAATTTTTAATATGTGTATTTTCACACATTTTATAGATTTTTAAAATTGTCTTCTACCACCCAAGGAAGATGCCATGTGACATCAAAATATTCCAGTGTTTGGGAATTTGTGATTTTTTTTTTGTTTTTTCACTTTTATTAGTACCTACTTTATTTTATGCATTCCCTTCATGTGTATTTAAGGACATATTAACGCTTGCTTAAGATTATTAACTTATTTTATTCATATTATTGTTAATTTATTTATGTCATTGATATCTTTAAAAAACCTGTCAAATTCAAAAGTGATTAATTTGTTGTTTGAATTTAATAATGTTGATTCTTTTTTCTAGTTTCTGCCTTGCTTCTATTTAATTTTTTTAAATATTATACCGTATTAAGCTTAATTTTATAAGTTATTAAGGTCTATTTTAGATGAAATAATTTACTGTTCACTTACTGTTATCAATGTCTGCCCAGGGGTCAAATGGTTTGATGACCAGATCATTAGGGTCCAAGCTGGCGTAAGCATACACAATGTGTGTGCAAAGCCTGGGGTCCAAGTGTTCTGGAACAAACTTCCCCTCTCCCTTGCGATACCAGGCCCAGTTGGTGAAATAACACATGACCTTGTAGTCTTCCTCTGAAACAATGGGACATGTGGAGGCTGCTCGGCGTAGGGTTAACCCCCTCAAACAAATCATAGAACACGGGAGACCTTGGATTCCCTTCTCAGATTTGTTTGAGGATTATTGCCTCATATTTAGAATATACATTTCAACTAGGTTAATTAATTGCTTATAAATAATTGTGAGATAGTAGGTTCTTGTCATTTATACCTTATTTACCATAGCACTATGCTTACAGGAACCGAGCACCACTGCATGTTTTAACATTAACATAATATTAACAATTAATGATAACAATACATATTTATACACACACAAGTCTCAATATGTTTGAGGCACACAAGATGAACCCACAAAATAACCATTTGCAGGTCAAAATACACATAAAATCAAGTCAATATTTGTCATCTCACACAGTAATGTAACTAACTAGAGAAGGTAAGAAAATAATCCACAGCATTATTGACCAACCACATAGGTATATAAACAGAAATACTGACTAGTTTGTTTAAATTCTTAGTCAAGTGTAGTAAATAAATTAATAAAGATAAATTGGAACATGTGACACTTTCAAAAACCTCAGTATTCAAACCATAATTGCTTTTACAAATCCACTAAAAGTGTGTTCAACAACTTTGCTGCAAGTATACTCACCATCTTTGTTGTGAACATGTTCACCAGCTTTATAAAGGTTATGTAGGCTATGTTGAAGAAGCATTCAGAAACATTTTATTCAAGCATTTTAAAAAACGATAAAGCAAGTGTGTTCAACAACAATGTTTCAAGTTTGTTTGAATACTACTGTTGGGACATCTTTATCTTATAAAATGTAGGCTTTTTAAAAGAGCAAACCACATGGAGTACATCAGTTATGGACAAAAAAAGAAGTGTGATGTTGAATGTCATGCCTCTATAAAGAATGAAGAGGTCTAAATTGTTTTATATTAGACTTAATACAAACCAAGTGTTTTTATTAAAGTAAGGAATATCTTACCTCCTATAAACTCATCTTCATAATACTGTCTGGTCTTGACCTGTGTGGCACAGCGCGGAGAGGTGCCATAATGGCATAGTCCTGTAGATGGATTGAAGGACTGTCCCAAGGAACATGTGTATCGCTGAGGTTGTCCATCCTGACACACATAGTATCCTCGACAGTCGTGGGAATCTTCAAACATCCCGTTTGACTGACATATGACAGCCACTGAGCCGGCCGTGCTCACCATCACTGGAGGGACTGAGAAACACACACACACAAAAAGTGGTAAATTATGATTAATGGAGCTCTATTTAATTACTTGATTAATCTAATTTGACACCCACTATTCAATAAATCATCATTCGTACTATATTTGTGATGGTTAGGGGTTGCTTTTAATCGTTAAAGCTGCAATTGTATATAAATTATTGAGTATTTATGAAAATAATATTAAGTATCAAGTTCCACCATATTATACAATCTAAAACATAACAAAACATATTATTGGTGCTATATTAAATTAATTTTCAAAATTTAGGGATTTGAATGCAACTATAGCTTGGCCAATCAACAAATTTGTCAATCGACTCAGGGTCAATTATGTGTTGTTGGCTATCCTAATAACTGATGTTAATCATATAGGTAACATACAATTAATATGTATTCAGTGGTGGTTGGGGGGCTCGGGAACTGGGCAAGCTGACTTGAAAATGATTTGTTTGTGGGGTTTTTTTTGCATTAAATTCTTGGGAGCATAATTTAAGTCAAATTAAACTTTAAATCATTAATTAATTTTAAGATGAGTATATGACCATTTTTGGAGTAGAATAAAAAAAATCATAATTTCATAAAAATAAATTAACTTAAATCGATGGATTAATATTTACTTTAAAATGACTGAAAGTAAGTTTCGGAAGATCAGGTGTTGGTGTACAAGTTTTAACACACTCACTTTTAAAAGCAAAGTTTTGTAAACTTAAAAGATTTCACTAATAATTTAATAACTACACATTCCTCATTACCCACATACACACATCGAAAATATAAATTTATATATATGACATGTACGAGACCCGCCAGTAAACACAACTAACTTATAATTGACACTGTGCATGCTCCAACAATGACATTGGGCACTAGGTGGATATGGACAGTTATTCTTTCATTCCACGATAGCAAGAGGCAGTTTAAGGTTTACTTTTATTATACCTCTACTGATCATATAAGGGACCTATAAGACGTGCATGCACCCTAGTCTATTTCCCTTCCTTTAAACCCTCATGCCATTTGAAGGCCATAAAGGCACGGTTGAGATTGCTTTTAGTAAGCTATCCCGTTACCAGGGGCTTTGTGAAGATGACAACCCCACAGACACACTTGAAAAATAAAAGAGCTTAAATAAAAATACTGCCAAAAAATATTATATTTGGGATTTTAAAATATATTAAAGTTATTTTAATATATTTAATATAATAAGAATTATTTTGTTGAAAGTAGGCAAGCAGTGCTTTCTATGCTTACAAGAACCAAGCACCACTACATGTTTTAATAGTGTTTTAGTAAGGGGATGGAGCGTTTCATATTACAAACTGTTCTACACCTCTAAAGTATTATTAATAATGCACTTTTATATCTTTCCTCAATAACTTGGCAAATTGCCTATTTTAGTCATATAAAATCCATAGCAACAAAAACCCCAAAAAGGATTAGAAACACATCACATTTCTTGAAGAAGGTATCTCACCCAGTGTGGTTTGCTCCATGATGGCAGCTGAGAAAGGACAGTCTGTGAGCTCGGGCCAGTTGCACAGTGTGAGCTGTGAGTCGTAGAAGAGCCCTTCTGGACATATGTAGGTATGTTTCATGGCCCACTCACACCTGTAGTAGACAGCACAGTCATTGGAATCACGCACAAACCCTTGTCCGGTGCAGTTCATCACACCTTTCTCCACAGATACTGGAGAGCCTGCCACTGGTGGAATCACCACTGGTACTGGCGGACTTAATACCGGCCCAGGTAGTTGCTCTGGCTTGGTCTCCACTGCAACAAACACGTCGATGTTCTAATAATTATATGAAAGCTCCCCAAAGGTTATATGAAAACATCAGTGAAACATTGTAAAGTACAAAAACACTGGCAAGAAAAACACATTAAATGATTTGTAGATATAAAATATTGAGTCCTGGTATTCTTTTTCTTGAAAAAGTTCTCCAACCTTTTACTAATCTTTAAGGCATAATGTTTTAGTAAAAATTGGCCCACAAATTTAATTATATGTTGAACTTATAAATCTCAGGGTTGTAGTATTGACATGCTAAGACAAATGTCACACAATTCACTTGTACTGAATACTATTGTATGTATATTTAAACTAATATGTGTAGATGGCAATCGCTCATAACAAAAATGATAGTTTCAATTTATTGTGTATCGATACAACCTTATTTAATTAAAATTTGTGCACTTTGAAGCAGACAACAAGTCACTGTGCCTGTGTTTCTGATCGTTTCTTAAGTGTGTACACTGATCTCTTAAATCCGTCACATATTCTGTTTTAAATTACAAATAATCTGTGACTTGGGGCACAAGGCAAACTTGGATTTCTCAGTGCTAGAGCAGTGGTACACTATGCCAAAGGTTCCAGGGTCTATTTCTCTAAATATAATATGTGGGAACATCAATCATGTGCACCAAATGTTAATTTCATTATAATGCGTGTTTTTAACTATCTTATTAAATTAAAGAAATGTCAGAGCCTTGTAACCTTTAGGCCATATTAATGTCACCTAGAGTCTGTTCAGCGTAGGAATTGTTCTCTGAAAGGTCTTTTTCCCTCCCAGAAATCTATTATATAGTAGGATATTGGTAGGAAAAAAGACCTTTCAGAGAGTAATTCCTACCATGAATGGAGTATAAGAGATATGTGCTCCCTCTTTGTTTTGAAAGCCTGAGTCAGCCAGTCAAACACAAACTGTCCACAATAATATAATACATGTATTGTTATAATCATCTTGACTTGTGTATGGTTATACAGCAGTGTTATTGAACTATCAAAAACGTTGATAGGGAGAGATACTTTTAAACTATAAGAAGGGATGAAACTAGAGCAGTGAGAACTCGGCGGTGGGGTGGGGGG
>CABFOW010000748.1:16258-83330 GCA_902141385.1 Timema californicum | reverse complement strand
GGAACATTTTAATCAGTGACAAAATGATGGGAGTATAAAATGTTGCCGTTGCAAGTGGGGTGGTACTGCCTACTTGACCCCCAGTGTTTAATGAGACTTTATTACATAATAACTGTATTTAACATTCAAGGTGAACTTTTAAAACATTCATATTGATTAACTAATATCTTTTCTTGAAGAATTTTGGATTATTTGGATGATGTATTAACTAAAATTAGTTTATTTTCTCACTAAGTCATACCAAACCTAGTTTGTATTCAACTATAAAAATACGACCAAAATTTTCTAAAAAGAGACAAAGCTTGAGCTAAACAATATGACTGTATAAGTGATATAACAAATATATAATGAATTATTGATAGTTATATTGCTGCCTAGTGGTTAAAAACAACAGCTTAGCCCGCCAGCTTGTTGTAGGCCTGTAATCTTAATGTTCTTGCATACAAACAAACACATGCTCTTACAACAATACTGGTAATATTTTACAACTCCTTCCATTAAAAGAATATAATCACTCACCTAACAAAGCATTCTTGACTACAGACAGCAATGGCCACTTTTCTCCATAGAGGCCGTGGAAATCATCCAAATCTATTGCCCAAACCATCGCCCCACCAAGCATGTTCTTCCTTATGTAAGACATCTGTAATATACAATTTCCAATAATACAAGATACAATTTCAGATAAGATTAGTAATAAGCAGAGATTAGAGTTTGATGACATGTCGTATTTTTTTGGCACATCACAATGCTCATATGCACATAATTTCTTTTAATGATCCCCTAGTTGTGGACATATTTTTAATAATCAATTTTTCGTCATTTTTGATTTTTAGGTCATAGACCAAGAAAGATATGGGAAGAGCAGATAACAGAAAGTGCGCAAGTGAAAGGAGAAGAAGAATCGAAGTTTTCGTCATTTTTGATTTTTAGGTCATAGACCAAGAAAGATATGGGAAGAGCAGATAACAGAAAGTGTGCAAGTGAAAGGAGAAGAAGAATCGAAGCAATTAAAGGAGGAAGCACGATGGAAGGTTAGAGGAATATAGAGGCATTTTATATTAAACTGATATGACCACAGGCTGGAAACAGTTGTTGTTGATGATGATGATGATGATGATGAGGATGATGAGGATGTCATAAAAGTGCAGGAACTGAGGATGGTGAATAAAGAGGAGTGTAGAAATGGTGTAGAAGTTGTAGTGAGGATAGGCTAAAGATTGTTCAGACCTTCATTGTAATTTGGGGTGGTCCTTACACCTGTCTGACAAATTTCAATCTTCTACCACAGTGATAGGTAGCTTTTTCTTTTAGTTTTGGCAATTTCATTACACCCCTCCAAACCCCGACCCTCCCTTATTTCACTAGCCCCTACTTACAAAGAGAAAATATTTAACACTCATTTTGTAATTTGGAGTGTTCTTTCTAAATTCCTGGCAAATTAATTTGTTTACCTCCACTTAAGGATATTCCTACTTATATGCCTCCCCTTCAATCTCCCCCTACCCCCTTTTCCTATCTTCCAGAGTTCTATTTTAAAATTTAAAATGTTCAGACTTTTACAAACTGTGTCTGTGGTCTAATGGTCATAGTTCCTGGTTACAGATGCAGAGCAGTGGCGGCTCGTCGTATAGGGCTGTAGCCCTCTCTGAATTATCTGAACTATTGGTGAATAATATTATAATCATCATCATCATCATCATCATCATCATCATCATCATCATGGTATTAGTTGATAGCTGCTTAAACATTAAAATAAGCGTCCCTCTTAATCACTTATGATTGCTACACACTACAGCCTAGTTCTGTGCGCCTGCCTAGCAATGGGGTGGAAAGTAGAAACGCAATAATATTTCTCCGTGCTGGGCTGTGGCCTCAAGCAGTCCATCTGGCTCTCTGGCGCATGTACTCGCGGTGGTCATTGGGAGAAGAGCGCTAGGGTGGGTAAAGCAAAGGGTCGCGCGATTTGGCGCTTGTACGGGTTGTCATACAATGCAGCTCAGACAGCCAGTTTCTGTATCTATCCGAGTGTTACGTGACGCGCATTTTTTGTCGAGCTATAATAATTGTGTTCAAAAATCTAAATTATTATATCAGTGTAGTAGTAGTGATCTTTACACTTTCAAGTTAAGAATATGTATAATTTTATGAGTGGTGGAGGAGGAAGATTTCTTACTTTATATCTTATTTTCAGAAGCTCAGGATGACCTTAAAGCAACACTTTTAGAGCTTAAATTTTAAAAATTCCATATCCCCATACCCACTCCCCCTACCCACCAATGTTTAAATCCACGAGCCACGGCTGATTCAAAGGTACCGGGCTCAATCCTTGGCACTTCCATAAATATATATATATATATATATATATATGTATGATGAGATTAGGATACAATAGCATACAATATTTGTCTCATTGAAAGAATTAAACATATGGCTCTTATTTAGGAAACAGCTCAAATAATATAAAAGTTTAAAAGATTAAATGCTTGAAAACCCTTCTATAACTTACAAACTTAACACATTTCATAAAATAAAAACTACACAATATAAAACAGAAACCAAATAATTTGATTTCATTTAACGTTAAAGGAGGACTACAAGACAAGTTTTGCACATTCACTAAAAATATTGAAGATCCACAGAATAGCATAAATAATGAGACTTTATTACATAATAATTGTATTTGACATTCATGGTGGTCTTTTAAAACATTCATATTGATTAACTAATATCTTTTCTTGAAGAATTTTGGATTATTTGGATGATGTATTAACTAAAATTAGTTTATTTTTCCACTAGGTCATACCAGACCTAGTTTTTATTCAACTAAAACAATACATGAACAAACTCACCACAGAACATACATCCTCAGCACACAAAAATTGAAGACTTATAGTTGTGGTTTTGTCACTATAGCTTGGAACCTACAGTTGTCTGTTCAAAGGGGAGGGCAGGAGAATTCAGAATCTTAATGTAATATTTTAAAAACTGTCTACATAAACAAATATCATGTATTCATGGCTGGAGTGTATCAGGTCTGCCAGGGAAGTAGAAATAGGAAGGAGCAGAGTTTCTGCAAGTTAACTCACATGTTGCTGTGAAAACTCTAAATGATGTATTAGAGATGTTTTTACCATCACACCCTCTAGCTCCTGTATCATAGAATAAGTTGACTTCAGGAACATCTCAAAAAAGAGCTAAGTGATTACTGCTTTAGCATTAAGCATAACAACACTGTTAAACTAGATACATATCGTGTTAAAAGAAGAAAAAAATGTTTTGGCTTATACTATTTAAATGGACTGCATTTTCTCATGTAAATGTGCTAGCACCCTATTCTCGTGTGCTTTTTCATTTATTATTATTATTAATGGGAAATTAAAAAACTATCTAGGCTACAATTGTGACCTGGTAGAGGGGATAAGCAATGTTGAACAAAAAAGTATATATCAAAATTGGATAAAGTTTATTTTTACTCTGTAAGCTCACCATAATTTTTTCAGTGATTTAATAATAACTAAATTAGTAGGGGTTACTATAGTGATAAAGTGGATTTACCCTTAGTTATTTCCTGTGCAAAAGGGAAGAGAAGCTACAGATCATATGAACAGAAAGCATCCCTTCTTCTCCACCCCATACTACACTACTGACTCTTCAAAACTTTCACAGCCGGAGGACACCCTAAACACATAGTCTACAGTCAAATAAACATACACCTAGCCAATCAAGAGACTATCAATAAGTAACCTTCCAATAGCATATCACTCACCATCCAGTATTTTGAAGGACTAGACCAGTGGTTCCCAAAGTGGGCGGTACCGCCCCCTTGGGGGCTGTGGGATTGTACAGGGGGGCGGTAAGGGGGCGATAATAGGCAAAAGGGTGGTAGAGGGGCACTCAAGATGGTATTTTCCGAGTGTGTTGTTTATTTATATTTGACTGACCAGCAAAATACATTCCTTGCTTCAAGTTTCTTCCTCCCTTTCCAAGGTCATGTTGCGCGCGTATAACCTCCATTCTCTAGGCCACGTCATGCGTTCTCACCCACTCCCCAAGACTACGTCACACGTTCTCCCGCCCTTCTTGAGGGCGCGTCACCAAAGCTATTCAGACCAGTTTATCACATTTTGAGAAAGTGTTGTGCTGTGTTCTTGTTTCTTTGTTGTCTCCTCAAGATTTTACTGGTAAGTCCTGAACAAAATAGTAATTGAGTGTGATACTTATTTTCCTGTGTTTTCAATTATTCAACATGTTGATTATGAATTGATATTAGAAGCTATTATTTTTGTTGCAACCTATTCAATATTAAAAGTGTTAATGAAAGTTATATGGGGATATAAAGGAATTAAAATTAAATTCAGTGCCGATGCCTAATCTAGAGCTCAATTTTGAATTTAATATTCACTTACAAAATGTGTACATAGATAATTGTGTAGCAAAATCATTTTAAAAAGGTATATAAAAAACTAAAATAAATGTAACTCTGAATTAATCTTTTTTTTTCCACGTTAATAATTATTCATACATCTATTATTGAAACAAAATTTAATGTTATGGCTGTAAATTTCTGAAGGAAGCAACAGAAAAACACTTTTTTAAATATAGGGCTACAATCTTTTTTTGTTTTAGATTAGAAATGGCAGAAGCAGAAAAATCAAAAAAGAAATGTAGACAATATAGTTTGGAATATCTTAAGTATGGATTTATACCTGCATCGACAAACCAGCAGCTGCCAATGTGCCTGTTATGTGAAAAGGTATTTTCTAATGAGGCCATGAAGCCTTCCAGACTCATTGAACATTTAAAGAAGGTACATCCTGACAAGGCAGATAAGAATTTAACTTTTTTTCAATCACTTCGTGAAAAGTTTCAAAAGCGGCCAACATTGTTAAACATGATTCGCAATAGTTCACAACAACAAAGTGATGGTTTGCGTGCATCATACAACATTTCATTGTTGATTGCTAAGTCTGGAAAGCCCCATACAATTGGTGAAGAACTCATCCTTCCAGCGGTTAGTGAGGTTCTGAATACCGTTCTGCACAAGCCACCTCATGATATAATTAAGATGATTCCTCTCAGCAACAATTCAATACAAAGACGCATAGATGAAATGGCTGAGAGTGTGGAAGATCTACTGTGCAACACACTAAGGACAACAGAATTTGCATTACAGCTGGACGAGTCAACTTTGCCAGGCAATGAATCTTTACTTCTAGCTTATGTGCGTTTTATAAAAGACGAGAGTTTGGCTCAAGAGTTGTTATTTGCAAGGCAACTAAAAACCGATACTAAAGGAGAGTCAATATTTCATGTTGTTGAGGAGTTTTTCAAAGAAAAGGAAATTCCACTTACTAACATACTTGCTTGTGCAACTGATGGAGCACCATCAATGACTGGTCGCTACCGTGGGTGTGTCGCTTACTTGAAAAAATCAGTGCCAAATATTTTGACCATTCACTGTGTCATTCATCGCCAACATCTGGCTGCAAAGAATCTCAGTGGACGCCTACACAATTCATTAAACACTGTTATTACTGCAGTGAATAAAATTAAAGCACATGCTCTCAATGATCGACTATTCCGGGAGCTCTGTTCTGAGAATGAGGAAGACTTTGAACGTTTGTTGTTTCACACTGAAGTTCGTTGGCTATCTAAAGGAAACTGTTTGAGACGCTTTTACAACCTTTTTGACACTGTTGTGGAATATTTTGAAGACACGAATGCTTTGCTCAGTAATGAACTCAAAGAAATCAAACATGACATTGCTTATTTGTCTGAGCTATTTGCAAAGTTCAATGAAATGAATTTGCAGTTGCAAGGCAATGACACCAATCTTATTAAAGCCAAATCTGTCGTATCTACATTTATTGCAAAATTAACTATACTGAAGCGCAATATAGGCCGTCGCGAGCTATACCAATTTCCGAGCTTGTCTGAGCTAGAAAAGAAAGTCGGAATACAAGATGACGATCTGCAAGTTTTTTGTGACCATTTGAATATGCTGCATGAAGATATGTCTGATCGATTCAAAGATCTTGTTATGATGGAAATTCCAGACTGGATATTAAGTCCATTTTCAGATAATGAAGAAGTTGGAGCATTGGAGGAAGAACTAATTGAGCTACAAAATGACATTGAGTTGAAACCAAAGTTTAAGAAATCATACCAAGAGTTTTGGTTACAGGAGGAAATTCCTTATCGCTATCCTGCATTATGGAGAGTGGTTAAGAGGCTCCTGATTGCATTTCCAACATCGTATTTGGTGGAACATGGTTTTAGTGTGGTCAGCCTACTTCTCTCCAAGCAAAGAAATCGACTCCAGATTACTAAGCGTGGTGATTTAAGACTCATGTTAAGTGACATTAAGCCAGACATTGGACAACTAGTATCATTTCATCAAGCTCATCCATCACATTAAGAATTTACACAATAGTGATGTACTCTACCTATTTACTAAATGTGGTATCTAATAATATGTAGTATTTAATAACTTTGAAAAGATTATCACTGGATCAAGCTAATCAATCATGTTTAATTAAATATACATAATATATTTTTATTTTAAATAAATATTCAATTAATAATTGTTCCATCCTTGAATTTTATTGCTATTTTATTGTGAGTATTGATTTTTTAGATTAAAGGATAGGGGGCACTGGGCATGAGTTTTTGGAACCGAGGGGGCAGTGACTCATAAAAGTTTGGGAACCGCTGGACTAGACAAACTCAGATTTATCCCGAACATAGGCTACAATATCCTAACTTAATCATATCTCACACAAAATCTTCTCAACAGTGCTCCAACAATCACATTCAAACAACCCCGTGATTGCTGCAACATTCTGGTTTACCCTAAATTGCCCGACCCAGCCACAAATAACGACAAACAACATCAGGCCAAAAGATACAGTACCTGCAACATTCAACAACCTTCCACCTCATTCAACAGCAGACTCACACAAATTAATACCCTAGGAAAGGCCACCATGAATGCTCCACAGAAAATCTTATACATCAGCCACAATGAAACTACATTGCTGAATACATTGGCCTCACTACAGGAACTCTCAGACAACAAATGAATGGCCTTTTTTTTTAAGCCAACCACAACGATCCTGTCAAACCAGTAGCACTTCATACCCAAACAAATAATTCATATTTTTACCAATGATATAGAACTAAAGTAATAATATATTAATATAAATACAACATTTTATCCATCTACCAAGAATTAAGACAAAAGTTTGAACAGGCAACTGCAGAATACAAGCCTAAACCTTTTTTTTAAATCAAAAAAACAAGCAACTAAAGAATCTAAGTGACCATAATCAATCTATAGCCATGCTGCCATAGTTTGTGTTTTACTTTCTTCTGCTGAAGAAGGGGACTGATATACCCCAAAAATTACGTAATTATGTGCTTTGTTGTGTTTTAGTTGTTAACTTTGAGGCCTACAGTTTTCTGGTACATGTGTAGGTCTTGCCCTTCTATCCTCCTTTAAATGTTTCATTTTACACTACTGACTTGCTAGCTTGAATGAAAAAATGTCCAAACATACCTATCTAAGTTAATAAAATTGTGTGGATATTTTTAGAAATCATTTGAATACATTGTATCTGACATCTTATCTCAGTCGATAACATATCTGCCTACTGATCTAAGGATCCCGGGTTCGATTCCTGGCATGACCGAAACAATTTATTAGGGGTGAAATGTGGGTTAACCCTTTCACAGTGAGGAATTAACGGCCAGGGACTGGATGTTGTGCCTCTCCTAGTCTTAAGTTAGATTATAAGGAATATGAAGCTACGACAAGCCTGCCAACCAGTAGTGGAAAATAATCAAAATATATGGCTTGAATAAAAAACTGACCCAGACCACAGACTGGAAACAATAATGGATGTAAAGTAAAATTTGAATACATTGTATTTTATGGGTACACTACATCTCTTTCTCATAATTATTAATTATGACTTTTCACCAAAGATGAATCTCAATGAATTTTCAAGTTAGAATAATAATGTATCAATTTTGCTTATTCATGTTTGTTTTTCACTTATTTTTATTTGCAAATCTCTAATGTACCTCTTGTGAAATGGCACTGCTGTGAGAGAGATTAAACCTAAAAGTGCATATATTCGACAAAATAAAATAAACAAATCAAACCTTGGTAGCAATACTGTCAGGGTTATCATAGCCAATCCACTGATCTCCTTTCACGATGTAAGGGCTGCCAACATCATCAGTCTCTTTCCTCCAATGGTTATCCTCCAACAGTTCTAGCACCTCAAAGTAAGCCAAGAAGCCTTGCTCCTGCGTATACTTGCCTTCCAAACCAAACCCCTAAAATACACATTCAATACAATTAAATGTCAATAAACACTTCATTTAAATGTTTAATGAATAATAACCTCTTAATCAATCCAAGACAGTTATAATAAGCATGGCAAGGATTTAAACCTGAATAGAGTTCACTGGGCATAGGTGAGCATCCAGGTATCCCACTTACCCATCCTTATGAAAATAAATACTATTGAATTTTAATATCATTTTAAAGTTATTACTGTTAAATTGTCAATATGACCCACCTCGGTGGCGTAGTTAGCTAACACGTCAGTTTCGTGTTGAGCTAGACTTTAGAGGACGGGAATTGAGGTTTGGATCTCGCTCAGGTGAACTGGGGATGGTTTTTCCTAAATGGTTTTCAACTCTCCCTCCACAAAAATGCAGGTTCACTTCCTCTAAATTTGACCTTTCCAATTCCTAACACATTAGCGTAATTAGTAATTAAGCGTATAACCTGAATGGGTAGTAAGACGCGGTGCTAAGTACAAATTGTTAATAATAAAATAAAAATTAGTAACATGTTAAACAGTAAATAAATTATTTTTATTTTTTACAACTGACATGAATAGTATTCTAGGTTCCTACTGAGGTTCCAATGATTAAATAAAAATTAATGTGATTTATCAATGGTCGATCAAGATTTTAATTATCTTTTATTGAAATGAATACCTAATATTTCAGGACCACTATTGAAGTACTGTACCCCTTGTCTTAAGGTAATTCATTGCCCTATCAAAATTTAACTGTACAATTTTAACAAGTGTAGAATTATAAGCAATAAATAGATATTAATTCATTACAGTTCACAAATGATAAGGGATTAAACTTGCTATTTTATAGTTTTTGTGTACCATTGTTTAGATAGAGAAGTTAATTTATGGGACTGAAATTGATTATAAATAGAGACATTTATTTGAGGTGTGCACAATTAAATATTTATGATATTATTAATATTAATATATTTGAATGATATTAATATTTCATTAAAATGTGAATTAAGGAACATACAGACACACTGCTTTATGTCAAGCAATGTTAAATGTGTAAGTAGCACATATATATTAGTTTTCCAAAAAGTGCATAAACATATCAACAAGAGAAAGTGCAACAACAATTTAAAATGTTAAAACTGACAAGAAATATCAGTTTTAAGAGTGTTGTTGTCAAGTGAAGTGTAAAACTAATACTTAATTCATTGTTACATTGTGTAGCTAAACTTGAACAAAATAAATGTTGCAACAATTCAGGTCAGTTCTACTCAAGTATCTTCACTCTTTATATTATTTTATAAACATTTATTAATTTTCAATTTTTAATTCTGATAAGTTTTTTCCATTACTTTTCATCTGGCAATTGTTTTGTGTGTTAAAAGAACTTGAAATCTTATCATAGTGAACTACAGACAACTTGTATTCAGAGGAATAAATTCCCTAGTCTGGATTCAAAGACAAACAAACCCCTGTGGATCCTCGCTCAACCATTAAAATCAGGTTATATCAGGAGAGCAAGGAATAAGAGGTATAAATAATAGTGATATTACCTTGACAGGAGCAGAGGGCCAGGACATAGAAGCGTTCACTAGGCTGAAGGACCGACCATAGAACGGGATCCCCACTATGATCTTCTCTCTTGATGCTCCCTTCTTCATCCAATACCGCACAGCATAATCCTTTACACAGACAATAAGTTGAGCATGAATGGAAGGGTAACCTTGACTAAATTGCTATATAAATGATTACACTTTTACTATATATATATATGTGTGTGTGTGTGTGTGTGTGTATGTATGTTACAGGTAGTTTGCAAAATCTGTATAATATTGAGATTAGCCGGGAGAGGTCCACATTATCAGAGTGCAGTGGATAAAGTCATAAATAGAATGTAATTTATCTCAATTTTGACCATATACAGATAATTTTGACATTGGTCATCAATACTTGGATAATGTTTGATACTATTTGTAAAATTTAACTACGTTTCAATAAAGATTATATTTTAGAATGTTATTTCGATCTGGTACTGAAGATTGGATTGTGGCTATGCAATAACATTCAAAATGCCTCATTTTGATGCTTTCTTTTCCCCTAACATGACTTAACTTAGCTTAACCTAACCTAACCTAGCTTACACTATCCTAAGCTAACCTAGGCTACATTAACCTAACCTAATTAAACTAATCTCAACCTTAAAATTTGACACTATCCAAGTGTGGGTGGATAATATCAATATTATCCAAATAAACTTCAAAACACATTAATAAATTACCTTAGCTTAATATTTTCCATGTATTTTTTTATAATGTTGACTCTATCCAAGTTCAAACTTTATCTGTGACATATATAATAAATGCCCCTTAATTAGCGATCATAATGAATCCGTCAATTAAGCTATATTTTCTATTAGAATTCTTCAAAAGAGAGAGTGGAACCTGCAATACCACGTTTTCATTAGGAAATAAAAACAAATACATCGGCTGTATAGGGAAATGGAAGAAAATAAGAGGATCTTTAAAATTAATATAAATAAAATATATAAAATTGGAATATGCTTTGATTTCAAATACATGGCAATCTTAGATGTTTATTCAATAGTTTTTAAAATTCCAATTCATAAAAATGTGTAGTAGGCTACTGTTAATTATAGCTAGTTCTCACGCTATATTTTTCAGGCTTTTTTTTAGATTACATGCTTAAGTCTTCTTTATATAGTGTGTATGTGCGCATATTGAAATGTTACTGGTCGGCGATGGGTGCTGATTAAAGTGATACCGTTTAATTAGCTGATAATTTCCCTATAATCGAGCACTATTTAAAGCGGTACGGTATTATTATGCCGCGCATTTGCGCACCAATTGAAGTGTTACTGAAATATTAATTGATATTTGACACGTGATTGGGAGCCAATTAATGAGATACGGATGTTATCGTGAGATAACTAGTATTTATAGCTCCGTGTTTGAGCGTCAATTATTTTGATACAGTTTTTAAATCTGATATTTTAATTGAATAAATAAGACCTTTGAATGATGAACACAATTTACTAAAGTGATTTTATCTTCGACACTGAAGATATAATTTTATTTATATTATTTTTTAGTTGAATTACAGATGATTTTTCCATTATATTATAACTATATATTTTACCGGTATTGAATATTACTGTCTTTGATTACAAAGTTCTTGTTTGATGTTCACTCTACCGTGTAGATTTATGTGACTACTCTCTATTACCGGTACTGTTAATAAATGGTTTTGTTAGACATATATTCACATGCACAAGCAGATTATATATGACCTACCCCTTGTTTCTTGGACCCCCTTGTCACCAGTGTCTAAACCAAATAATCAAAAGAGTCCTGGCAACAGGTGTCGTAAAGGTTAGCTTCTTATTGGGTAGAGGGAGCTCTAGGGTTAATTGGTTTTTTTTGGTAAATACTTCTGAGTTGATTTTTGAAAGAAAAAAATAAGTTTTAATGTTGCAATCCTTTGACATCATTTCTGAAAAGCGCGTGATTCTCCCTGGATGAAGTATTAAAAGGATACCTTACATACAATACTTTAAAGAAAAATGCACTTCATCCATGACTTTTTTAATATATGAGAGGGATCCAAATCAGTATCATTACAATATATATATATTATATATATACACATACTTGTTCTATGGCACTAGGAAATGAAAAGATCATTGTCTCACTTTTAAAAAAAATCCACCTACCCTTATCTTGAGCTAGTTCTACCCAGTCCACTTCATTACACCCTATCTCTTTCAGGTCTAGTCTAATGCTCTCCTCCCCTCAACATCTAGGTCTTCACAATGGTCTCTTCCCATTGCGTTTACCAGTAAATACTCTGAACAAGGTTTTAGATTATGCCATTTACATTGCATGTCCTGCCCAGTGTAACCGGATAAATCTGATTAACGTAATAATGTCTTGTGATGAGTACAGGTTATGTAACTTATCATTATGTAAAATCCTCAACTCCCCAGTAGCCCCATCCCTTTTTGGACTAAATATCTTCCTAAGTACCTTGTTTTAGTCCACCCAAAATTTATTTTCATCATGTAAGGTGTTTCACAACCACAAAGAACAACTAGTAAAACTATTGTTTTGTATATTCTGAGTTTTACATTCCTTGACAGCAGACGAGAGGCTACGTAATGACCGAATAGTAGCATGCATTTCCTGACTGTTTCCTTAATTTCCACTCTAGCATCATTATTGCTATTTAAAATTGTTCCTTAATGTTTAAACTCATTAAATATGTCAAAGGATATGGTGCTCAGCGTAGTCTATAAATTATTGTTTCCAATATGTGCTCCTTGTGGGATCATATAATTAATCTTTTTAGCGTTCACTTCTAAACCTGTTTCCTTACTAACTTCAAATAAAATTTCTGCATTTCTTAAAACATCTTTCTTACTAGGCCTACTTCCCGACAAAGCTAAATCATCTACATATCCTAAGAGCTGCATTGTACCATTTAATGTATAGTCTTCCCTACTCTCTTGCATTACCCTAATAGCATAATCCAAGGCTATAATAAAAAGTAATGGGGAGAATACATCTCCTTGTTTCAATCCATTAAGAATTTCTAAAGTATCTCATAAGTGACATCCAACTTGTACTCTGCCACGTGTATCAGTCAAACATACCTCTACTAGTTTGACAAGTTGTTTCGGATATCACCAACTAAACTAAAATTTAATATAATTTGTTTCTTTTAACTGAATCATAGCTTTTTTTGAAAATCCATTATTAATTGATGTACTGTCCTGTATTCACACTTTTTTCTTAATATTATCAGTGGCATGTCGTAAGTGTTGCGAGGGCAAGCAGCATTAGTTTAAACTGTACCTGTGAGTTGTTCACTCCCCTCAGTAGAACACTTATTGGCCAAGCATGGAGGGGAATACACACAGAGCAGAGCATTTGTATGATTGATCAAATAGGACCCAAGTAGGCGTGAACATATCAAAGGTAAAGTTTTAACAAGGTTAGCTTCCCTTGCAACACTCCATGACATGCCACTGAATATTATATATATAATATTAGATACATATAATATAACAGTCTTGTTGGCCGTTTGAAACCACTGTATACAAATAATCCCAAGGGAACAGCCACCAAGACATTGACACAGTTGTGAAGCTTAGTTCATGTGATCCTGAAGGAACGTCGCTATAAACTGTCAACCAGGAATCTAAGAGAGGTACTGACCACATTGTAGAAGACATTTAGTCCTACGTCATGTTTCCTCTGCACCAGAGGTGAATGGTGGTCAGCAGCGCTGTCTCTCTCTGCATGCAGGTCAAAGGTCATGATGTTGATGAAGTCAAGATGTTTGTTAAGGCGAGGGACGTCATAGCCATCCTCCAATCTGAATCTAGAGGGTGAGACGGAGGCTGACAGAAGCCACCCTCGAGGTGCAAACACTTCTGACAGCTCCTCTACTAGCAGACTGAAGTGCTCTTTGTCTGTCCGGCGTCCTCCAAGATCCTCTGCACCTGTATATCCAGCGAAATGGTAAAGATGCAATATTGACATGGAGGTGTAATAACACTGATAAATTGCGGGCTGTATTTTTTTAATTTTTTATTATTACATATATCTTAAGGAGGCACCCTACTAAAGCACTGAGATGCAATGCAAATGTCTAAAAATCTTGCATCATTTTCAATTTGCTATTCCAATACATGGTTGCATAAATGGAGGTAAAAGGTATTAATAGTTTCCTATCACATAAAAAGCCTTATACTTTAAATGTTATAGCCAAACCAATTAATAAACAGGTGAAATTAGCTCAATTTAATATAATGTTGCATCTTAAGTATCACAATTATGATTTTAGAGTAAATGGCTATAAAGATAGATCTAGCAATCTTCAAACCATTTGTTGTTTTTATTGGAGTCAAAACAGTATGTTTTTAAGATTAATGTGTTAGGCGTTTTTAAGCTTCAAAACTGCCATTTCTACTTAAAATACTGCAGTGTAGGGAAATTTCCCTCCAAGTAGGCGGTGCTCTTAAATTAGAACAGTACCACCTAGGATTGCACTCAGTGATAAATAAGCAGTCACGTCCAGGAATTGAGCCGTAGTCTCTCTGAGTAAACAACACAAGCTCAGTGAACTGTACCTGGATATTCCCAGTCAAGATCCAGACCATCAAAGTCATACATATCCAGAAACTGTAGAACTGAGCGAATGAACTCGCGACGGTTGTAGGCACTACCAGCCATCTGTGAGAACTTGCGAGTCCCCTCCACCCATCCACCGATGGATATGAGTATTTTCAAACTTGGGTTGACTCTTTTCATGCCAAGCACTGAGCGGTAGCCTCCTGTTAAGACAAAATAATAATGTATATACTGTAAATAAAACTGAACATAATTACAGTGTTAGTGTTAATATAAAGGCATGATCATAAGTAAAGGCCTAAATGCATGTCCCGCCATCATTTAGGCAAAAGATGTGTTGACTTGTCAAGCAGGCAGGAGAAAAGTTACCTGAGTATGTTTCCTACAAGTAGAGTGAATGTTTATGGCAAATTTGTATAGAATAGCACCCTTTTAAGAGCCTATAATATATTAATGGGTAACTTATTGGTAATATGAAGGGTTAGCTGCAAAACTGTCAATGATGGGGTATTATGGTGGATGTGGTTACACTCGTCTATAATTGTGCAAACATTACTTGGCCTAAAACTGATTCTATTAGATATTTTTTAATTTTGTTTAGGAGTCTTGAAGACAGATTTGAAGTATTAAGCTGGAAATACAATGGCAATGATGCCCATTATGTTCAAAACTAACAAGACATGCCCTGAATTTTCTGAATGTCCACAGCTGTATTAATAGTAGTGTTCCAATACTAGTCTAATATTGGTACAATCATAAGGACTAACTTGGCCAATACTAATGATGGTAGTCTATTTTTGGTATCAAGATTGTTTTGCCTTACATCCATTACTGTTTCCAGCCTATGGCCTGGGTCAATAATATTTATTCAAGCCATATATTTTCCACTGGTGGCTAAAAACTCGATGTTATATACCAAAAAATAAGGGGTGTTTCCCCTAAATTACTAATTTTGCCCATGCTCTATGTTATGCTAATTGGCAAGACAATCTATGTTTTTGAAAATGTAACCTGGTACTAATATGTGACTGCTGATCCAAGACAGTTGATAGTATGAGTTCTTAGGCTTACATCATCCTTGCATGCTTTAGATTGACTAAGGCTAAAAGCTATGACATTCTCTTCAATATGGTGTAACAATTTTGGGAACATTTAATAGCTAGGTCAATTAATTTGCTTGCAATGACAATAAAGCCTTTTAAAACCCTTGTATATGTTCTCGATGTTAAAAATTGAAATATATTGCAATTTTTCCCTTTTAAGTTCAAATTTAACTACCCAAGAATGGCGAAAATATAAGATAGCTATGCCAGTTCTGTTACAGAAATATCATCTTCAAAAATATTCGTCAAATTGTATTGATTTTCAACTAGAAAGATTTTAATCTTATTTCTGAGCCCATACACCTTGTTTAGTAAATTTCCCTCGCAATAATCAACAAACTTCTATATAATACAATAAGAATGTTCGGCTCCAATCCCTGAATAAGATATTAAAAAAAAAATTGTATTCAGAAAGCTTAGATATTTTAGTGAAATGAATTATTTTAACTACATTTTCTAATACAACCTTGAGAGTCAGTGAAATTCCTTTAGATACCAGAGCTTTGCAGTATATGAAACAGCTATTCCAAACACCACTGTTATTAGTAGATTCTAAACATATTTTAATAACTCCACAATTTTTTTGTTATAATTGCTGCCACATTAGTTGTGATTCCCTTACAATAAATGTTCAAGTTTAATTTATATTGACCAAAAATTTAATTTTCTAATTCAGTAAATATACAAAAAAAAATCCAGTTGTACATGAGGTTAAATGTAAATGACATAATAAATCCTCTACAAAATCCTCTTCCCACATAAACCTGACACAAACTAAAAATGTAGCATCACTTGCAATATTGGTGTTCTCATTTATTTCAAAATCTATTCCAGAATGTAATCACATAATAAGCAGTATTTATAATGTTCTGCAATTGAACAAATTTGATAATATATTCGGTTTTCATTGATAAGTAGGGCCTATAGCTTTAAATTTACAAGCTGATTTATCATCAACATTGTACACACTATATCCATATTATGCTGGAAGAATATTTATTTTCAGAATACCTATGTGTAAATTATTTACTCTTTTGCCACACAATATGCAATTAAATAGGACGATAATAAGGCTTTCTCGTTGACAGTTTTAGAATGACTAAGAAACTGTGCTGATAGTTGGAACTCTATTTCCTTTCGTTGAAGATATTCTAAGAACTTATTGACAAGTTCAGCATTCTGTTTTTCTAAGTGTCCTTTTAATTTTGAAGGTTTTAAACTTTCATTTGCAAGAATAGCAATAGAAATAATGCATAGAGGTTTGTAATTTTTGTTAGAGTTTGCCCATTTGATAAAACCATATTTTAAATAACCCTTATTATAAATTAGTTTGTTGAATATTTCAGGTGACGTTTTTGAGGGAGTTTTAGTTGAGAGAGTGCGTGAAAGAACTACGGTCAAGATTTGGAGTGTGCAATGTGGTTTCATGGCAGGTAGAGGTTGCATGGACCAGATATTTGCATTGAAACAAATGATTGAGAAATGTATAGTAGTAAGAAAGAAAGTTTATTGTGCATTTGTTGATGTGAAAAAAGCGTACGATCGGATGAATGGGAGTATGCTATGGAATGTTCTGAAAGAGTATGGTGTGGATGCATGGTTAGTAAATGCAATTAAGGCGATGTATGATAGAAGAAAAGCATGCCTTTGGGTGGATGGCTCTTTGAGCAAATGGTTCAACATTGGACAGGGTGGTAGACAAGGTTGTGCTATGTCTCCATGGTTGCTTAATGTTTTCATGGATAAGTATGGCAACAGACAGAATGAATCTTCATAAAAATGTCTCCAAAACTAAGGTATTGTTTTTTGATAAGGACAGATTAGGAAATGAGTATTAGTATAAATTAGTATAAATGAAAAAATGTTAGAACAAGTTAATTTTTTGTGTATCTGGACAGAATCGTCTATAAAAATAGAAGGATGGAGGGTAAAATCGACAGAGGCAGAGTAGTTGGATGTATGTATGTGGACTGTTGCAAAGAATGATGTAGTATCAAAAGAGGCAGAGATAGCAGTATATTAAAATGTGTTAATGCCACCGTTGTTTTAAGGATGTGAAATGTGGGTTTGTCAGGAGAAACACAAGAGCAAGGTGAATAAGGTTGGAATTCAATATCTAAGAAGTGTATGTGGAAAAACTTGTATGGACAGAGTTAGTAATGAATGGGTGCTGAAGGAATGTGGTTTGAAAGGGAATCCAATAGGTTAAAGTAAAAGAAGTGTCTTATGGTGGTTTGGGCATATTGAGAAGATGAGTATTGATCGAAACATGAAACAAATATATGAATGTAAAGTGTATGGATCAAAAGGAAGGGGTAGGCCATGTAAGACGTGGCTAAATGTTGTAGATGAATGTGTGATAAAGAGGAACATTAAGAGTTTTAAGAATAAAAGAACATGCATGACCCGTAAGGTAATGGCGAGATTAGGTATGTATTTATGAATGTACTTATTATAAAGTCTTGCACTTAGGCCTGCTTTTTATTTTTATACTTCAGCTTAAGCTATGTTTGCTGATTACTATAATCATTTTTCACAATAGTTTCACTATTTACACTTTCAGATCCATTGGTTGAATTTGGAAATGCTGTTATATTTTTCACTTTATCATTCTTTTGCCATTTTATAAAAACCTATTCATTTTAAGGATAGTTTGTGTCAGTTCAATTAAAATTTTACAATTGCTATGAATTGAAAAATGTAGCTCTAGATAACTTCTTTATAAAGTTTGTAGCAAAACTCGATACTATTTATTTGTCAAGAGTAGTAGAATTTAAGCCTTTGAGTTTAGTCGCTGCCAGTTTAAAAACAATCACAACTCTCCAGTATACATCAACCAACTATTGAAATGTTTATAACTCAAATGCCCCCACTTTTGTCTGTGCCAGGTCAAGACAGTTGATTGATTATTAGCACCGCGTCTTACTACCCGTTCGGGTTATACGCACTTACGCTAATGTGTAATGGTAGGGTGATTGTGAGATGAAATGGAGGACCTACAGTTTAACGTGGAATCCGAACCACGGTGGAGGTCTGGCATTCCCCACATTCACAAGATGTCTTGTCAGGGGTGAAGGAAGGGTTTGGTAATCAGATAAATCTTTGCCGGGACCGAGGATTGAATTCCGGCTGCCAGCACAGAAGTCCGACACCTTACCCCCTAGACCGCCAGGTCACCGTCAAGACAGTTGAAGTACGATAGTAAACTAGTGATCAAACTTTCCTTGCCCAACCAACTGTGCAAAGAACGCGGGCTGGTATACTAACAGTTCTAATAACATTTCAAACCATCTTCCCTACATGCTAATAACAAAGACAATGGTAAGTACACATGTGTGAGGTAGGAGCAATATTTTGAATTACTGTATTTGATGCAAAAGACAGAGAGAGTTGTCCTCATTTTATTATTTCTATAAGGCCGTTTTTAGAGTGGAGAAAGCATGGCTGTGAATGTTCAATTATGGTGTATATAGCTCAGTGCTGAAAATATGTATTTTACAATGATGTATAGCCTCTACTGAAAGTTTCGGTTCTGTTTTCTTTGGTCGTCATGGTCCAATAAATTTATTTCTACCAAAGGATTGCAACTCAGAGTTTGAAGAAGATTGCACTAAATTAATCACTTTTATAGACTTTCTGTTGAAAAGAAGCAAATAAAAAGTATTGAAATGCACACCATAAGTTGCAATATAGTTATATAATTTCCCTACTAAAAAGTTTTACTGGTCCAAATAATATTTACTAATACTTTCTTACGTTATTTGGTCTTGTTTTAAAATATAAAAGCATTAACAAAAACATGGTGGCTTGTAACAATGAACAGTGAAATACTAGTGAGTTTGAAATGTAGTAACATGAAATAAATAAACATTTTGTTGTTGTTAATCCCAAGTTCTCTTAAAGTTGTTATTTAATATGGAACTTGGGTATTTTTAAATTATTTCTTTGAGTAGGCTCTTAGGTTCTCCAAATTCTCCAAATAGAGACTCGTCACTCCCCCCCCTTTCCCTCGCCTTGCTATGGTCCTGAATCACAGTGTGATATCTATAGTGGATTTAAATAAGCACCTTAGAGTCAATACCATAATGACACACCTGAAGTGCAGTACCTACCCTTGACAATATCATAGTCTTCATCTTGAGGCACGATGACAAAGTTGTGGGGATCAAGGGTTGCGAAGGCGTAGATGAGGTGGGTGCAAGCAAATGGATCAAGATCTTTTGAAGTGCTGAACTTCATGGGTTCTTTACGGTAGACAGCCCAGCCTTCTATGAAGCACACAACTTTGTGTTTCTGGGAACCTGAAACATTGATTGCTCTGTAATGTACATCTTTTTTTACACTGTTCGTTAGTTGTACCTTCCATTATGATGTTTTTTGGAATAAATGTATATTAAGAAAATTAGCAACACAAACTTTACTGCTCGCCAATGATGATGCAAAATGATTATGACATTTTCATTCAACCACTCATTTAACACTTTTCAAAAAACAATTAATGTAAAGTTCTTACCCCTATAAAAAGTATGAATATGATATGTGTAATAATTTGTGACCATAATCAACCTATAGCCATGCTGTCATAGTCCAGTCTGTGTTTTACTCTCTTCTGCAGAAGAAGGGGACTGACGGACCCCAAAAATTACATAATTATGTGTTTTGTTGTATTTTAATTTTGAACTTTGAGTCCTACAATTTTCTGGTGAGTGTGTAGGCCTTACCTTTCTATTCATGGATGTGCCTGGCTTTCAGATTTTGGGGGGGGGGATGGACACAAAATATTATAAGTGATTTAACACTCACTAATAATAATTGTTTATATACTTTGTTTAAACGAAGCCTACACTTGTAATCCTCTTAAACTCAGTTTCATATTCAATATAAATGTTTCAGATGAACATTAATATCAATATTAAAAAATTCCTTTACATCCTTTATTTCTTAGTTGTTAAACGTTTTAAATGACTATAGCCCTACCTGCAAGAGAATGAGTAATTTTGTATTAAATAAATTATAGGAAATATATTTAATGTATCACACTGACAACACAGCTTATAAATAAAATACTTATATACCATACAAAATACATTTATATGAAGATGAAGAAGCACTTATTTTAAATTAGCTTAGGTTTCACCAAACACTTTCTTTCTTTGTTCATTAACTACAATAAACTTGTTCATAAGATTATGAATGTTTCTCTTATTCAATACATCTATATGCGTGTGACACACAGCCACATGATTAATGGGCTTCTGTGTAATATTTTTCCTCAAGTACGTTTTAAGGCGACATGATGAACTAAATTATCTTTCCACCTCCCATGACGAGCTTGGAAAAACTAGAAGTATACGTCACAGAACCTCAACATTACAGAGCATTGCTCTCACTTCAGGAGATAGCCCTAGAAATTCGGTTAAGGCATCTTCAACAGAAGTAGGTGTACTTAAACGAAAAAACATTTTTTGTTCAATTTCAAAATCCTTCTCGTTAATTTCAGGATAGATTTTCAGCATTGGGTTTATTTCTCCTTTTAAAAGACTCATTTACAACTTTATCATGCGATCAAGTCCTCCTTGATCAAATTTTGACCTTAGACTTCCAACAGCTTGTTTATAATGGCAAAATACTCGTGGCGAAAGTAGTCCTTGACTGAAGTAGAAGTGAATGCTGTAGCAGGACCTGTGTAACATATTGGTGGTTTCTTCTGTCTTGGCAGAGAAAGAGGTTGCAGGTTGTTAGTAACAATTATGTAGTTAGCTTCTCCCCGAATTAATAAAAACTCATCATTTTCTTGGAGTTTCTGTAAACTTGAAGGCATTATTTCTATGGCTTGTATATGTTCAGAAGTACTAATTTTTCTTCCTTGAAAATATTTATTCAAAACTTCAAAATTATTTATTATTTTCCTTGCCATATGAAAGCCTAAAATAGTTTCTCCTGACTCAAACACTTTGAATAGCCCACTTTCTGACTGTAAGTGATTTGCTTTAACAGACAGTGCTTCAAGTGTTTCTAAAATCATGGAATAGTTTTCCAGAATCTCTTCAACCCGGGCACCTCTGTGTATCCACCTGGATGGACAAAGGGGCTTGATGCTGGCATTAGATGGCAAAGAGCCATTAAAAAAAAGCTTCTTGGATATTAATAAACTTAGTTTTAGCTGTCAATAATTGTGAAAATAAAACTCCAGGGTCGTGTGCCCATTGCATTGTATTTCTTACAGTAATTGATGTAGCACATGCATCCCTTGTGACCAAGTTAGTGCAGTGCGCCCCACAGTGAGCAAACACGGCTAAAGGCTGTCTATCCTTTATTATAGACTGTACTCCTCTGTTGATCCGACTCATATTTGGAGCACCATCATAGGTTTGTCCACGCAAGTTGAAAGAGGTAGTTGAACTCTGGTCATTATATCAAAGATAATGGCTGCAATCGACTCCCCAGTTGTTTTAGTAGCACTGTATAGTCTCAACAAACTGTCATGAGGCTCTAAGTTTTCATCAACCCTACGCCCACATCCGCAGTCCCAGTAATATCACGTGTACCATCACAAATCAAAGAAAACAAATTAAATTTAGAAGATTGAATTTCAGAACAAATATTTCTCACAATATTTCATTGCCAATTATTTCCAAAATATCATTTTGAATTTTTTCATCTGTGTATACCTCTCGTTCCTTATTCAACCAATTTGCAAGATAGGAATCATACTCGGAACATAGTTAAAAAGATGAAATAAGTTTCCACTTTCTCTTTGATTTCATCTTAAAGATAAGCCTTGCATGGCTAAATATTTGATTGAAGTGAACATTTTGAAGACATTCCCTAGAAATCTTACGTTTAGAAACTAAAAGAGAATTAAACTGGGAATTAGTCGGGGTTTTCAGCTGTCTATAACTAACAACTGCTTGTAAGTTACTATCTGACTTTTCATGTGAATAAAATGCAGCCATATGAACTTCTTGTACCATGCTGGGTGAAACCGAAGTATTTTTTACTTTTAAATTCTGAGTAGGAAATTTGGTTGGTAGTGTAACTGGCTGGTTTGGTGCTAGATATTTATTGCTTTCACAATTAAAAACTTGTGATTGATTCAACAAATTTCCTGTTTTATTAATATTTAAGTTGACTTGAATGGACTTTTCATCAGACTCGCCAAAGCAGTGTTTTTAGGACATCATAGTTCAGTTGGTGAATCACGTTTTGTTTTGATTAAGAAACAATCCTTATTCAAAATAGTTTTCAAATCACACTGATTTATATCAAGTTCACTTTTACAAACAAACTCATTAGCAAATACAACATATTTATTATATAAACGAATCTATTCACAAAACATTAAACAAAAAACCACTATTTTATTCTTAGCCTTTACAAGATTGCTGCGATCATCTGAAAAAGTTAAGAGCTTGCAAATAAAATAATTTACTAATACAATACTATTCAAATGAATCAAGATATACTCTATTAAATTTAAAGATAATTTTCCTTAAATATTGGAGGGGGGGGGGGTGTCCTCCCCGTCCCCTTTACCTTTACCCTTTTACATATTAGGACAAAACTGATACATTTAAATGATACAAGCAATCAGAAAATGGGTTGTGACTTTATGTAGAAAATACATGTTGCTACCTATATTTAAAATACTTTTCAATTTATATGTACCAGGTACTACTCAGTTGAATGGAATGTATTGTTAAAACAATCTAAACTACAAACTGGAATGTTTTAGTAATATTGTTAAACCAATGTGTTACCTCGACTTCTGTTCACTCTCTGTATTCCAGCCGTCTTGCACTCCTAAAGCTAGTCACTCTCTTCACCCCGCAATACACCCCCTAACCCCATTTTTGTAAGGCAGACAGCCTCGTAACTAGTCGTCAAGGTCCAGCCCTCTCCACCAACACCACCCCTTCTTAGTGGCCAACCCTCTCCCTAGTATTGCTGCTTGCTAGGGGTTCACATGGCTATGGCCAAGAGTCCCCGAAAAGACCCGGCAAGATCGAATAAAAGAGAGCAACGAGCAGGCCACATCCCCTTCTGGGATTAAACGGGTGTCTACCACGGCTGTGTGTGTGTTGTCTTTTGGACCTACGGCTGAACCTCCTATTCCCCCTTCCCCCTACTCCAGATACGCACCACTCACCGCGACTCTTTGCTGAGCCCCTATTCCCCCTTACCCCTACTCCAGCTCCACACCGCTCACCACAACTCTTCGCTGAGCCCCCATTTCCACTTTCCCCTACTCCAGATCCACACCGCTCACCGTGACTCTTCGCTGAGCCCCTATTCCCCCTTACCCCTACTCCAGCTCCACACCGCTCACCACAACTCTTCGCTGAGCCCCCATTCCCACTTTCCCCTACTCCAGATCCACACCGCTCACCGCGACTCTTCGCTGAGTTCCTATTCCCCTTTCCCTCTTCTCCAGATCCGCAACACTCACTGTGACTCTTCACCGAGCTCCTCCCCTTCACCCTCACTTCATTCCTCTCTTCATGAAGTTCTATCCAGCTCCACCTATTGTCCCAGCACCCGATGGGTTACACCCAACGTTACGGGCAGAAATAGAAGGGCCATTCCGGCGTAGCTCCCCAACCCGAAACCACTATTAACCAACAACCCGGGTATTTCACTACCTCCTTTGCAGGATAGCCGGACTCCAGAACAACATACCCCAGCCACCTCTCTCACCTCTCCCAAACTATGAAATCCTACTCTCCTTTCCCTTCCTCCAGGATCATCTTTGTCCTTCACACCTCCACGACAACGTAGACCACAGGTCTCCCCCCTCTCTTAACGTCACTCCCACCAACAGACAGTACCTCAACTCCTTCCACCACCCAGGTCACCTGTCCCCCCTCTCCTCTCCGAGGCCTAGTTATAACCATAAACCCATCAACACCCCCCGCTCCTTCAAATTCTCCCCCGCATCACTCCACTATACCAGCGATAAGAACCCCCGAGTCCAACGACTGTAATGGGCAAATCTACTTCTGGCCAAGAAGACAACTGGGGCGTAAGCTGACCGAGTTGCTCTAGCCATCCAACGTGGACATCTAGGAGTGAGTACCCCAGTTATTCCTACACTTAAGTAACTGGGGTGATGACAAATGTAAACTACAAACTTTATTATACAGGACCCTACCCTTTATTTATCTAAAATATACAGTACTTTTTTGAAAGAATGGTATGACTTTGGTACTAGTTGGTTTTATAAACATTATTTAGATTATTTGGAATAGAGCACCAGGCTAAATCATGGTTTAAATAAGGAGGGATAGTCAGCACACTTACCTTGATGATACTGGAGTAGAAATTGTTTAGATAGAACACTAACAAGCACACAAACACATTTTTAAGGACAAACTCTCACTGTCACAGACAGCTTCATCAGGTCAAGAGAGTAGACTGATGCTCTTGGTAGAACTGCAAGGTTGACTGTCCACAGCTGACTGTTTTTCAATTATGACATCACTGTATAGATGGCAGCATTATGAATAAAAATATAGATACAAAAACTAAAAATTGTGTTATATACTGTATTATTATTGTGACATTGAACGTAATAATAAGTGTGCTGGTAGGACGGAGAGGAATTACCAAAGGTTGAAGTTAGGGGCTTGTCTAGATTTGATAATATATTGATGAGCCAGTTCCCATATCCTTAGTTGTGAAGTGTTGCATATTTCTTTGTTCAGGGATTTGACCACGTTGGTTGTGTAACGGTGATTAAAGTCCATATTAAGGGTTTTGGCATGTAATGCTACAGTTTTATCTTTTTTTTTCTTTTTTTTTTGTCATGTCGATGACCATTCATTCTCCTTCTTAGCTGGGACCCACCACCACTACCTCAAAACTATTCAGTAGAACGATACATAAACTTTGTTGTGCAGAATGTCTCAACTCCGGATTTTCAAAACCAACTCGCGAGAAATAGCAATCTGACCAACAAAGAACGCCAAGCCCTCCAATAACTCCGTAACAACAAAGACATAATTATCTTACCTACAGACAAAGGGTCAACGACCGTCGTTATGAACACCCAGGACTACATCATTGAAGCTGAGAGGCAACTATCTGACACCCACACTTACAACCAGTCATATCAGGACCCTACCAATAATTATAACACGCAACTAAAACAGATTAGTCAACAAGAATCGCAACATCAAGATCTCAGTGAAAAGATTGTACAAAACTTAACCCCCCCCCCCCAGAAACCAGCTACACCACAGTTTTACCTACCTCCTAAGATCCATAAGGGAACATTCCCTCCTCCAGGCCGACCAATTGTATCAGGATGTGGCTCACCCACAGAACGCATATCAGCACTTGTGGACTCACACATTCAGCCTCTGGTCAAGAATCTACCATCTTACATCAAAGATACAAATAATTTTCTAGAACGACTTCACACACTGGCCAATCCTCTTCCACAGCATGCCATCTTGGTCTCAATTGGTGTTACATCACTCTACACCAATATTTCTCATATCCACGGACTCGCAGCAATAGAGGAATATCTCAACACACGTTCTTCTGGTACCAGACCTACTACTGCATTCCTGATAAAACTATCAAATTTCATTTAGGAGAAAAATTACTTCAGATTTCTGGACAAAATCTACCTACAAATTAAAGATACTGCCCTGGGAATGCGCAAACTTGTAAATGGGGAGATTGGAACTTATGTTCCTGGGCAGACAACCGCTACAGCCCCTTTGTTGGTTCAGATACATCAATAACATATTTATGATTTGGACCAGCACCACTCAGCAACTCGAGTCCTTCCTGGCAGACCTCAACAAATCTTCACCTCTAAGATTTACCTGGAAAATATCCACATCCAGCATTACTTTTCTGGATGAGACATCACACTCCATCAGGGACACCTGGTGCGTACCAAGGAAACCAACCATCAACAATACCTTCACTATGACAGCTGCCACCCTATGAGTACAAAGAGATCACTCCCACATAGCCTAGCCATTAGAGCCAAAAGAATTTTCTCTGACCACAATGACCTTTTACAATACAATAAAAAACTGCAACATGCTTTTATGAACGAAGGCTGCCCCAAAGCACTGATGTGTAGTCAAATAGACAGAGCTCAAAATAGCGGGCCCACAACATCAACAGGAACAAACAACATCATCCCTCTGGTCACTACATACCAACCTGGACTCCACAAACTCAACAATCTCTTGGAAACAGGTTTCCCCATACTGAAATCCTCCACCACCACACAACATATCTTCAAGGAGCCTACAAAAGTAACCTATAAACAACCAGCTAATCTACGCAAATTACTTGTAAAACACAAACTGCCGGACCCCACTATTCAACCTGAACCCAAACAAATATCAGGTTCATTTCCCTGCAACCACACCCCTTGCAAAAACTGCACCATACATAAACCAACAAATTCATTCTCCAGCAACATAACTAAAATAAATTATCCTATAAAGGCCGCTGTACTTGTGATTCTGAAAACCTCATCTACCAACTGGAATGCAACCAGTGCCAAGCACAATATATTGGTCTTACAAAATAAATATTAAGAAGGAGAATGAATGGTCATCAACATGACAAAAAAATGAAAACTAAAGAGAAGCCTGTAGCATCACTTGCCAAAACCCATAATATGGACTTTAATCACCGTTACACAACCAACGTGGTCAAATCCCTGAACAAAGAAATATGCAACACTTCACAACTAAGGATATGAGAACTGGCCCATCAATATATTTTCAAATCCAGACAAGCCCCTAACCTTAACCTTAGGTAATTCCTCTCCTTCCTACCAGCACACTTATTATTACTTTCAATGTCACAATAATAATACAGTATATAACAAAAAATTTAGTTTTTCTATCTATATTTTTATTCATAGTGCTGCCATCTATACAGTGATGTCATAATTGAAAAACAGTCAGCTGTGGACAGTCAATCTTACAGTTCAACCAAGAGCATCAGTCTACTCTCTTGACCTGATGAAGCTGTCTGTGACAGTGAAAGCTTGTCCTTAAAAATCTGTTTGTGTGTTTTTTAGTGTTTATCTAAACAATTTCTACTCCAGTATCACCAAGGTAAGTTTCCTGGGCTGCTGACTAAACCTCATAATTTAAACCATAAACATTATTTAGTAGTAATATTTATCTAGGTGTGTGCAATGCATCAGTGTACATCAGAATAGAATAAACTACAAAAACTAGATATCTAATTAAATCATTTTTACAGTAGTAGTACACAAATATTTATCCTATAAATTCCAAAACATAAAATAAAAAAGCATGGATTTTAATAGAGTCTTAGTATATTAATCATCATTTTTGAACAGTGTTTAACAGTTGAGGTCGTTTCTTTTGTTTTTAGCATTGTGTAATATTATTGTGTAGTATGATTTTGGTAGGAAGAACAGTAGAATTTAGTGACTTAAGTTAATTAAATTCTTTTAATATATTCATACGTCAAGTCATGATATCTGCAGCCGTCACTTTTGGTAGATATTATCAATACTTATAAAATAACACAAAAAATATAAAGAAATGTTCGCATTGTTGGCCGCGAAGAGATATGTTTGAATTATCTCTACTGTTCTTACAACCAAAATCAGGGTTTATGTAGCTTACCTCTAACTTATCATCAAGGACAAACTTGTGATTATAGAAGAGTAAAATGCACATCATTGTGTTTATAAAATTGTATAGCTTCCATGCTGTGTATAACCAGAATGAGCAGTCAGACATGAATACATAAAACATAATATGTGATTTCTATTCATATACTACACAAACATAAAATGGCTCCATTAACTATTTGTTTGGTGATGTATTTTAAATATTCTAGCAGGATAGAATTTTTTAAATATGGTACTGTATCTCACATAAAAAAAAGTTAAAGTAGATTATTTACTTTTAATAATGTGTGCCAATTAATTTATTCTACAAAAACATAAAGTATCTACATTGCCTATCACAGTATTCTATTTGATGCCACAATATATATATATATGTGTGTGTGTGTGTGAAACATGTCCACTGCACATCTTCACTCACCAGCGACCTTGTTGCCATAGTAGTGTGACGAGGCTGACTTGATGTTGTGTTGCTGGGACGCCATCTTCTGCTTCCACCACGCAAATCCTGGTTTCTCAACTACAGGGGCGAGGTGGGAGGCAGAGTACCCCAGGCTAACTTCAGGGAGGTCCCAATCTGGTCTTTTCTCCACAGCATCTCTTAAGGGCAATCTCTCTGAGGATGTCAAGGCACTGAAACATTTACACGTGATAATATGTACAAAGGGGGGAACTTGTTCCTATCCAAGGATAGTTTAGTATTTTAAGTGGTATTGGCATTATTGCTTCACCAAATATAGCATTCGAATTTTAATCACACTTACAAAATATGAATGCAATTTATTTGAATAAAATTCTAGTTTGGTCATGGTAAAACACACACAAAATTTCATAAAATGAATCAATAAATTATTTTATAATATTTTTTAAGTTACATGGTTGGTCCTATTGCTATTATCTGCCATAGAGCAGAATTTAGATATAAGATCAATGAATTAATACACTAAACGTAGTTATTGATAACTATAGATAAGTATATTTATAAAATAAACTAGATGCCATAAATAGAGAGACAATTTTATAAAAAAGAAAAATAAGACATTAACATACAAGATAAAATTGATCAATTATATTTATTTTTAAATAAGATCACATAGAAATGAATAACATCAAAATGATTTGGTAGGTATATTACAACTTAGTAATGTTTATCTAAAAAAAGGTGAAATATATATTTATTATATAAATAAATGTATGTTACGATCTACAATTGTGTACATGTTTGCAAGTACATACCCAGGAAGGAAGGGATTTGGGGGTTCCACCCACTCCCTCCCCTGAAATCTGACAATTAAAAATGAATACTTCCTTGTTTATGGCTTAAAACAAATAATAAAATTCTAGATATATGTTTTCTAATGCTACATTGCATCTAAAAAAAATGTTTGTGATTGTGTTCCTTATTCAGGCAACAAAGGTTTACAAAATATGATGAAATGTTGACAAAGGAAACAGAAATAATTAGATCTTTTGGGGAGAGCTGTGAAAGGGGTTAAGTCTTTGAGACTAGGAAATCACAAAACCTTTCAGCTTGAAACTATTTGAATTGTGGTTCTGAAAACATGTTACAAATGAGTCGCCAAAGAAAGAAGGGTGGGTTTGGTTAAGGTGGAGGAAAGCCAGCTATCAACCCCCAAACAGCTTGCAGTTAGATATAAGATTCAAATCTTAATCCTTTAGTCAAGTTGGGGAAACCTTGATTTGAAAAATGTACAATAATTTTGGACTATGAGCAGGGGTGACTTTTTTTTTTTCCAAGCTTATGTTTTTAAACCTCTAACTTTATTAGAGAAAGACGAAATCATCTCTAAATGTATACATGTATTTAGTCAGTCTCCTAAGAACATAAAATAATTGCTAGCTGTTGCATCGACACTTGGAAATCACTGAATAAAATTGGTCATATGCTAGATGTGTAGTTTTCGAACAGTTAAGTACGTTTGGAGCTTCTGCCAGGCATTAATAGCTTATTTTAAAGATGAATCCAATAATCCGACACAACATTCCATTGAAAGTTTAAAATGTTTGGACATGTTTAACTAAACGAGTACAAAAAGGCTAATATGTGATATTATACAATTGAAAAACTAATTAATCTTTCCAAATAAATGCAAGGGAGATCATATGCAGACTAAAACTGATTAGCTGATACATTGTACAGTAAGCAGGATTGAATCAATGAAATCCAGACTAGGTAAAGAGTAAAATAAAGTATAAAAACAGCTGAAAGTGTATTCATGGCGTGGATTTTATTGACAATCTGTGATACTAATAGTTAAATCGGTTGCCATTCTTTTGATCAGAATTATGTACAATGTATTATTATCATTATCATTATCATTATTATTATTATCACCGCGTCTGACTACCCGTTCGGGTTATACGCATTTACGCTAATGTGTAATGGTAGGGTTGATTGTGAGATGAAATGGAGGACCTACAGCTTAACGTGGAATCCGAACCACGGTGGAGGCCTGGCATTCCCCACATTAACATGTACAATGTAATAGTTAGATGTTTCACAACCATTCAAAGCCATGGAATGAAAGAAACAAAGTGGCATATGCCAAGAAGAATATTAAAAACATTTTAAGGATTTTGAAATACTGAACTAGAGCTTGGGTTCGAATAATATGGAAGTGACTAATGTCAAGGATTCCATGAAAAAGAAAAAAGTTGCAACCACTTGAGAATAGAACTGAAAATAAATGTTTTTTTGAATGCATTTCTAGACTGAATTACTGTGGAGAATGACGTATTTCAGAGTCTCTTAAGCCTCTGGCAGCTTGCTTAAAATCACTTCCTTGTTGTTTTTCTGAGTGTGGATGTGATCTTAATTATTACTCCCATATGATTTTCTATTCTTATAAATCAATCTACCTCATTAATGTTCATCAAATTAAATGGTAGGCCTACACCTTTGAATCAATGGGATCCAATACCATACATTCAGGCCGTGTTTCTGTATTGTCAGTCAGCTGTGAAGGCAAAATCGCGTCATGGCATGTTCATAAGAATAAGAGAAATGAACTCTGATCATTCATTGCATTAGTAGCTATAATAAAATGAATAGATTGAGTGACATTACCACTATTATATCTTATATTTGTAATATTAACATCATTAAAATATATTTTTAGATTTTAAATTGGTAATCTAATTTTGCAGCTAACATCCTTGGTATTATAAAGTTACTTCGAATTAGGAGAATGACCATCCCAGTGTCTCCCCCCCCCACCCTTTCCCCCCACCAATACTACACCACTGTTTTTTCATGTAGGGAATTTAGATAGGTACCTATTAAACTTTCCACAATGGAAAATATATTTCCACAGTAATATTATGTGTTGTACAGGATGTTGTATAATCTCCATAGTAATATGAATGTACATGCTGTACTGAATACTGACCTATATCTAGCTAGTACTGGAATACTCTCTACCGCTTCTCTCAAGGGTAACGTTCTGCTACCGAATACATATTCCCTGATGTTAGAGGATCGATGTAGCTCCTCTGCCAAGGTCGTGTCATGTGCCGGAATTCTTTCCACAGAGTCTCTGAGGAAACTTTGGGAGCCCCAGAAGGGGAACTGTCGAGGAGATGTCTCAGCAAAAGCTATCAGCACAGCCCAGTACACTAGCCACATCTCTGAAACATAAATTACATATTATATTATTATATCCTCAATAATGTTGGTGTTTATTTTTTCATAGAGCCTTAATAATAGTAGTAAGCTAACAAATCAAACTGTGCTAAAATATGTTCCACATACATGGTTTTATCAGAAACTTGTCCTTACTCAGTTCTACTCTTATTTTTAAAATGTGTGTTTAATCATCTTTTAAACTTCAATCTTTAAGGTTGGTACAAATTCTTGTGATAGAAAGCTAAAAGGAACATCTTCTTATAAGATAAAACTAATTTGTAGACACATGGAAAGGACACTGTGAAGTATGGAATGAGATCCACCACTGCCACTTATAGCAATGATATTCACAGACTACAAATTGTAAATAACCATCATTATGCATCAGTGCCAATGATAATAAAGGTATCAAATAGTCTGCAATAATAACCATCACTCCTGATTATAGCAATGATTTCTAAATCTACAATGATAACAACCACTGTCAATAATAATAATAAGGGTATTTACAGTCTGCAATGATAACAATGCTATTTAACATGTTATAATAATATCAATCATTGCCAAAGATTACAAGAGTATTTACAGTCTGCAATGAGATCCAAATTTGCCAATTATAATAATGACGTAAGATCAAACAGGATTTATCACAATATAATGTAGGAACAAGCATTAACTAGCATTTTTAACAATATAAAGTAGGAACACGCAGGAATGGACTTAACAATATGAATCAGAAAATAAAGATACTTTTCTTTTGGAACAGAAGGTATACAATTAGTAATGTTAATATTAAAGATTAATATGATTTCACCTTATTATTATATCCCTTCATATGTAGCCAAATTGGAGAAATAGAAAACTATCTTCTGTTAACTGGCTTGAAGTATTTATGCATCACTAAACCTTGGGTACCAAACCCTTCCTTCACCTCTGACAAGACATCTTGTGAATGTGAGGAATGCCAGGCCTCCACCGTGGTTCGGATTCCATGTTAAACTGTAGGTCCTCCATTTCATCTCACAATCACCCTACCATTACACATTAGCGTAAGTGCGTATAACCCGAACGGGTAGTAAGACGCGGTGCTAATAATAATAATAAACCTTGGGGCGGTATGCAAGAACATTAGTGAATGCTTAGTGGACCGATAGTGTGGTCCTGAGCACCTTTTAACCTATGATGATGCAAGCAAACCCACGCTAGTGTCCACTTACCATCCACTTATTCAAGTTCTTGCATACGGCCCATGTTCTTTGAGATAAAGATTGAGGAAAAAGGTCTATACTCGTACAAGATAGAAAGGAAGAAGGATCGATTATACCTATTGGGATGAGCCTAACGAATTAGTCGATAGATTACGACTCTTGCATGAATCGAACAAGGTGGGTCATTCAGCGCATGACAGAGAGATTGTTTCAATCATTGAAGAACTACGTGAGGCTGGAGTAATCGTGTAAAAGTATTCATTCCGTCCGGATTTGCATCATAATCATAACTACCACCAAGTGGAAGATTGTGCACGAACTTCATCGTCCTGCAATACGGCTGTTCTTCAGAAAATGTGCTAGCTTGTGTGGGTTGAAGGAGCTGCTTCAAGCCGATTTGGTAGATATGATAACGTATTTTAGGGCGAATAAAGGGTGCAAGTAGCTTCTCACCATAATCGACATGTATTCCAAATGGGCTTGGGCCGTACCCGTTAAGGCCAAGATAGGGAATAACGTTACCGTGGCTATGGCGTTAGTCCTAAGTAAGGTGACCGCTAATTGTTTACCTCCCACACGTCATTTCTAGATGGATAGTGGGACTTAGTTTTACAACGCTGAATTAAAAACTCTCATGGGAAGAAAGGTGATCAATCACCTTTCGACGTTCGGCAATGTCAAAGTCAGTGTCTTGTAACAATTCAATCGCACTATCAAGAACATTATATGGAGGCCATCCACAGCCAAAGGATCTTATAGATGGCTCGATATGCTAGATTATTTACTAGATGAATACAACCAGACGATGTACTCGACCATAAAGATTATACCTATCAACGTTAAGGACGACAAACTTTTACGCACCGTCTACCAATGTTTCAAGTTGTAGGATTCCACGCCAAAAACGTTTTAAGTCCACAGTTTCGTTTGTATCACCAAACATAAATAAGTTTTCGCAAAGAAGTATAGGTATTGAAAAGTGGCCAATTGAACTGTTTAAAATACATAAAGTAATCAGGACGATTCCTAGAACCTTTCTACTTGAAGATATGATAGGTAAACCTATCTCGGAAGGATTCTACGCCAAGGAGTTCGGGAAGACGTCGTATCCTGACGTTTATCTTGTTGAGAAGATAACCAGACGTTCTGGTAATAGATTGTATGCTAAATGGTTATGAATTGACTCGACGCACAGCTCGTAGATCGATGCGACGGAAATTGTATAGGGAGTGGGAGAACCATTGCTCTGGCAAGTTTCCCTTACTCTCCTTCACAGGCGCGTAAAGTCAAGGTCTGGCGTGAGGTTCCATCGCATTCCTAGAGGACATGTCTGACATAGAGATCTCAAACGGTGGGTTACAATACCACATCATGGAGAATGACAAGGGCTACAGCAAGTCGTGTAGTTCCACCATGCACTGGCTGGGATGTCATAATCCCGGCATGTTGGAGGTGAGCCAGTCCATAGAAACTGCTCCGTGACCTGCCCCGTCTACGGACTCAAGGAAGGGGACGAACCAGAGATCCACCGTAGGCAGGTCGAGCTCAAGACCGAGTATTAGATGGACTAGGAAGCCTTGTGAAAGGTGCTGGGCCAGGTCGAGCATGAGGAACAAGATCTAATCTAGTACCTATTTGAACTTGATAGGAAATACATTTACTGTGCAACGATCGTCACATGGAAGGAGAGAAATAGTGGAAGAGGATAGTGACAACAAGGCGGACAAGGACGAACATAACATCATCGTGCTTTAATATGTGGTAAGAGTGCGCCTACCTGGTAAGAACTCTGGGGTCCAATACAAACATCGTTTTAACACCTCGCAGCGAGGTCTGACCTATATGTGAGGAGACCTGTATGAGTTCATCAAATGGGGAAGCATGTGTGTATGTGCACCGAGCTAAAAACTAAATGTGGACCTATCTTAATTGTGTGAGTATGGTAGGCAACCTATCTTCTTTGTAATTGGACAACAAAGACTACATATATTCAATGTATGAAGAAGAGAGAAAGACATAACTTATCTTCTTTGTAATTGGAGAAAAAGACTACATTATATTAATTGTATTTGTATGGGAGATATATGTCTTGTTGTAATCTTAATAATATACCCATTTCAGGGGCGTGTGGTCAATTCTTGGAAAAGGGAAAAAGTGAAGCTACAGTAAAGGTGGTCCGATAAACATAGTTGAATTGGAAGCTCACACGGGTCCTTCCTTTTTTTTTTGTAGAGTTTAAATTATTATGGGGAATAAAGGAAGGGGGTGACACAAAATATGAATGGAATAAAACAAAATCATTGGCGATCTTAGAAATATGGTGGTAAATTTACTATTGCCGATTTTTTTTATCTTGGGTTGTGGCCTGAAAATAAGTTTGACCTTTGGCATTCATTTAATAGCTTTGCAAATATTAATATCACTGAATCAAGATTTATTCTACACGTCATTATCGTTAGTAGATAGTAAGGTCAACTATATAATTTTGCACCAACCCAACACCCAGATAATTACTAAACACTTTCATAAAATTGAGTATTGAAATGCCAACATTTTCTTTTGTGCTTAAGAATGGAGTGGATCTGCCTGTTTGAATTATTCTATTTTTTTCGCCAAGAGACCAGGATGAAAAACCACGCTTAGTAATATTACTGATGAGTTGTGATACAGGAGCCCTCCTCTTCTACTGCTGAACTTGTTGACGCACCCGTCATTCTACTACTGTACGCAAAGAAACAAACCACTCCCCTTGGAGGATCAAACAAGCGTCAATATTCTTGTAAAATAAAACTAAACTTATTGTAATTTGGTGATAAATAAATTATTTTGTAATAGAATGCCCATAATTATATCTATAAACAATACATATTGCTTAAAAAAACCAAAGAATAAGGTTTTAAGAGTATATTAGTTATGATTGTATTATTATTATTAGCACCGCGTCTTACTACCCGTTCGGGTTATACGCACTTACGCTAATGTGTAATGGTAGGGTGATTGTGAGATGAAATGGAGGACCTACAGTTTAACGTGGAATCCGAACCACGGCGGAGACCTGGCATTCCTCACATTCACAGGTATGATTGTAAATCAATCAAGAAAGTAAACTGGGCCAATACTCGCCTAGGGAAACAGTGCTTCCATTACCCCGGTGAGGGCCAGACATAGCCGGAAACAAACGAATGACAGAATAAAGAGCGAGACCAGCTGCCTGGTCGGTCAGTCTGAGTGAGAAAGAATTGCTTTCTCTAAGAAAGAAGAGCTGCCACCTCAACCATTATTAGCAGTATTCTTGTTGGAAAGGTTTATAATTATAATAATTGGTTTTAATATTAGTTTCCTCTTATTTTCTTTATTCCCTTTTTAATTTTAAGGAAGCGTTCTTCCCTTGCTTCCGTTGAATAAAGGCCACTGACCCATTTAAAGAATGTATAGAATTTATTTAACCTCAGTTATTATCATTCTTCAACCCATGTCTAGTGTATACATTACTGACCATCATCTAAGAAAGTTGAAAGAGAGATGGGGGAATACTGGGAGATAGAATCTATGAGGGAAGGGAGTATTGGAGCTCCATTAAGTGTTTTGCATCCTTTTAACAGCGCAGGGTAGAGTGTAAATATTAATCATCAAGATCACTCGCGGTTATTACCATGAGGGGTGGGAGGACTGCCACCACCACGCGTGTGAATCGCGCCGAAAGGGTTAAGATACATAGGATGAAAGGAGGCAGGTGAGAGATTGTAGATCTACTCCGTGTGCGTGCATGGTCCAAGACGAACCGCTATTTGTTGTGTTGTACTCAGGTGTCCTAATTGGCTGAGAGCACACACACAAGATTGTGTTAGTATACTCCCTAGGTAATAATCCCATTATGAAAAAACATGTATGGACTAAAATATTAACGCTGGTTGGTCGTGTTGTATTATTCTTGGATTGTAATTACTCACATCAGTAGTTTTAATTGTAAAATACAATGTAAAGCTTCGTCTTTGTGGAGATTACAGGATAGCACTGAACTAAAATCCTATAGATATCCCATCCCTCACTGCTTCAAAGTATTTTGCTTAACCATAAGGAGGAACTTTTTTTCTTTCAAAAAATTGACTCCGAACACATTTTTAAAAGCTAAATGTATCTGGCAAGTCTGCAGACGAACCAATGGTAAACGCAATTAGAGGAAATCTACTGGGTGCACCATTTGTTTTTCAGGATTAACGTTGCTCTAGTCAACTCCCAAAGAATGATGGCCAAACTATTTTAAAATACTAATGGGATAGTAAATTAGTAATCCTACTAGATTACATTTTATTGGCAGGTAGAATATTTCAAAAGCATAATGATAAACTATGCCATGCTATGTTACAGTGACTCAATGTTAAAGCCTCTAAGACAAATATCACAATGTAGTTTTGTAGCCCAAGCAATAACCTTTTTGGGATATATAATTAATGATTCAAGCTTTTACCCCATAAAAGGTGATCACCAATCAGGACACTTAAAAACCTTAAATTAAACACTGTTACAGGAATTCATACAGTTGCTGAATTTTTATAAATGGTTTCTAGTAATAAGGAGACTATCCTTGAACCCCTCCACCATCTACTGGACAAAACAATAAGTGTCTACGAACCCATTAACATACAAAAGTCATACACATGGCCAAGCAGTTACTAATAACGGCACCCTTCTTGGTTAGCTATGGCTCAAAACAAGCCTGCAGTCTTTACGTGTGAAGCCAGCCCTTAAAACATTGGAGTGGTCCTAGCCCATAAAATGAAAGATATGACAGGTACCCTAATAACATTTGGTTCTAGAATTCTCACCAAAGCACATTGCCATGGGTATTTTAATTGCTGAATATTTAGGTGAAGCACCTATATCTACATCTCAAGTATCACACAAAATAAAAAATTATGCACTCATGAGCAGAATAAAAATATTTATTGAAACTGGTTGCCATACTGTAATATTGTTGCAGACCCAATGCAATTTTGGAAGTTATGATAGGAACTAAAAACTTTGCAAGATCTGTCAAAATGGGAAACAAGAGCCTGTCAAGGTTACAACTCCTCCATGGTCAAACCTTAACAAATCATTGGCCAGAATTAATGTTAATTCGCAGGACTGGTGTTGATGGAAGCCATCACATTAAGTTCAATGACAACTGAGTTATTTATCAAGAACATGCGAGAAATTGTTCAAGTCATGGAATCACAAACACATTAGTCAGCGAGAATGGAACTCATTTAGTGTCCAGAGCTTTTTGTATCCCTGATAAAAATGGAGCAGTGCACGTGAAAATGCCACCATATCATCCTTCAAATAATAGAAACGTAACACTCAGGTAATTGTTTGTATAAAGTAGCCAGAAAGGACAGTCGTATACAGAGATGGCATGTTAACCAGCTAAAGCAGGCTTAAGATACGTAGGCCTACTCTACAGACAGACAAATAACCACAATCTCACAAAGAGGAGTGTATGTCTGTACCACTATTCCCATGGGATGATACACCCGTTTAACAATAACTAGACTGGGATCGACCCCCCCTTTAAAACAGCATCATGAGGTGGTACTATAACAAGATAATTTGCTATAACCTGGACAAACCAAAGGTCCAAAAAACCAACACGCTAAATAGGGAAGGTATTACAAAGATCAGTAACATCAAGCAACATCTTCGAAGACTGAAATCCTACACCAAGTCAACTTTCGTAGTGAAGACAGAAACAATAGGATGGCTGTTTGTCTATTAAGATAGGCCTATAAAGGTGTAATTGGTGTATAATGAGCATGAAAACTTCCATTTAAATAGTAAAAAGACCTATAATTTTTAATACATTTCCGGAGGTCAATGCTATTTTTATATTGGCCTATAATTGTAGCAAAATTAATAAATGTCTTTTTAATGATGTGCAGTAATAAATAGAGAAAATAATCGTAAATTTACAAGAGATGTAAAGTGTAACTAATTTGTATAAAGTCAAGAACAGCAACAATTAGCTTAGGTTAGCATCTTAGTGGTAATGAGCCCCATCATTTTCAATAATACCAAGAATAATTTAACTAAGCAAGATGACCATCATAGTCAACGATGACAAGAATATATAAACAGCTGTGTACAAGAACCATCACTGACAATGATAAAAAGAATATTTAAATATACAAGGAAACAAAAATTGTCAATGTCATTAAGAATCTATTATGTTGTATGCAAGGATAACCATCACGGTTAGTTATTATAGTAGGGATATTTGAAGTACGGAATGTGGGAGTAACCTTCACTACCAATGATAACCAAATATTTGAAGAAATCAAGGATAACCCTCACTGCCAATGATAGAATGTAAATTTAAAGAATTCAAGAAGAACCATCATTACCAATTATCAAAAGAATATTTAAAGTTTACAAGAGACGTAAGAGAAGAATCATCGCCAATCAATACAAAAAGATTTTAATTATGTTATAAAACCATCACTGCCAATGATAGCATGGGTATTTAAAGTATGCAAGAAGAACCATCACTGCGAATGATAACAAGGATCAACCAATTAATTGCATACATAAGCCTATCCAAGTACATACAAACGTATCATGAGAGGTCACTGGCATGCTATCCACACGTGGGAGGAAGAATAATACAAATCAGGCATAGACATTTCGCACAGTCATTTTCCTTTTAATATTCATGAGAACTCAACATCAAGCTTAAACCACATACAATGGAGTGACTAAGATTTCAACTATAACCAGACCCGCATAGGTGTTCGTTTGTTCTAACGCGTTACTCTCATGTTAGAGTGTTAACCCCCCACCCTCCCCCACTTCATCCCACTCTTCAGTTTAGCTGTCACTAATTTGGAGTGATCCTTCCCCCAATTTTCGGAAGTTATACTCTTTTAAAAGCTACTTAGAATAGTCCTCCCTTTAACTTTTTTTAAAATTCTGATGCTTCTAGAAGCTATTTGGGAAGATCCTTCGGGAAATCTTTGAAATTAAGATGCTTCTAAAACTATTTTAAATAGTCCTCACCCAGAATTTTAATTTAGATGTTCTAAAATCTATTTTAAGGGTTCTACTCCCGGACATTTTTTTAAATTTGGGTGCTCCTAGAAGCTATTTAAATTGCTCCTCACCTGAATTTTTCTCGAGAATCAGATGCCAGTAGAAGATATCTGAGGTTGTCTTCGACCAGCAATATTTTGAAAAGGTGATCAAATTGTAAAGTATTTGGAATGATATTCTTCTGGAAATTTTTTTGAAAACTCGATGCCTCTAGAATATTTTTGAAGTGGTCTTCCACCGAGAAATATTTGAACAGTGAGTGCTTTCAGAATTTATTTGGAGTAGGCCTCACATGAAAATTCTTCAAAATGACATTCATCTATAAGCTATTTGAAGTGGTCTTTCCTAGACATTTTAGAAATTTAGATGGCCCTATAAGCTATTTAGGGTTCTCCTCACTTGGCGTCTTATTCTTACGGTTAGTTGTTTTTAGAAGCTATATAAAGTGGTCTTCTCCGTAAATTTTTTGAAAATTGAATGTATCTTTAAGTAATTTGGAATTTGAGTTTTGGCCATCTTTCAGCTTCCTATTCGATAATATCAGAAGATTTGAAATGTATCTTGGGGAAGGGGGCAAGGGGCCAAACTTACTCCTAAGGGTGGGTGTGATAAATTCTTTCCAGAAGGGAGCAATGCTATATTAACCCCCAGTTCCAACCCCATTGCTTATACTGGATGTCAGTGACGGTGAAATCAGGTATTTCAATTTGGATGTGCTGAGGATAGTTTCCTACTCTTCCTCCATGCAAATGCGGGATTTTTTTTACAAAATTCTACTTTACTCATCCCTATTCCAAAAGCGTAATTAATATATGTTTTTTTTAAGCAAAGGCCTTCTTTAGTAGGTACCGGAGTTTTAATTTTGACCTCACTTGGTTGAACGTCAAAGAGCCTAGAAAACTTCTGCTGGTACTTAAGGAAAACCGTGAGAATATTTACCTGTACCGTTTACTTATTTATTATACTTAATTTATTTGAATGTATTATACTTATTTATCTATTGGTCGTAATTTTATATAGCTATACATCAAAGGCTCCCAAAAGTCAGGAATGTAATTTCACCATTTCAAAATGATTTAGTAGAAAAAAGTAAAATAAACTCTTTTTCCAGATAGTTTTCTTACAGCAAAAGATATGCGTATATGTCTTGGCAATAATCTAATGCCATAGCGATAGAGTAATGATAGGAAAGCATTCTCCCCTTTGTTAATTTTGTCACAATTTACATTTCTAAATAGGTTTTGGGCCGTAGAGTAAGTCAGATTTCGAAGTAGAGAGGGGCTTAAAGGGGCTCCCCCCAACCGATGGAGGAATTTTTTTACCATTATATACACCTGGAAGCTTTTTTAATTGGTATTTGTTAATTTGATCATTTATATTTTTACTATATTATAAATGTGATAATCTAACAAAATAATAAATAAATAGGCTTAAATTAAAGTTGGCCTAACCGTCACAAAGATCTACTGTCACAAAATTCACCGATTATTTATAATAGGTAAATAAATGTCTAGCCACTGTGTAACTCCTCGATGTAACTACGTGCAAAACTGGGAAATTTGAAACCTGCCGCAATCTTCAGGACTTAACTTAGGCCACTTCCTAGACTGCAAGAACACCAATTAGGAATATTAGGGATTATCAACACAAGAGTGTGAGGAACTTGATGTTTTCTTTGCTCACAATTTTTAACTGGTCACACACCTCCACCCTATTTTATTTTCTCTTCCGATCTGCGTAGATCTTGGGGCATCCCCAACTATAGTAGGGGGTGCTCGAGCCCCCCCCCCTCCCCCATGGGTACGCTACCGCTTCTGGGGCATGAATTATCAAATTGGGAATCTCTTTTGTTTCCAAGAAGCAGTGCGTGAAGTACGTTAGAATTAAAGAAATAGTTTTAATTATTGCAACGTGAGTTAAACAATCCAAATGATTTCCTCCCACCAATATCTAATGGACGCATGATCCACGTACCCCTTCATTTTACTTCTTTTTTTCTTCTTCTTTACGTATTGCTTGTGTGTACATTTAATTACATTCGGCCAATTGAATAGGGTCTGTCTTTCTTATGCAGTCATAACACTATTAGCCCCGACATTTATTCTTAAATCTCCGACTACCTACGTAGGTATAACGATTATCTGTAGTGGGTTGTGTATTTATATTATATTGCAATTTGAGTGTATGATAATCATCGGTACTTTCACATTTTTGTGTGATTTGTGCATAGTTATGTGAACTTTTATGGGAAGCTAGGCAAAGTGATAGACAACAAAGTGGTCGACACGAGAGGACCAACCGCTCGACAAACTTTGATATCATCCAGTTAAGAGTGGTCTAAGTGACAAAACGGTTAATTCAATACACGATTGTCCTTGTTTACACTAACATAATTTCCCCCCTAACCCGTCAGCTTAATTGAACAGTCTCAATTCAATTAATGCTGCAACGCTGGCTGCATCATTAAAGAACAGTGAACTCTGCGCCACACGTATGAACTATCTTATTTTTATATTACTAAATTAGAGGTGAGGAGGGTATAACTTAGAGAAAATACACTAGCATTTTCATGAAGAAAGAGTTGAAAACCATTGAATAAAAACTCCTTAGTGGCCTTTATTAAAACTTGAAATTTGACAACAGTTTTAAAATTTTAAGTAAAATTAGTGACCGGCAATAAACGACAGTAAAAAGACTTTTATTGTTTTTCAAAGAGATAATTTTAATATCTAGCCTGTATATTTAGTGTTACATATTTTTTATTTTTAGCACCGCGTTATATCTACTAGAGTTACTATCCGTTCGAGTTGTATGCCTATATATTAGCAACGCTAATGTGTTTAGGGATGAGTAAGGTTGAATTTAGAGGAACCGAACCCAATTTTTCATAGGGTGAGTGTGGAAAACCAATTATGAAAATCCACCCTCAGTCAACCGACTGTGATTGAACCCCGATGAATGGTCTCGACGTTTAAGGTGTCAGATGGAGAATGATGCATAATTATTTAGTACCGTTTCAGAATATTTTAAGGGATGGGTGGTAAGCAGGAAGGACATTTCGTTTATGGTACAAGATCTAAGCCATCATATATCAAGGAGGGGTGGTAAGATGATGGATATATCGTTTAAGGTACAATATTTAAGCTGTCAAATTTTAAAGACCAGCTGGTAAGCGGGAGTATGGATGGGATCAACACGGTCATGATCGAACCAGACTACCTCTTGCTCAGAATGGATACAGGAAGTCGTATGGCTGAAACGAGGTAAGAGTACAGGATTAGGACTGAAAGTTGTGCAGGTCAAGGCTGGAGGTAGGAGACTGGGATTGGTGGGCATGGTAAGAGAAGGAGATGAAGGCTGGGAGAAGAGTACGAGATGGAGACTGGAATCTAGACTCAAGGGAGGAGGGGATCTGCAAGGGGCAGAACGACAAATACAGGGGCATAAGTTACTCTTGTGTAATTAAAAGCCTGTTAAGATTAGGTTAGGGTGGGAGGGAAAGTGAACTACCCCATTCAATGTGGTGGATAAATGTTAACCTTATGGAAGAAAGTGGTCCAGAACTGTCATTTAAACCACTATCACCATGTTTATAACTTTGTTAGTTTTGAAATAACTTGTTTGTCACTTGAGCCATTCTTAACTGGGTTCATCTCGATGTTTGTCTAGCAATTGGTCCTCTCGTGTCGGCCGCTAAGCTGTATATCACTTTGTCCTTATATATGGGAGATTGTCTATTACATGGTCCAGCTCGTGTCGATCCCTTGGTCCACGTCGTTTCTGGGTGTCTAACAGTTGGTATTTTTACAGATTTGTTCTCTCATGTCAATCGTTTGGTTGTCTATCACTTTGTACTCCTATACATGAGCTTATCTAGCAGTTTGTCCAAGTCGTGTCGGCCACTTGACCCACCCAGTCTTCCAAATATTTTGTTATAGCTTGTCGAGCAGTTTGTTGTCTAGCAGTTTGTATGGTGCCACTTTTATGAAGTCAGAATATGTATTAGGCTGTAAAGGTGGATATTCAAATGAAGATATGGAAAAGTCGAAAAAGAAAGATAGGAATAGGGGCGAGGGCACGACATTTCTCAAGACAACATACGGATAAAGGACTATCATAAACGGTCGTGTTCGTTCCAGTAAACATACGATAAAATAACCAGAAAGGCAAGTGAACTGTATTCGATATTAAATTGCGATAGGAATAGCTTACCTCGTCCAATTTGAGGATCGCCGACAATGGAGGCCTACCTTGTGAGTTGTTGAGCTAGAATAGGAAAGAATGAGAAACAAGGGGTTAATTCAGTAGCATCTCTTGAACTCTTGGTGTAGTTTCTTGATACAAGAGGCCGCTTTAGGGTTTGTAACACTTGACTCTCACGCGGAAAACGATTTGTGCAGCAATTAGTGCACCCATTATGGCAGACACCCTATGTGAACTGAATCCCACGCTGAACTTAACTATACACACTCCCAAGACAAACGACTTTCCTTCCCCTTTCACCCTCAAAAATGGAGGGAAACCCTCAAAAAGGCTGGAAACTTCCAAAGAACAAACAACAAATACAAAACTAATCTAAATAAAGAACTAAATCAAACTAAACTAGGTTAAACAAACTATCCCACAAAAGCCACTTTACAATATTAAATATCTAGAAGCTCAAAGACTGAGCAGTTTGAGAAATACCATTATAGATGCACTCATGGTCCAATATTTCCTTGACCTTCTTGGCCAGTGGTGGCTAAGGGTCTTCGGCCCCCGAATACCCCTTGCAGCTTCTAGAGTACAGCATGCCTAGTAATTTTATCAGAATATGACATTGTCTGTAACAGGAATAGTTCTTGTAATGACCAGCAATATAGAGCTGAACGTAAACTTGTTGCTTGGCTTGTACTTTGCAGAAGGGAGCTACTTAATGTAATCTGAGACAAGAGCAGTTCTAAAGAGCTGAATGGAAACTTGTTGCTTGGATTGTACCTTGCAGAAGGGAGTCTACGTCATGTTATCTGAGACAGGAGCAGTTCTTGTAATGACCGGCAATATAGAACTGGATGTAAACTTGTTGCTTGTATTGTATCTTGCAGAAGGGAGCTACGTCATGTTATCTGAGACAGGAGCAGTTCTTGTAAAGACCAGCCCTACAACTCTTTTTAAAAGGTCATCGCTCTGGGACAGCCAGCATGCGGTCATCTCATACAACATTACAATAAAGAAGAAGAAGAAACAACCTCTCATCCATATCATAGGTTGGCGAACTCATTTGCATACATAACTAGTCAGGAATTTCACAGCGGACATTTTTTGCATTGATTATTTTGGATTATACTGAAAATCTATTACTTTGATATTTGACTGACGGGCAGCTACTATTATAATTAGGTGCGTTTGTTGACCAAGGAATAAAGCTTTTTATTCAATACATTTTTTAATAATAATAAAATTACAATAATGCACTCGGGTGACCTGGTGGTCTAGGGGTAAGGTGTCAGACTTCTGTGCTGGGGGTCCGGGGTTCAGTCCCTGGTCCCGGTACAGATTTATCTGATTACCAAACCCTTCTTTCACCTCTGACAAGACGTGTATTAACCACAACTTGTGAATGTGGAGAATGCTAGGCCTCCACCGTGGTTCGGATTCCACGTTAAACTGTAGGTCCTTCATTTCACCTCACTAATCACCCTACCATTACACATTATCGTAAGTGCGTATAGCCCGAACGGGTAGTAAGACGCGGTGATAATAATAATAATAATAATAATAATAATGCACTCCTCCGATGTTCGTTGTAGTTGATTTTTAAGCACGGCTTCTTACTACCCGCTCGGGTTATACACTTATGTACTAATTACGCTAATGTTTTTAGGGATTAGGACGGTTACATTTGGAGGAAGTGTACACACATTTGCGTGGTGGGAGAGTGGAGAACCAATTTAGAAAAACCACCCGACCGAGATCAGAACCTCGATCTTCCGGTTCTCGACAGTCTATAGTATAGTCTGAAAAGGTAGTAAAACGCGGTGATAATTTTTTAAGGGGGTGGGTACACTTTACGGGATGGACCCGTTATGGCTCCTATCTTTAGGTGGGAATGTAGGGGACATGAGAAAAGTTAAGTGTTTGGGTAGTTTTTTATATCAAAACTTGTTTTGGTCAAAGTAAATCAAATATTGCTTCAGTATAAATATAAAAATTAATTTTGTTCTCATGGTGACCTCAACAGTTCTTGAGTATCTGTTAAGGGTGCCCTGAAATTTAATAACAACATTTTCTCTTCATTTAAAAAGTTGGTCATCTAATGCCACCATGCTCATGAAAGATATTCAACAATTGTTGATATCACAATGTGAAGAAAATTAAACTCTATGCTTGTACTGAGGTAATATTTGATTTCTTTTGAAAAAAAAAAAGGTTTTGCTATAAAAACTGCAAAGACACTGACTTTAATTCGCGTTCTCTACATCCCCACCTTAAAACATAAAATAATATTTTCTGTGCGGTAGAAATGGCCTCTGCGTTTGTGATAAGAATAATCAAGAAGTACCAACAGTAGAGATTACATCCCTTGTAACAAATGTCTGGGATGATTCTACCAACATTAGAGATTACATCACTTGTAACAACTGTCAAACATCCTGCCTATTTGGGCTTGTCAACCCATTTAATGCCTTTAAAGGCTATAAGAATCTTAGACCAGCTTCAAGAATGAGACAAATTCAACCATCATTGCCCAGACCATTAATTTAATACCCAGTGAAACCTTCAAAGCCCATTTTGAAAGTGATTACATATTCATACCTGCCAGTATTCAAACTCAGAACCATCTTATAAGTGTAATGATTCACTACCGATATAGCTAAAGTGTTGTTCCAGACTATTCTTACCTGTGAAATCCCGGCACGTTACGGTTGGCACGAGATACCAAAATTGTTGCTACGAGTCTTAGTGGCAATGTTAGACCAGGACAATAAACAGGATGGACCACAAACACAATTAGAACACAACGGTGAGGGTGTTTATCTGAACACTAGGTCGAGCTAAAAGCACGATGACTCCTATACGCGATGATCACAGATGGATTGTTGTTTTGACGTCTTCTGTCACGCGAACAAACAGTTAGTCGGGACTTATCGGCTCGAAGAGAGGTGGGACAAGGTGAGACACGTCCTACCATTGTGTGTCTTGGTCACCACGTCTCCCGGGATTCAAGCCCACACGCTCCTTGACACAGGAGCACCACTGAGAATAACTTAGAAAATGACCGAAACATTCGCGTGCGAGAAATGTCCTCGCGTTGTGGAACCACCACCAGGAGTGGTTATCGAAGCCAGACCTGCCGGGTCAGAGTCAGCCCTCTAGGTCGGCTGATTGGATCGACTAATTGAATATTAAACGGAACTATTAATCATCGAACCAATTAAAGACCCACTGGTAGCGGCCGCGTTGTTTTTCTTCTGCTCCAGACAAATGCATGAACTCTGATAAGGACTGTGAGCAGTGTCTCTACAGAGTGTAACGGAGCGTTAAATATCTAATCTAACGTATTACTTCTAGCGTCATTATTAATTTTAGCGCTTGGATCGTGCACATAGTAAACTAGTTCAATACCGGTATATGTTCACATTAATAGGTGGGCCACCGCCGGGCACCGGCTGATAGCAAAGGTGGATGGATTGGGCTTTAGGAGATATTATGGGTGTACCGGACACTGAGAGATATCATGGGGGAGACTGGGAACTGGGAGATATAGTGGATGGACTGGACACTGAGAGATATCATGGGGGAGACTGGGCACAGGGAGATATCGTGGATCGACTGGACACTGAGAGATATTATGTGTGGACTGTACACTAAGAGATATTATGGAGGGGTTATGAGAGTTATCATGGGTGGACTGGACACTGGGAGATATTATGGAGGGGTTATGAGAGTTATCATGGGTGGACTGGACACTGGGAGATATTATTGAGGTGTTCTGCGAGTTATCATGGGTAGATTGGACACTGGGAGATATTATGGAGGGGTTATGAGAGTTATCATGGGTGGAATGGACACTGGGAGATATTATGGAGGGGTTATGAGAGTTATCATGGGTAGATTGGACACTGGGAGATATCAGGGGTGGAGTGAATACCACTATTTACTTTATTATTATTATTAGCACCGCGTCTTACTACGAGTTCGGGTTATACGCACTTACGCTAATGTGTAATGGTAGGGGTGATTGTGAGATGAAATGAAGGACCTACAGTTTAACGTGGAATCCGAACAACGGTGGAGGCCTGGCATCACTATTTACTTAATATGTGTATAAACCACTGTACATAGTATTATATCATGTATGTCAAAGCCACTTATCAGATGGACACCAACTTTCCACAATAATTTATGTATATGTAGTTTTAAATAAAAATAATATAAGAGGGTTTTGAACATGTAAAATGGCTGAGATTACTAAACCCTCCCTCCCCTCAGAGTAAAATTTAACTTATGAATGGTCTAGTGCTCTATAAAGGTGTAAGTTACTCAAATTTTATAAACAATGGTTTATTTATTTATCTATTTATATGTTTACTTCCCGTCATTCCCACGGTGATGGAACGTTCTTCTTAATAGCTTACTGAATAGTTCCAAGCATATTAAAAAAAATTATAATACTCGATGGTCAGCAAGGGTAGACGCTGTATCAGCTTTAAGGTTAAATTATAAAATAAAATATATCTGCAAACGAAAATGAAAAACTAAAAAGCCAAGTGTAGGCAACGAGTTTATCAAAAATAAATTGATGTGTATGATATAGCTTTATTGGCAGTCCTATGGGACCAACTTTTACAAATAATAAATAGTCCAATCAAGTCGTTACAAGATGTGAAATCAAATGTAATTTAGGCTACTACAGCTAACCTCACTTCTCAATTCTCTTTCTGCGTTTATTATTGACATTAGAAACAAATCTGAAGGCATTGAGAAAGTTGCAAAATCACTCACTAAAAATCGAAACTTTCAAGACGGCAGAAAAAAATAGTAGAAAATCAGTTCGTCGAGACATCATCTAATGACACACATTTCAGTGCTAAATAATATTTTGTTATAAATATTAAAAATGTAATTTGTTATAAGCTTATATTTGAAATTAATAATAAAAGCGGAGTTTACAACAAAACTTTAAAATATATTTGATTTTTTTCCCTTCAAATTTTCAATACGCGACGATGAATTTAATGAATGTGTAAAAAAATGTAAGTACAAAATATGAAAAAGATATCAAAATAAAATATTATAAGGATGGACTTTATCACCTCATTAGCTATATTCAAGAAGAAAAATTGTCGGCTCCTGTTGGAATTTATACTGTATTAATTGAAAGACTTCAATCTACAATTCCTAGCTTGCAGATAATATTAAATTATTATTATTATCAGCACCGCGTCTTACTACCCGTTCGGATTATACGCACTTACGCTAATGTGTAATGGTAAGGTGATTGCGAGATGAAATGGAGGACCTACAGTTTAACGTGGAATCCGAACCACGGTGGAGGCCTGGCACTCCTCACATTCACAAGTTGTGTTTAATACACTTCTTGTCAAAGATGAATAAAGGGTTTGGCAATCAGATAAATCTGTGCCTAAAACAAGGATTGAACTTCGGACCTCTAGCACAGAAGTCGGACACCTTACCCCTAGACCACCAGATCACTGACAATCTTAAAGAGTTTTTTAATATTACCAATTTGCAATGCAAATGATGAAAGATCATCTATATTGAAACGTGTGAAAAACTATTTGCGTAATTTACTAAGTCACATGCATTTAAACACATTATCAATTGTATATTGAAAATTATGGAGCTGCATTATTGGAATATGAAGACATTATTAGTAAATTCGCAAAAATAAAAGCGAGAAAGGTTCCGATTTAATAAAATTTTATATTCATATTTTAATTTATGTGATTTAGTTGGGATTTGACTTCTATTGTTCTGTTACCTATTTTGTATTTATATTTTTTTTCTTATTCATTAATACTTTTTTTATTGAGTTGAATTACATTTTTTATGGGATTTTTTAGGTCGTGTAGTGTAATTTTTGCTTCCGAAGAGTAAGGAGAGTTGGGTCCCCGAAATCAGATTGCGCCTAGGGACCCAATTTAGTTAATCAGCTACTGGGATTCAAAGTTTTCAAAATTCACTGATGTGCCATTTGAACCAGCAGACATTGAAACTCTAAATATAAAATGAAGGCTCCGTAATGAAATTGGGTGAGACTTTTTGAGGTATTTTCAAGTTTTATCTCCAAAGAGGGTAAAGAGGTGCAGTAAGATGTGGGATTCACTAATTCACTCTTCACACCATATTTTCCCAAACTCTGACACTGGAACTTCGAAATTTTGCTTGGCAGGAAGGTGGTGGGATGGCTCCATATAACCAAAAACATCTAAAATTAGGAGATTTCAAAACGGATCCCCAGGAAATTGGGAGGAGGGGTTGTATTTAGAAAAAAGTAAAATTGAAGATGAAGTATAAAATTAAATTTCGGTGGACAGGTAGGAAAGGTAGCTCCAAATAACCAAATGAATCTTAGAATATGACATTCCTGAGAGTGAATTAGAGGGGTACAAAATTTCAAAAACTAATAGTAAGCAACTACTTCCCAGTGTAGAAGAAACTGAAATTTGGCATGGACATAGAGGTATTACTAAAATTACAAAATAAGTGTTAAACATTTATTATTTAGAAAGGGAGCTCGTGAAATGGGGGGTTTCAAAATTCCCAAAACTAAAATCATAAATTATTTTTCAATGTGGTAAAAGATAAAAAATTTGTCAGGCAGATATAAGAACCACCTCAAACAACCATTAAGTTCTAATACTTAGTTTTCACAATGAAGAAGCAGTAAATGGGAAAATTGGAAAGTTCCCTCAATATTCCTAATACTAATGTAAAAAGCACGTTTTTTTGGGGGATATACAATGGAGGTTTGACATGTAAATCAACGAACATAATGAATTTCAAATGCGAATCCCGGGTAATGGAAGTGCTTTAAATTGATATAAATAATATAGAACATTACTTTTTGGTGTGGTTTAAAATTGAAATTTGGCAAGCACTTGAATAAACCATAATATATTATAAGATAAGTTAATCAAATAAAACTTAAAATTTCAAAATGAGAATGTGGTAACATAAAAGGGATGAGTGGGTGGCGGCTATTGTAGCTTAAAATCCTTCCAAAATTAAAATAAAATCTTCTTTTCACCATGGAAGAAAATTTAAATTTGCCAAGTGTGTAAAAGTACCACCCCCACTATAACTATAAAAGCTGGAAAGTTTTGAATTTAAAAATAGAGGGTGTAAAATGGTCAATAAAAAAAAACTTCTCAATATGTTACAAAATTTGAATTTTGTATAGGCAGACAAAATAAATCTAAAAATAAACAAATACAAAAACCAAAGATTTTCTTAAAGTGGATCTATTAGCGATATGAAAGCAAAGCGCCTATCTAGCAGTGATATAACAATAATATAATAAACAAATTCTGGTAGCATAGCTCGGTGAACCGTGATGCTCTTTGGAAAACTATGATGCTTACTATTCAATATGTTTCTGTAAAATAGTAAATGATTTATTTATGCTCATAGGTGGACTGTGATGCACTTTTTTTACTCATTTTTATGTAACAATGTCTATTAGTGCGTTTGTTAATGGATTGAGTTTGTTTGTCCACTCAGACCATATAATATATTTGTCTCATATATTTAATTGATAATTATTACCATGATTTAATTGTGATCACCAGAGCTATCTCAGGATTGTACAACGAGGAACGATCAAAAAGTTGGTAACCGGACGTTGAACATTCTAATTTGATATAGTTTTGGTGCTGCTTAGCCGTGTAAAGAACGAATCAAACTGCTAGTAATTTATAACACAATGCTCAAAATATTCTCACGAGCTCCGTTACAAGACTATAATCTAAACTTTAATATCAAGCCGTCCATTAAACTTCCAAATAAACAAATAACTTAAAACATATAGATATACGATATTATTAATCGTTTAAAGTGATAATTAGCGTCTCAAATCTCTTTCCACGTCATTAATATCGAGCCAAGAAATTCTCCGTTTGATACTTGGAGAGATTACTATAAATGGTTCACTTATCTTGTTCTAACTGTCCAGTTCAAACCTGACCGAAGACAAGTGATTATAAAATATAAATCATATATTAACTTGGCATTTAAGATAAATCGCTACTTAATAAACAAGCAAGGTTTGAAATATCTCAGCGGAACGGCTAGAATACTCTAATTTAGCTGTGTGAATGGTCATAGTTGTATTACATTTGCTGTAGTTGTTGTATAAAGCTACAATGCTTCCTGGGTTAGCCATTTTTAGTTCTATAAACCGATATTGTTTGGACTGCTCACAATACTATAATTGATGTATAGACAGTTTGAAAATGTTAGATTAAATTTTAAAATTTTAGTACTAAGACTTCGATGGACACGTCAACGCTGTTTATTTAACAATGATACCATTGTGATAGTTTGAATGGTTTGTTTTAGCCATAGGAATTGCTAGTTCTTAAATAAAAATAAAAATAGATCAGCTTAGCTGTTATTTTTAGTATCTCGTCTCACTACTCCTTTGAAAACGCACAGACCGGCGGGACCCCCATATAATATCATCAACCAATTACTAGTTAATTAGTATTTTATTTTTATTTTATTTATTTAGCAGCACGTCTTACTAGCCGATCGGGTTATATGCTTATGTACTAATTACGCTAAAAATGGATTAGGAATTGGGAAGGTTGAATTTAGAGGAAGTGAACCCGCATTTGGGCGGAGGGAGAGTGGAAAACCATTTACGGAAGAGCATCCCCAGTTCACCCAACTGAGATTCAAAACTCGATCTCCCCAACCTTGGCAGTCTAGCTCGACATGAAACAAGCGCGTTAGCTAACTACGCCACCAAGGCGGGTAATTAACATTTTAAAATTCACCTTGAAGATGCGCCTTGTAAAATTTCCTATTGTAAAATTAGCTCTTTCACCATTTCAAATGCCTCTATTTCCCTACATTCAGTATTATAGTGGAAAACATAGGGCGTTTCTTCGCATAAGTCGATTAAGTGGGGTCCAAGAAAAAGGAAGCAAACATCATTTATAAGTTCTTACTTAAGAAATAACCCTTTCCCACCCATTCTTTCAACACACCTTTACTTTACAACCATGACTATTTCCAGCCTGTGGTCCGGGTCAGTTAAATTTACTCAAGTCATTTATTTTCCTCTGCCGGCTTGATAATCCTGTCGTAGCTTCAAATGCCTTATAATATAACTTAAGGCTAGGGCACAGTCACAACGTCCAGTCCCCGGTCGCTAATTCATCACTGTGAAAGGGTAGGCCCACACTTCACCAATGATACAGCTTTGGCCATGCAGGGAATCAAACCGGGAACACTTAGCTCAGTAGATAGACATTACATACACTGAGCTGAGGTGTCGGATTCTACATACTCAAAACATTAATGTATAACTATGAAAAGTATGTAATAATACATCAGATGTTAACAGCATTGCTATACCCTGAATTTGGTTGGAGGAACAGAAGAGGAAATTAAAAAGTATTTCTTTGAAGCCAACATTGATAACGTTTTACTTTATTGTGTTATTCTATAGGTATTGAAAATATATATCAAAAGTGATACCTGCAGATACCATAACTTGATGTATGAATTGATTAAAACTGTTTTAGTAACTAACTTCTACTGTTCTTCCTACCAAAATCATACTATAGTCAATACAAGGTGGTGAAAGGATGTGTTAGATGGTAATCAGTGGTAAAGTAGTAGTGGCCTGTTGCTAATGTAATATTAGCGTCAGTTACATAGAAATATGTCAAAATATTAAAAAGACGTATACATACGCTTAACACCTGGTTAGTAAAAGATCCCCAGCAGAAACTACTCCCAACGAGGCACCAAAATGAGTGAGAAGATTTTTTAAAATGTTTTGAGCTTTACGTGTTCCACTACCTATTCGGGTATTCGTATGAGTAGCCTACTAAGTACATTTTTGTTGTAAGAATGAGGAAGGTAGAATGTAGAGGAAATATACGCGTTGTGAGGAGGGAGAGTGGGAAACCAATGAAGAAAAACGACCCTCATTACACTCGATTTGGAGTCAAACCCCGACATTCCTGTCACCAGCAAACCAGACTTAATGGCCCTAGCCATGTTCTCACTGGTGCGGGTAGTAAAAATAATGTAAATACTGCCAATATTATATTCGCTTATGTATAAGTTTCAAGACAACAATATTATTATTATGTAATTTGGTTAATAAAACGCTTTATTCTTTGTGAACATATCTAATATATATTTTTTACTTTATCATATAAAGATAAAATATGTAATCGTGATAAAATTTGATCTTGAGACTATGATGAATATTGACATTTTGATGGGCCTCCGAACCCATAAAAGAGTATCTGGAAACTGTGTCTCCCTCGGTTCGTCTGTACCTGATGCCTCAGCCGAAACGATTTGATGGATTTAATTTCAACTTTATATCTAGGCGTTATATAGTATTACCTACAGCTATTTTATAAATTTTAATTTCAACCCTTAAAATAATTAGTAGTTGTTTATTGATAATTATTTTTGAAAAATTTGACATTAAAAAAAAATGATTTTAACAATTTTGTTTAAAATTGACATTTGGGGTTTATTTGATATGCCAAATAATACGCTACACCTATTTTTTGGGAGAAAATTAAGTCTTGAAAATTAAATGTCTCCTGAAAATTTCTCTAGCGGATTTGTTTAATATGTAGGCCTATATCACAGGAGTGTTTTACGTGATGATAAACACTTTATACTTATCTTCCAAAGAAAATTTTATTTGCTTGTTGTTTACGTACAACTATAATAATTTTTTAAATTAACAAGATCTCGAAAAAGGCTTTAACGTTTTTGTTCAAATTGGATATCTAGGCAGTGTTTTACATGATAATTTTCCACCTCGATGGCGTAGTTGGCTAACGCGCTAGTTTCGTGTTAAATAGCTTACCGAGGATGGGGAGATTGAGGTTCGAATCTCGGTTAGGTGAACTGAGGGTGGTTTTCCCTAAATGATTTTCCACTCTCCCTCCATACAAATGCGGATTCACTTCCTCTAAATTGAACCTTCCCAATTCCTAACCCATTTGTGTAATCAGGACTTAGGCGTAAAACCCAAACGGGTAGTAATACGCGGTGCTGAATAAAATAAGACATAGAAAGGCCGTTGTCGGGGAAGGGTCCATATATCCGTATACAAACTTTCATAGGCTAAAGTTATAGTACAATTTTCTAAAGGACCCCCAGTAGAAAAATTGGCTTTCTAAGGCCTTGTTCTTCTGGGTAGTAGTAAAACGCATTGCAATAACTCAATAACACGAATGATATAACGGAAATAATTATTATGTCACGTTAATCATTTGTGCAATGCTTCAAAAATTGATTTTAATTTTGCTGAATAAAACACGTCAACGTTTCTTTAGTGGTGTTAAATGTGTCCCAGTTAAATTACGTTATTGGGGGGACGTGATCCATATCCTCCTCGCTATCAATGCACGTGGTTTTATGGATTACAAGCACAGAGCAATTATATAATATGGTCAACCTCTGTGGTCTTGTGGTAAATAACTCGCCTCAGGACCCGATGTTATTTGATTCAAACCCAGCCGGAGTCAACGAATTTTCCTTGAGCGATAAAAATCCGTAGCACAACCTCCTTCGGAAGGGAAGTAAAGCCATCGCGTTGGTCTCATGACGATTGGGGTATGTAAAATAACCCTGGAAGGTATGTGAAAAGACCTTCCCCAGAAAAATTGGTAGCCCCTTTCACGCTCGTTCATAGAAATTATGGTGTGCTGATATAATCAATCGGTCCAGAAAGTGCACGAAAAATACACTAAATAATTTAATTAAATATAATGTTTCAGCTAATTAATAGGCTGCCATCTTCGTTATCAAGACAAATACAATTGGAAAACAGCACACTATTCTGAAAATGTAAAATGTTAAAATGTTTGCTATTTCCATAAAATCAAGTTTAAGTTGTCCTACCTGCGGTCTGTTTGGGCCGTGGCTAACACACACAATGCTCCGCACTGGGGTTAGTGCGAGGGGTCCTAGGGACATTCGCACAAACTGACCTTGAACTTGGCGTCCAATCAGGTGTAAGGTTCGAGGGGGAGGGGGCCCAATAAACCTGCTCTTGTTTGCATGGTGTTACCATGTTGGCGAGTGTGGTAGGCTCATCTAGGTGTTGAGACACACACACACACTCACACACGCTGACTTGGTTGGGTTCACTGTCCGTGTCGAAGAGAGAATGAAGTATCTCCCAGCGCTCTACATAGTTTCAACCCCCAAACATACACCAATACTGGGACTACATAATATATATTTAATATTTACTATTTTGCACTAGGTCTTACTACCCGTTTGGGCTATACACTTAAGTACTAATTACGCTAATGGGATAAGAAATGAGAAGGTTGAATTTATAATAAGTGAACCCCCATTTGCGTTGAGGTAGAGTGAGAAACCATTCATTAAAAACCAACCCATGTTAACCCGACCGAGATTTGAACCTTGATCTCCCCGTCCTCGGCAGTCTAGCTCAAACAGGGGCACACCAACTGGGGGTAGGGGGACTTTGGGGGCTGAAGCCCCTCCCAGCTGAAGGCTTTCCCCTAGAAAACAAAGAATATTACAAAAATATGATTAGCACTATGTTCTGTCAATTAATCAATTATATTTTGTTTGACTATATTTGATATGAAACAAATAATTTTGTGCAGTAATTAGGACTTTTCAAAGGAATACTTTTTTCAGTTGATTTTTAATTTTACTGTAAATTTGCACTTTAATGAAAACTGGACCTGTGATGCCATAACATTTTCTATAAAACGTTAAAGTCTTTACTCGTCGTACATAAAGTTTTGAAGTGGGTACATTAATTGAAATTACTATTTTATAGCAATTATGTAAACACTATCGTATCAGGAAGAAGGGAAGGGGCAGTTGATATTATCATATGCCCCCACCCCCACCAAGTGCAACCCCTGGGTGTGAAGAAGAATGTGTAAACACAGACATGTTAACCAGTGGCGTACACGGTATTAGAGGGTAGGTCGAAGATCCTATTTTGGTACAAATTAGCTTGATTATTACCATTTGCATCCTTTAAAACTAAATTTTTCCCTGGGGGAGAAACCCCCCAGCTCCGGCTTTTTAGGACGCATCACTTGTTTTATATATTTCTTATCCCCCTACTTTGAATCAAATCCCCAAATATTACAGTAATTGAAATGTATAATGGTGCAATTATAAGAATTTTTATGTAAAAAGCCCTCCCCCCCACAGCTCAAAATCATGGATGCGACCCTGATTTCAACCGTAGGTCTTACTATCCACCCATTTGGGTTAAACGCATATGTAATAACTATGCTAGTGTGTTAGGAATGAGTAAGGTTAAATTTTAAAGAAATGTATCCGCATTTGCATGGAGGTAGAGTGGAAAACAATTTAATGGAAAACCACCCTCAGTACACCCGACCAGGAATTGAACCCCGAACTTTGACTTCCATCACATTGAACAAATTTCTTAGATTGGAAAATGTTCAACATAAATTTGTGGTTGAGTTTTAATTGGCACTATTATTTCAATCTGCCCTTGAATATGTGGGTCATCCTTGTGACCTCTCGTGTCACCATCCTAAAATATTTCTTATTAGTGAACACTTAAAAACGTAGCCTACTTGCCCGTTGTATCACCAGCGCTAATTCTGTATTTCCAGAATTTGATCTTCACCATAAAATAAAAATAAAAATTTGAAAATACTTGCTTTGGTGGACGTACGGTCTAACGCGCTACTCTCGTAGTAGACTGGACTGCCAGTGACGGGGAGATCAAGGTTTAAATCTCGGTCAGGTGTACAGAGGGTGGTTTTTCTTAAATGACTTTACACTCTCTCTCCACGGAAATGCCGATACACTTTAATATAACCTTCCTAATCCATAAACCACTAACGTAATAATTTGTACATAAGCGTATAGCCCGAACGAGTGGTAAGACGTGGTGCTAAAATAACTTATGAGAACATTTTAGAAAACATTTAAAAATTAAAGTAAGGCGTGATAATTTTAAGATAAGAAATAAGACTTTAAACTAAGATAATGAGAATTTATTACATAGTAAAAGATAGTTCTTAGGCTGTGCGTGTAGACCTTTTTTCACTTCGAGTCTAGTTCGAGTCAAGTTTGAATTAAAACGAGTTTATTTCGAGTTCGAGTAATATAAACCACATATTGTATGTACAAGAAAAACTTCAAGTTGAATTATTTCTGTAATAGATCCATACATAAACCATAAATAAGTATACTTTTATTTTTTTTAGAAGTAAATTTTTTGTGAAAAAATCAGTCACACGAATTCAAATTTTTAAATACATTTAATATAATTGTACGATTTATTTTTTATAAGACTAAAGGAAATTATATTTTAGAATTGAATAAAGTTAATTAAACCAAGAATTTTAGAGAAAAAGATCGAGAATTCAAAGTACTCACATTTTTAGTTTTGTAAACATATCCTATTCTAGTTCGAGAAGCTACTAAAACTCGACTCTAGATCGAAACCTTTTAGTACTCGTACGCCCCTAATTTGTGTATTAAATACACCAAAAAAATATGAATAGATAGTCCTATCTATAGATATAAAAGGAATAATGAATTGAATTGATAAATGACAAACTGATGTATAGAATTAAAACATTTACATAGTAGATTTAAATGATTTATTTAAAAAAACAATAGTTTAAAGTCAAAATATGAAGGGATGGACATTAAATTATGGATGAATCTTATAAAATTGTATAAAATGTAATTTAATAAATAAATTGACTTTACCGTATCACATAAGACTACATCATGTGAAACAATAAAAAATGGTCATTTATAGATCAATATAAATATAAAATATTTAATGTAAGACAATTAAGATAATACCCGCATATGATACTTTATCCATAAATGCTGTATCATCTGTTTAAAACAAACCATTAATTGTAGTAACCCCGACTTTCCCATGGATTTAAAAAAAAATAAATTGATACAATCTCTAGTTTATACTTTTCAGTAGTTTCAACCAAACAATGTCCGGGTTAGAGGTTGTTTAAAATAGTTTATTTATTTATTATTTAGCACCGCGTCTTACTACCCGTTCAGGTTATACGATTAAGTACTAATTACACTAATGGATTATGAATTGGGAAGGTTTAATTTAGAGGAATTGAACCCGCATTTGCGTGAAAGGCGAGTTGAAAACCGTTTATGAACCCCCCAGCTCACCCGACCGAGATTCGAACCTCGATCTCCCCGTCCTCGGTGGTCTAGCACAACATGACTGGTTTAAAAGAGTTGATATTTCCATTAGATGTTTGGTGGGTCAACAATGGTGTCCCTGACCAGAGAGCGTGATTGGAGACTGTCATCAGTTTAAACAATGGCGGGGAAAGTGAAGGTGTGATTCAGACGAGGTGAGCCAGCCGATACGTGAGGAGACTATTGGCGGCATCTCTCACACTTCCGTTACAGGTGAGTCCACGTATTCTTCGGGCTCTTGGTAATATGACTCAATCATCTCGGCCAGCTTGTACTTCCCAGGGCCATTTACCATATGGGCTACATTGAGCTAAGGCTTGGAGAGGCAGAATTAGGGATCTCATATTTCTACTTGAACAAAAAATTAGCATACAATTAATAAAATACCTAATAAAGAATGATTATAAAAAACCTTGTTTTACATAATCAATTGTAAAAAAAAATTAGAAAAAAACCCGCATATGAAGAAGATGCATTTAAAGCTTTGATGCAAAGTATATGTATACAAAAAAGTGATTGAATTGATTAATATATTGCTAAGAATGTTATTTGGACAAATCATTCGTGGACAAGTGATTACATTTTAGTAACACATTTATTTATAAAGCAGTATTTGGATCCTTTTCAAAGTTTGATAAGTAGCCACAAAAATGTAAAGTTAACAATCGTTCTTACTCTAACATTGTTGCCTTTAATTTTAGCGCGGAGATATAATCTTCTGCTCATCACCTATCCATAGATGTCTTGACCGTGCAGAATTAAGAGATGAAGGACGGAAGATGATCTAACACAAACACGGATGAGTTTCAAACACGCGAGAAGCGTGTGAAAAACCCTATAAACGCTGGCCTACTCCTACTCAGTTCTATCTAATATGATATTATATTAACCTTGCTACTCTTCCGATTGTTGTAACAACACTTTCAATAATAATTGTCTAAAAAGTATTTATGGGATGACTATGCATATTTATTACCGACTCCTTCTTCCAAGAATATCTGGAATTCTAAAATACTCATAAGATTGGAATAATCATATTTTTTCTCACTAAAAAACCAAAAAGCAAAACAAGTTAAACATTGTATTCATACAAACTTGCGTCGGCGCACGCGTGAACAAGGCGTTAATATAGTCCCGACTGGTTTGTCATTGACGCGTGAGCCTCCGGGGTTAGATTTCCAACTGATTTTATTGAGGAGTTTCCCTTAAATGGCATTCTCAAACCTCGTCCGATAAGAGTGATACTAGCTTGTAAACGATTTACACAATCTCCAAAATTTAGAATAAGTACCCTTTATCTTAGATCCCCAAAACTTACCACCTTTATCTTAAAAAAAATAATGGAAACACATTAGGCCAGTGGTGAATTTATATTTTCGCCTCCTAAGGGCAACACAGATCTTGCTACGTCCCTCTCCTCCCTCCCCACACCCAGAAACCTCTTCAGACACCTACACCAACTATAGACCAGCGGTTCTCAAACAAATCATCTAAAATAAGTTCGTGGCAGTTGTAATTAAATAACAAAATACCAGTTAAGGGAACACATCAATATTTTGTTTGAGCTTTCTTAATTTAATTTAAAACATAAGATAATTAAAACTGGGGGATTAATATGAATATTCATTTTATGTGGCATGACACCACTTTATTGTACAGAGTAATTAACTTTTTCCTGCTCTAAGAAAAATGCAGGTTAACTTTTTTACCATTGAGCACATTGACTGGGGCTAGGATAGCTTTTTTTTAGCGCCACGTCTTACTACCTGTTCAGGTTATACACCTGTGCTAATTACACTAATATGTTAGGGATTAGGAAGGCTTAACTTAGAGGAAGTATGCCTACATTTTCGTGGAGGGAGATTGGAAAACTATTTAGGGAAAACCACCCTTAATGAACCCGACTGGGATCAAACCCCGATCTCTCCGTTTTTGGCAGCTTAGTCCAACACGAGATTAGTGCATTGGACCACGTGGCCACCAAAGCGGTTGCTAGAATTATCGGGTCTGACATTGAAAGTTAAGAGAGTTTATATTTCATCTAGTCTAAATTATATGGATTGGAGCTAGCTAATATTTTACGTTGTCATCTTTGAGTAGTGGGTGTGGTGATGACGTACCTCATCTTGCACTTGTTGCTGTCTAACAGAGTCTGGGGTGAACAGCCGGACCAACTCTACTCCACGGTTTATCGGCCTCTGCGTCTCGATATTACGAACCACATTTCTACGAACATAACAAACAGGACTAAAGGCAGTTCCACTACTTGCAGTACAGGTTCTTATGGACACTTTCCATCTCCTTCTTACCCATTGGTTACCCTGTTAGCGCTGTCCTTTATAAACCAAGCGGAGTTGCCGTTTTGTAGATTTAAAATGAACATTGTTATTTCTATGGAATAGGCATTCTATTTTATATAGCATTCACTGATACATCTACAGAAAGCAATAGATTTTATTTATTTAGCACCGTGTCTTACAACCGTTTAGGTTATACGCTTAAGTACTAATTACGCTAATGGATTATGAATTGAGAAGGTTTAGTTTAGAGGAAGTGAACCCACGTTTTCGTGGAGGGAGAGTGGAAAACCATTTAGGAAAAACCATCCACAGTTCACCCGACTGAGATTCGAACCTAGATTTCCCCGTCCTCNATGACTAGCGCGTTAGCTAACTACGCCACCGAGGTGGGTGAAAGCAATATAAACTTTAAAAAAACTTTCTTTTATAAAATATGGAAATTAACATTATATATCGGTTTCACAAGTTTACAAATATATCACGTCATAAGTCTTGTTGCAAATGTGTAGAAAAGCCAATAATTTTATGGTGTTTGTAGTAATAGTAATGAACAACTCCTACGAAGTATGGAGACTATTTGGATATATTATGTGAGATGAATTATAAAAATAGTTCAAGTTTGTTTTTAAACAACTCCCATTTCACTGTGGTGGCGTTTTGAAGTTGCAAAGTGGGAAAGATTATTTACATACGTGTCGGGTTTGAAGATCAAAGCACTCTTAACCAATTGTGACATTAAAAACTAAAAAGAGACCAGTTTATCACATTCACAAACAAATTTATACTATAATAAAGGCCACACGTAAAATGTTTAGACACTTTTACATCAATTATAGAAACAAATATACATTAGACTTCTCGGTTTGTAGGCTAGATTTTTTGTAATAACCGATACAATTTTAAATTATTATTATTATTATTAACACCGAGTCTTACTACCCGTTCGGGCTATACGCACTTACGCTAATGTGTAATGATAGGGTTATTGTGAGATGAAATGGAGGACCTACAGTTTAACGTGTGGATCCAAACCACGGTGGAGGCCTGGCATTCCACACATTCACAAGTTGTGATTAATACACGTCTTGTCAGAGGTGAAGGAAGCGTTTGATAATCAGATAAATCTGTGCCGGTACCAAGGGTCGAGCCCCGGACCCCCAGCACAGAAGTCCAACATCTTACTCCTAGACCACCAGGTCACCCTATAATTTTAATTACTGTATATGAAAATATATTTTATTTTCAAGAACAGTTTATCATATCATGATAATACTATCGGGGAAAGAAACCAGGTACCTACAGTGGTGGTCGATTGGTCTAAGGCTTTATATTATCATTACACTTTGTTACCGTTAGTAAACAGGTCGGGGTTCAAATCCTTGCCTAATTCACTGGCATCATGAGTTCGACACTTTATCACAGTCAGTTATAGCTGTGTTAGGGGTTTCGGGTTCTATTCCTGGTATGGTCTCAGATTATTGGTAAATTGTCGGATTGGGAACTTAATAATGTGTTTTTATTAGTACTAGACTAGTTTGTAAGTCATGTGTTGTTATAATCAGCGTGTTAGAAAAATTCATGTAAAATAAACGCAGTAAAAATATAATTATTTTGAGTTGGTTTGATCAATTGGTTTGCCCACAGTTACAGGCAAATACCTGTGCACTTATTCTTAGAAGCTTTCCCATCCTTAGATCATAGTTTTGATTTAATTTTAGAACTTATAAGTTTCTGGGAATCATTACACAGGCACCAGACGTAGCAATATGTAAAACTATAAACATAGCTCTGCTGAGCTTAGCACCAATGATTCCCCCCTATTGACAACAGTTGTAAGTGTAAACTAATGTCCTCTTGAAAAGACAAAACAGAACTGTTTGAAACGTACCTAAGAAGTCTTCCATTTGTGAGTTATTAGCAGGGCCCGAATTTTGATAGCCAAAAAATGATCAAATAATGACCTATAACATTACCCAAAAATTCTAAAAAATGACTTCTTATTTTCACAAAATGACCTAAAAATATGAACAAAAACTCGTAATAAATGGACACAAATAAATCAAACACGCACTTAACAAATGTAAAATGCAATTAAAAACCTTTAACGACTAAACTCTAGCATTCTGCTAAACATAACAATGATTTACAAATATCTGCTTCAGGATTATAGCTACCTCTTCCCAAAGCAACCTTCTGCAGCTTAGTTGCAGTGTCTCACCAGGAATGTGTATTTTACAATCATGGGAGCAAAGAGGATACAAAGTTCATGGCCTACACTATTTTCTCATTCCAACAACTGTGTGTTGAAAACATTTATGTTTGAGCATTCATGCATTTACAAAATATCTATAGTATTAAAAATATACTTATTCAGCACGGATACTCTAAAAAGGCTCAAAAACGACTAAAATAACTCTAAAAATGCTTAAAAATGACACAAAAATTACTCAAACCAAGAAAATATTACCTTAAACTCCCAAATGACAAAAAGTTACCTATAAAATATTTATTTCTACAACAATGGGTTGATGAGCATAGTTTATATACTTATTAGCATTGTATGTGACAAAAAAAAAAGATGATATGTCATCAAAATCCAGGCCTTGGTTATTAGTGTTGTTTCGATCATTACTTTGGTTCAGACCTAAATGGTTTTTGGTAATTTAATCGTAATTGCTATCAAATGTAAAACTAAGGGATCAATATAATATAGTATGAATGAGTAAGGTTATTATTTAAGAAAGTGCACATACATTCACATCTATAGAGCCTAGAGGAGGGGAAAACCATTTATTTTAACTGACTCGTAAAAAACATCTTAGCTCGACATACTTTACAGCCTACTCATCGCAGGATATTTTGTGTAGCATCTATTAAAATCTGGCTTAAAGTAGTAATAGTAATGATACACAATTATTGGCATAAGCCAAACTTCAAATGTATTGTTACCCGGTTTGGTGGCCGTGTGGTCTAACGCGCTACTCTCGTGTTGGACTTCTGAAGACGGGAAGATAGGGGTGGATCCTGATCGGGTGTACTTAAGGTGATGTTTCTAAATGGTTTTATCCTCTCCCTCCACACGAATGCAGGTACACTTCCTCATCCATTTCACATGTGTTACTGTTACTACTCGGTTTGGGTGGTAAGGCTCAAGGGACATCAGTGACACTAATTATCACGCGACGTGACACGGATTTTTGTGTCACAACATTTATTTGATCAGATCATGATGTGCGCGCTAAGTGTCTCTCCCTAACCCAGCATTCTGTATCATTAACGATGTGATTCTAATCTACGGTAAAGGGCGCCTATAGTAGGATTTTGACAGGAAAACACAATTACGTCAAGAGTCATCTGATCTGTAGCAGACACTTGACAGAAAATTATGTGTAATTATTCTAAACTGTTTTTCTTACCAAACAAATTAAATATATTCAAACGACAAGTTGGTGATCTGATAAATACTGACTACAAAATTTGTATTTTCTAAACTGCTCTTCCTACCAAAATCATACTATAGTTCTGTTCCATATTCTTCCCACCAAATAAGTTAATATATTCATACGTCAAGTCATGTGATCTACAAATGGTCAATGTTGATTGCAAAAAATATAAGTTTGTATTTGTGCTTTCTTACAAACAAATTAAATATATTCATACGTAAAGTCATGTGATCTGCAGATGATCAATGTTGATGTCGGAGGGCCATCCGTATGAATATATTATCATTTATTTAGCATCGCGTCTTACTATCCTATCGGGCTATACGCTAATATGATAGGTGTGAGGAAGTGTACACGCAATTGCGTGGAGTGAGAGTGGAAAAAACCACCCTCAGTGCACCCGGTTGGGGTTCAAACCACGATCTCCTCGTCCTCAGCAGGCGATTCAAACACAAGAGTGACGCCTTAGACCATTTTGCCACTGAAGCGGTTTAAACCTCACAGTGATTTATAATTCTCAGTCTGGGGCTGGCATCCCTCCCCCCAAAGGTCTACTAAAATTGGTTGTATGGTATCGTCCATCGACATGCGCGGGTATAGGTATCCGTCATACCAACAAGGGCCACTGTTGAGGGAGAGGGAAACCATTTAGTGGGAACTAGTGACAGTACACCTCAGTGGAGATTCTAACTTCCGACCTCCACCACCATAACTAGATAGGTTACACTAGGTATCCACCATACCAACATGGGCCACTGTTGAGGGAGAGGGAAACCATTTAGTGAGAACTAGTGACAGTACACCTCAGTAGAAATTTGGACCCCCAACATCCTCGGCCAGAACTAGATGAGCTACATGCACCCTTTATGGCTAAACGTCTATGTATTAATTATGATAGTGTGGTAAGAATGATTAAGAAAATGTTCCAGTATTTTACCTGGAGGGACAACTACCAGCAGTTTAACAAGCAGGGATTTGATTCCACCATCCCCCCCTCCAGAACCAGATAGCTTGACATCTATACGGCGTGCACACAGGGATTCGAACCTCGATAGTTTTTGCGGTTCTTGCGCTGAGCTACTCATGACCGTACACAACGATGATCATGACACAATTGATCTAGTAACGGTACATTACATCTAATTTATTAACGAAGAAAAATTAAATTTTATTATTAGCCAATATGCTGCGAGAAAATATGTAGGCTACATCCAGATGATATTTTATATAAAAACTTTCGCAATTTGAAAATTTTCTTATTCTACTTCTGATCTTCAATCGGTAGGAAGATAAAAATGAGTTTCAATCGCACGACAGCAGGAGGTCTGCTTGACGGAGTAAACGAAGGTATTTAAGTATTGCGGGCAACATTATTTATATTATCAAGTGTAACACATTTTATAACTACTAGCCCCTAACATTTAGATTATGAATTTAACTGTGACTTTCATTTATTTTTGTCAGTCTTACTAAACCGTATAGACAATTTTTAAATAATGATGACTCATATTAACAGTGACTTTGTAATCCAAGCTCTAGAATTAGAGGGATTCAATACAAAATAAAACAAAATTAATGTTACCAAAAATTTAGAAAAAAATAGAAGTGCGAAGTGTAACGATATTATGTTTTTTTTGTTGTGAAACATATTACAGTACACAACCCATCTCCTAGAAGGAGGGTAATGCCACTGTTCTCCTTCAGTGACCAATTTAGTTTAAATGCGACGAGGACGA
>CABFOW010000748.1:0-14702 GCA_902141385.1 Timema californicum | reverse complement strand
GGTCTAGGGGTAAGGTGTCGGACTTCTGTGCTGGCGGCCGGGGTTCAATCCTCGGTCCCGGCACAGATTTATCAGATTACCAAACCCTTCCTTCACCTCTGACAAGCCATCTTGTGAATGTGGGGAATGCCAGGCCTCCACCGTGGTTCGGATTCCACGTTAAACTGTAGGTCCTCCATTTCATCTCACAATCACCCTACCATTATACATTAGCGTAAGTGCGTATAACCCGAACGGGTAGTAAGACACGGTCATAATAATATTAATACTGTACTCTATGGTGACAGTTATAGTGGGATTTTGTTTGGAATAACCATATTTACATCAAATCATGTGATCCACAAATTTGATGTTGAATGCAAACAAAAGTTCGTATTTTCTAAACTGCCAGAATCCCACAATTTAATATATTCTTATGTTAAGTCATGTGATCTGCATCTGTCACCTTTATAGGCATTATCAATACCTATAAAATAATAATACTAATATATATAAATATTACTAATGTTAACAGCAATTTTCATTACTGTTCTTCGAACCAAAATCATCCTATAAGAGAAATCTTGCGCAAATTGTATTATACTATACGTACCTATGAAAAATTATCAAACGCGCAAATTCAAAATTATTTTGTACAAATGCCTTACCAAATTCAAAATAATTCTAGGGTAGTTTACAAACAATTTATATAAGAGTTTTTATTGTGATTAACAAGATGTTATTGGGTAATTTTTCTTCCAAGCTTGTGCGATTGTGTTATACTATAAACTTGTAAAAACATTATTTAGGGTAGTGCACAAATTGTTCCCAAATAAGTTAATGTAAGTCATTATTTAACAATTTGATGAATATCTATTACTAAATTAATTAATTTAAAACTTTATTCTAAAAAATTATTTAACGTTTGGTATAGGGGAGACTATTTTACATTATAAATAATCAATTTAATGCTTTCTAAATGTCACCCTTGCTGAAAATATCTCTAACGTCCGAGACTATTTTACAGGATCAATAATTAATTTAATGCTCTAATTAATTGGTGTACCGGTAGTAAATTATGCCATGGGAAACCTAGTTGTTGATGTCTGAATTCCAACTCATTTTTTAAGTTCAACTGGAGGCTGTAAACATCGATAAAAATCAACCCAACAAGGCCGTTGAAGCCATGGCGCTTCCAGATGGCGTCCCGCCTCCAGGGCCTCCACCATGTCTAAGAACCGGAGATGAAGGGGTGCAGTTGACCAGAGCCATCCACGTCCCAGTGGTGGATTTGGCAGCAGCCGGTCCCTCATCAGCACCCACCCTGAATTATTGGCCCGGTAAATCAGGTTGATGGAAGGTTGTCTCAAGGAATCTCTCGTTGAATCGTCGAGGAGAGAATTAAATAATTGATGCGGTTATTTTATGTCAGACGCGAATTGATCATAAAATTAGGGATGCTATAGAGCGATCGTGACGCTCAAACCGGGATCGAGTAGCAAACCAATGCTTTGCCAGAGTGTCTCCAGGATCACAGAGCTAGAACGGAGGATCATGTAGGTCTGCTATTAGACAGCACAGACTTCTCTTCAAGACCTGTATTTGTGTCATTTAGAAGATCAGATCAGCTTGACGTGCAGGCTGTGCTCTCCAATGTAGAACAAGTGTTACAAAGCAATGCTTCGTTCCTCACTTCGACCCCCTTGATGTCAAGTTACATCACTTTAAAGAGCTGCGTAGCCACACAAGTAATAAACTCTCTCCCACTAACACATATAGCCGTAACAACCAAGGAATCATTACAATTCAAAATGGCAACACACTTTTCCTTGCCCGTGGGTCAATTATCACCAAAGCTATATGTGATAATAAAAGAGATCCAGGATGCATGGACGTGAACACTTTTAAACAAATCATAATGTGTCGTCCTATTCAAAAACTCAAAGCAGAGGAACTATGCCGTGATGCCTGGGCGAATCTTTTTAAAGTGGTGGGCTCACTGAACTGAAACAATTCTAAACATACCTCTCCGAGTACAAAATCAACGTATTCAGAGAACGTTGGGGGAGGCAAGTCCTAAAAGAGGGGCCCACGCCTCCCAAACATTCCTTTAAGGGCTACCTGGATTTGTAGTTTCATGACCATAAGCAAAAACATTTTGATTTCATAACATCCTTGACAGCCCCATTAAGGTGCGGGTACTTTTGCCGTTCAGTAATAAAAATGAGCACAAATGCGAATCCACGTGCAAAAAGTGCTACGCTAAAGCGGTTTACAGTGGAGGTCAGACTGTGGCCTGTAAATAGTGTGGGCGTTTGTTCACAAACCAGATTTGTTTTGACAATCATAAACGTCCCAGTTTTTACAGAGGTCACATGTAAATCTGTTATGTCAAAAAGGTTTGTGAGGTGTGTGGGCAATTTTTCAGTTTGGAAAAGTCAAATTATGCACATAAGTGTTATGAAAATTTTTGTAAAGTATGTGAGACATATCGTCCTTTTGGCTATTTCTGCTACATGAAGCAGGGCCCATTCAAACCGTCACTGGAAAAGAGAAATTTCTTGTTCGTATTCTATGATTTTGAATGCAGACAAGAAACGCTCCTTTAATGTTCGGCCAGCACGTACTTGCACGAACCTAATCTATGTGTCGTGCAGATGTGTTGCAAGGCCTGCCTTCATATCGATGGAAATTACTATAACTGCACCGAATGCGGGGGCGATAGGACTCGCATATTCAAGGGTGATTTCACAATGCCTCAATTTTTTTGATTTCTCGAGCACATTAAAAAAAAAAAAATTAAGGACATCACCCTCCTAGTCCAAAATGCCAAGGGCTATGATGGCAATTTTATTTTAAAATATATTATAGAGGTAAAAAAATGGACTCCAGAGCTTATAATAAAAAGTGGGAAAATCATGTCCATGCGTTACGGACCGCTTCACTTTATTGACTCGCTGAACTTTCTACCGATAGTGTTGTCTAAGATTCCCAAGATATTCGGCTTGGACGAGTCTTTGATCAAGTGACTTTCCCCCATTTTTCCAATAAAATAAAACGCTGGGTGTAGGGGACCTTGCCGTAAAGGAGGACTATGGCATCGGTGAGGGAAAGGAGCACTTTGAGAAGTGGTATGACACACTGGTCAAAGACAATTATGTCTTTAGTTTTAACCGTGAACTGGAACTGTAATGCGTGAAAGCTGTAGAGATCCTACGGAAGGCCTATCTCAAGATTAGAGACATGCTCATGGAAAAAACAAAGGTGGATCTTTCATAGAGGTGTGTACAATCGCAAGAGTGGCCATGTTGGTTTACTACCGAAGTCACCATAAAGAGAATACCATCGGTATCATCCCTAACGGTGGATACCGGTGTGCAGACCAATAGTCGCGCGTTACTGTACAATGGCTCTGCTGGGAGGCCCATCAACGTCGTGTATCTATCCTTCATGAGGGCAACGGCCGCGAGGAATATGTATTAGAGTGACGTGTAGACGGCGTTGTTAAAGATTAACTACAAAGTCTTCAACTTAACTCGCTTCAAACGATAATACTACATTTGTAATGTTTATTATATATCATCCATTTCTTTTATATCAAATAATATATATACTGTTATTCTCTGGTAACGTCTTGGCTGTTATTTATCACGCTTCCATAAAAGTTAAGGTAGTTACAGTTTGGCATTTCTAATATTGATTCAAGGTCCTCATAAATGTATTTGATATATTGCTTATGAATTTGTTTAAAAGTTATACATTACTTAATCAAAATATATTTGCTAACATTAAATTATATTTAAAATATAATTTTTTGTTGTTGTTTAAGTGCTATTTTGATTTGTGTAAAAGTTAATTATTATGTCAAAATATAGTTTCGAGTATTAAATTATTTTAAAAATGAATTTCTTTGTTGTTTAATGCTATTTTGTTTTTATTTGGCATTTTTAATATCGACTAAAGGTCCTCATAAATGTATTTGATATTATTTATGAATTTATGTCAAAGTTGCAAACATTAAAAACAATAAAATTTAAAACAAATTCAAGGTTCTCATAATTGTATTCAATATTACTTATGAATTAATGTAAGATTTATATATTATATCGGCAAAATATAAATGAGAACATTAAATTATATTTAAAATAAAACTTCTTTTTGTTGTTTTAAGTGGCTCAAGGAATAAAACAATTCTTTCTAAAATAATGAAATCTTTTTTACTTTATCCTTGGGTAGCAATCTATTGGAACAACAGTTACAATTTATTAAAAAAAAAATGAATGTGACACCTTGCCTTAAACCAAATTTAGTTAAATTTATAAACGCTATCTAAACAGTGAAACTGTTTGCAATAACAATAATAATTAGATATATACTTTCTATTAATTTTAATATACATTTATGTAACCTTGTTACAACAAAACATGGGATGATTGTAACACTCACCTTATGCTGTCCCTGTTGACTCGCTTGGAATGGACTTCAAATCACGAGACACTCTCCACAACACGCACTACATTCAACTGAGCCAGTGTTCGAGACTCACCACTGGTGGTGCGAAGACAAGAAAACAAGTGAACATTGCCGAGCGCCCCCAACGAGCAGATTCTGGAACCTTCGATAGACTATGTTGTGCGTGTGGCCTATGCTCCAGGACTCTCTGGCTGCTTCTAGATCTCCCCCCCCCTAACCCTCCGCTCTGGGAGCACATGATAGCTTCAGGGTATAAAAGTGATGAGGTGCAATGAGTTGGAACGCATTATACTCAGGGCTTTTAGGAGTTAAGAGTCTTAATTAATAAGTTGGGCTCGTCGTGTCTTATCAAAATTCTCTTTGGCTTCAAATCTTTCTTGTATTCAAAATTCAATGTTTCGGACTTCTTATAAATTTTATATATATATATACTTTAGTTATTTAACGAGTAGTCATGACTGCGGGGTATTGGCACTCGTCCTTACCACTATATTAATTACAGGGGGAACCCATATGGTTCTCTTGTTAATGTTTCAAATTTCCGCTTCGCGGAAAGTTTCGCACTCCAGTGCATTTTGTCTTGGAGTTCACACCCAATAGATAGCTATGGTTATGTTTCTTCTGCATAAACAAAAAAGGTGGTTAAATGTGGGGCCGCGAACTATCTAAGAGAAACACGGCTGTGTTTTCTAATGTTTATTATTTGTATACTTAGGGTTGTTAGTGAGTCGGGACAGTTCCTGTTATGTTTAAAATGTTTATACACCTGGGATTGTTAGTGAGTCTAGATAGCTTATTGTTAAGTTTAATATATATATATATATGTTTATGGTTGTTAGGGAGATTTGGGATAGTTTATTGTTATGTTCAACAAATATAAGTTTATGGGATCTTAATAGTGGGGCCGCGGGCCACCAAGCTCACAAATCTCCGAACGGGGTCCAACTTAATGCTTAAAGGATGGAGTTACTATTGTTGGGCTCGAAAACTTGGTATTCATTTTGGTGCTATTGATATGCCTATCTGCTGCTTTAGTTAACAATGGGGTCTTGGCTCCCTTTGGGCTATGCTAGAGCTTGGGTCAAGTCTGAGCTATTATTTGAGAATTGTAGCGTTCAATGTATGTAAGAAGACCAATTTATCAGCAATTTTGGGGTCACCCGTTGGCGGTGCTATTTCTAGGGTCTTAAGATAAGACAAAAAATATTTTGCTATTGTTGTATGGCCCTTCTGGCCGTGGCATGTGTTTATGTGTTACTTTGCTCGTCCGGCGTATGTTGCCACTTGGTGTTTGTAAACTCTAATGTTCCGCTCGTCCATCGAGCTGTATTATGTTTGAATGAATAAATATTATAACTCTCTTGTTTCCACCTCTGTCCATTATTTGATTGGGATGGTGAGGGAGGCTGGTTGCATATATATTATACAAATCAAACATTAGATGATATTTAAAATACATTTCTTTATTGTTTACATGATATTTGTTTTGTTTGGCATTTATAATATTGATTCAAAGTACTCATAATTGTAATCGATATTACTTATTAATTAATGTAAACGTTATATATTATGTCAGCAAATTATAGATTAGAACATTAAATTATATTTAAAATAAAGCTTCTTTTTTGCTTTTTTAAGTGGCTCAAGGAATAAAACAATTGTTTCTAAAATGATTAAATCCTTTTGATTTCTCGTTAGGCATTTAATACACCATCACAGTCACCCGCCTCGGTGGCGTAGTAGGCTAATGTGTTTGTTTTGTGTAGGGCCAGACTGGCGAGGACGGGGGAGTTTGAGGTTCGAATCTCAGTCGGGTAGGCTAGGGGTGGTTTTACACTCTCTCCACGCAAATGCTGGTTAACTTGATCTAAATCCAACCTTCCAATGTCTAACACATTAGCGTAACTAGTACTTAAGCGTATAACCCGAACGGGCAGTAAGACGCGGTGCTAAATAAAGTGAATTTATGTGGGTGTTCGTGTGCGTGTGTGTACCTTAAACAAAATTTAGTTAAAATTATAAACAGATATTTAAGCATTGAAATAATAATAATAATAATAATATACTTATTCCTCATTTATACTCATAACACTATATATTCTACTTGCTAAAGTTACATAAACCCATATTAGTTAAAATTATAAACTAATATTTAAGCAGTGAAACTGTTTGAAATTATAATATTAATAGTATACTCGTTCCTACTTTCTACTCAGATCCTACATCTTAATTTAATTTTTTGCTAACGCTATTTTAACTACACATTTACCACTCTGCGCTTTTTAATATTTCATTCTGGCAATGTTGACATCTCCTTCCTGTCTTTGATTCTCCAAGGATATCCAAACAATATATTATAGGGTTTAAACAAACATTTTTCTTACTAGTTATTTATTTATCGACAAACAGCAGATGACTAATAAATTATACTTAAAACATTCATAGCATACAACAAAAACAACATATTTAAAAAAAATGACAATCATCAATATTATTTAGGCCTTGTGATCTGTACAAGTACCTAACTAAGCGAAGCTCGTCTGGTATGGTGGGTTGATGCGGTGGTAGTTCGAACACTGCCCTATTAAACTGGGGGTATTTTAATTACACTATTTCCAACTCTATCAACACAAATGCGGATACACTTACCCCTATTCATTCCTATCCCCATTAGCATAGTTAAATTATTATATGACATGTCACCGCTAGCTCCGATGCCGTTAGCAGAGTTTGTGAAATAAGGCTACGGAAACATATTTATTATATTCAGGGAGCATGCCTAGTCTTTTAGTTCACTTCTAAACATCACACTTTGTCCTCCAAGATATGTCATATGGCGTGGTTTAGATTTAAATCGCTTACAATCCAAATAATATGTAGACTTTGGAAGGAAGACGTTTCTGAAACTGCCCAAACTGATTATGTAGTCATTGGACATTTCACCCATAATTTTAACATTTGAATAAGTTTTGTACATTATTAAATCCTCGAAATTTGTGGGTTCTTGGACTTTTACCTCCTCCTCCTCCTCCGTTGGTGATAAGCACGTGGATGACTCTGGCTGTGAGTACGCTGACGTCTGGTAGGCTGAAAACTTAAGGGGGGGTGGTGGTGGTGGCTGTGACGTCATGAAGGCTCTTGGAGGGTGGTGTGGAGCTCGAAAGGGTGGTGGAGGCCTGGGCAACATGGCCACAACGTTCCTTTGTGGAAATTGTACACAGCACACGTCATATCATGCAGGTAAGACTCCTCGATGCTCTCGTAAGGTAGTATTTCAGTCGCTCTTATCGTGTGACAGGTAGAGTCGCAGAACTTGATGTAGCTTCGCTCCTTTCTGTCATGGTTCACTACTTTGTAAATTACATGTCTATCGCTCACGGCCAAATTGTGAATATTTTCTACTGTCATTTAGGCACGCCCAGAAATTGTATGACCCACAAACATTACATTAATATAGTCGGTTCTAAGCATGGTGAGTGCACCTGACCGCCAGACGCTTTGGATGAATTGCTGAGTCTTTAACCTGTCCACTGTGCAATTCAGTAGTACACGTCTTTAACTCTTGCACTGATGATAAACTTGTTCTAATTGCCAGTGAAGATGTGTTGCCTGATGTTGTTGTTAACTGATCGATGCTGCTGCTCGTCTCTTAAACCCATTCAAAGTTCACAATTGCAGGTGTACCGGGTTTTACTCCAATGCAGGTAAAGTTCAGTTTTTCCTTATTAAGATCACACACGTCTTCCTCTGTTAGAGTACCAAAACGACAGGGTAAAAATACACAAAACTCGCCATCTATATATGCTATAAGGCGTCTCCCGAACTTTGTATCGACCGCTTTTAATTTATCTACCCAGTACTTTTGAACGACGATTAGTTCCCACAATTTTACGCTCTGCACGGCGTCAACAATATTTACCAGCTGCTGTAACTTGTCCATCTTGATCCGCTCTACAAACGCTTATAAATAGTCGACCAAGCGACCCCCCTATTTAGTCACCCCCGATCGACGTCACGTGGTCTTGTGGTGGTACCCAAACTCAAACACTCTGGTAAATAACAGTAAATTTTCTCACGGATGTGTAAAGGAGGTCAGGGAAAATCACAACGCTGTACTGATACAGTGCTAGCCCGTATTTTCCTGTTTGAACATATTTAGTATAATCACCATTAAGTAATGACCTGGGACCCTGGATGTGTATCAAACTTGGAGGGGAAAATCACAGCGAGACATTGCCAATAACTCACACTTTATGTTTGACAATCGCCAACAATCCCCCTCCCTCATTGGCCGACATGTCGTGGGAGGTAAAACTCGCCATCTATATATGCTATAAGGCGTCTCCCGAACTTTGTATCGACCGCTTTTAATTTATCTACCCAGTACTTTTGAACGACGATTAGTTCCCACAATTTTACGCTCTGCACGGCGTCAACAATATTTACCAGCTGCTGTAACTTGTCCATCTTGATCCGCTCTACAAACGCTTATAAATAGTCGACCAAGCGACCCCCCTATTTAGTCACCCCCGATCGACGTCACGTGGTCTTGTGGTGGTACCCAAACTCAAACACTCTGGTAAATAACAGTAAATTTTCTCACGGATGTGTAAAGGAGGTCAGGGAAAATCACAACGCTGTACTGATACAGTGCTAGCCCGTATTTTCCTGTTTGAACATATTTAGTATAATCACCATTAAGTAATGACCTGGGACCCTGGATGTGTATCAAACTTGGAGGGGAAAATCACAGCGAGACATTGCCAATAACTCACACTTTATGTTTGACAATCGCCAACAATCCCCCTCCCTCATTGGCCGACATGTCGTGGGAGGTACTCACACTTTATGTTAGACAATCGCCAACAATCCCCCTCCCTCATTGGCCGACATGTCGTGGGAGGAGTGCCCGACGCCTGAGACTGCACGCTCCCCCTACCAATAAATAAAATAAACCTACATCCAAAACCCTGGGGCACACATTATAATCTAAAGGGGAAATATCTAATGGGGCTGGGCACACATCAAAATCTAATGAGCACACATAAAATTTAAATGCCTCATTGGGCTAAGCCCATAAGCCCTGGCTAGTGGGTAAGATACATTGGGGGTGGTTTAAAAAAAATTGTGATGTAGTAGGCCTCCCCCTGTCTAACTATGCCGGGATGGCTAGTGGGTCCGTGGGCATGGTCTCGGGGGAAGGGGTGAAATAAATGATACACAACCGACAACCCCAGGATGTGGGTGGGGGAAATAATGGCAAATCAACCAAATGTGAAAAGTAGGTCAATCGACATCACAATATATCTCTCTCACTGGGAATAGCCTCAGGGGTGTACCGAGGTCCCTCGGGAAATTTCTCACGGATGTGGAAAGGAGAGTCAAACTTGGAGGAAGGAAAATCACAACGCTGTTATGAACGAAGTAGGACAATTATAATGGTAATTCTAGCACACATAATGTAGTGAGTGATCTGACTCGTCATCAGAACTGGGGTTTTCAACAGTCGATCAAGCTACTGAGGAATATATATATATATATATATTATGTTTGTAGCCGCCTGATAGATTTCGAAGTGATTTGATCTTTACAAAAATTGAAGCGCCCACACAACCTATCAAGTCACCCATGGGTTTGGATTCTTTGTTAATGCCAAAATAACCTGACCAAGTGTCAACATTCTAAAAATATGTCAATAGCAATATTTCAAGCTACAAATTTCATAAATGTAATTATATCCTTAAATTGTAATTGTTTTCAAATACGTTCTTAAATTGATTTTAAATGCAGACGCCAACAAAACTATTACATCAGTATTACAGTTTTCTGCATGTCTGTTTTTTTTCATAGGTAAGCTGTTTGCTTCATCAAAGGATATTTTTTCTTACAAATTTGTTCATGCAAATTAAAATTATTTTTTTCGGCTAAAACTCCAAGTCTCCTGTTCACTGACACACATTCATGACGTCTTGTAGCGTAACGTTCTCACTTCCTCATATGGTCCTTCTAATAATTTTATTTGGGTGAATGTTGATGTCGTCCGTGGCCTTGGCGTTGATCAGTGATCGAATCTGTAACACTGAAAAAACGTGATGTCACCAAATCGAAAGAAACACCAACAAATTGAAAGCAAATTTCCAAGCTAAAGTACAACTTTATCAATATGATTTTATTATTTCAATGGTCCTCAAAACGCTATTAAATTATGAAAACTCTTATCACTAATTCTCGAAGAGAAATTGACAAAGAGAGAAAAGATGAAAGTGGGGGGAGGGGGGGGGGCCGAAGAAGAAAAGAGTGAGATATGCCATGTGTTACAATAATTCCATGAACCATCGAATCGTGGCTATGTGAATTGGCAGTGCTTAAAACAGCAATAAGTTATGTGCTTGCACTATAATTGCCGTTCCCCTTAGCGACGTGACCTTGCGTTTCAGAGGCATCTTAAACACTGATCTGTCTTCCCACACGATAACTGTGGACATTTTGCTAGGTGTGAAAGCTATGTTTGTTCAGGTTCTGACTAGTAGACCAAGTTGGTATGTTTACTTTCTACTTCCGCAGAACAAAAGCAGTCGAAGAGTCGATCAACACCCCCTCCTCCGTTTCCCCTCTTTTAACTGGGGGGCATTCCTAAAGTTGCCCTGTTCACCTGGTCACTTGAGAATTTTTCTTTTATCAGAACGCCTAAAGTGGGGAAATTCACTGTCTCCCCCCTCTCCCCCAGCTCGTAAATATATTTCGTACGACAACCCCTTATAGTATATAGCAGATAGCACTATTCTGGTAACATTTTTCGTATATTATTGTGTTCTATAGTGCCATTTATAATTTGTATGTTTTCACTACTTACCACTAACGAGAAATGGCCTCATGTTTTAAACACAAATAAAATATGAATAGTATAATGTTAAATCTCGGAGTCCCCCAGGACGTGGATTGCAAACATCCAATAGGTATAGAAAAATGCTAATCAATGTTGTACCAGGTTTGATCAAAATAATTTTTAATTGATTTTTTATTTGTTTAACAAATATGTACTGTACACTTCTTTTATTTAATTATGTAAGTTTAAACTTTGTTACATTATTAGTAAAGATAAAAAAGACAGAAATATTTAATAATTTTGAACTTTGGATAACTTACTACTAAATTTAAAATAATTTCCATTAAAAAGCTTTTAAAAAGTATACTTTGGTTATCATAGTTATGGCTGTATCCAGACTAAAATAATTTGGGGGGAGGGCTATGAATAGTAAATTACTTTTGATGTAGGCTATCTGTAATTTTTTTTATAGATAGCTGAGGGTAAAGTTTGAATAATTTAAGTGCTGAAAAATTAGATTTGTTGATGTGTTAAAATAAAATAAAAAATCCTCCAATGTGGTAGGTAACCCCGTCATCATTATAACATTATCTATCATTACAACAGTCACATTTTCCTAGCTTCCTGTTGTTTCTGAGATTAGTTTTTTATTCCGTTTGTAAGCCGCACTTGTTCTTTTGCGTTCACAGCCATGACCTTTTTCTATAACCTTTAATAGGCCCCCAGTTACTGCCCCTCTATTTCCACCTACCCCAGAAAGCTTTTTTTTAAGTACCACATCTTACTACCCGTTCGGGCTATACGCTTATGTACTAATTACGCTAATGTATTAGGAATTAGTATGGTTGAATTTATAGGAAGGGAACCCGTATTCAAGTGGCCCATGGAAAAAATTAATCAATAAAACATATACAATTTTTTACTATAATTGAGAAATTAATTCAAGACCCAATTTGCCAACTTTATTATGCATATACATACGTATAGCATGAACAGGTAGTAATAAAACGCGGTGATAAAAAATAACTTTTAAAAATATGTAAAACTCATATGCACATTATTCAATTTAATGATGGCGTAACAAATATATATTTTCTATTATTTTTAAGTTCCATTTCTAGAAAAGAATTTCTAGTTTAACTTTGGTTGGCCTTATTTAATTCACGCACTATACAGTATTTACACCTCATAGACTCGTAGCAAGCTTACATTTGAAAGAGATAGTGAATTTGTTCTAATTTTCTGTCTACAAATTTCGCTAAAGGTGAAATAGACTGATCCTCGATCCCGGGACAGATTTATCAGATTACCAAACCCTTCCTTCACCTCTGAAAAGACGTGTATTAATCACAACTTGTGATATGTGGGGAATGCCAGGCCTCCACCGTGGTTCGGATTCCACGTTAAACTGTAGGTCCTCCATTTTATTTCACAATCACCCTATCATTACACATTAGCGTAAGTGCGTATTACCCGAACGGGTAGTAAGACGTGGTGCTAATAATAAATAGACTGAAAGATTAGAATTTGAAACATTGATATGAATCAACATTTTATTTCACTTATGGTGAAATTGAATAGAAAGGTTAGAATTTGAAACATTAATATAATTCAACAAACTTCACTTAAGGTGAAATATACTGAAAGAGAATTTACAACATTAACATGATTAAACATATTATTTCACTTGTGGTGAAATCGACTAGAAAGATTAGAATATGAAACATTCACATTATTCAACAAATTTCACTAAAGGTGAATGCTGCAATCGCAGTAATAGGTCGTAATTGTCGGAAAAGCTTGTCGGAAGGAGATGAGTTTAGTCCATCTCTTAGTTGCGACACCTTGCGTTCAGCCAATCAAAAACAAATATGGTTGCACTACTAAAATCAGTTAAACTGAACATATATTTAATCTATGGATAGTAGCCTATTTCATGGAAATCTATATAAATATATACTGCATTTTTAATTTAAAACCATTGTTCTATAAACATATATAGATTTTAATTATTTGGAAATATTAAAATTATGACTTTGATTATGAATTCTTAGTCCATACTGGTGTATGTATAGTCTTTGCCTCGTTTTTTTTTTTACTTGGCTCGTTAAACACTAGTGTAAAATGGATTTTGACGATATAATTATTGAGTCTGTCAGTAATAAGTATCCTCCTTCTTACTGTAACGTGTCAAAAATGACAAACAAAACATTTTATCACGTACAATCGATCATGCCCTTGGAATGGTGCAAAACCATGATTACCAGTTCTAATAAGGTCTTATAACGTAGGGCAGATATAGACTTACTGCGACATCATGAAACGCCTTATTCACCAACACCTAAACTGCCCCAGCGAACGTAGTACATAGGCTTTGGAAGACAACACAAGCCATCTTCTATCTCATGAGCCGGTTGACGAAGAAATGAGCGCGGGATCAGTTCAGGAGAAGCCAGCTGGTCGGCGAGCGCTCGGAGTCAGGTGGCACGGTGTGTAACTATCCCTTCCTCCTTTTCTGTGCTTGGAATAATCATGGCCATTTAATCTAGACCCATTGGTATAAATATGAGTCGGTCCTTGGTTCACGTTACCCTTATTGTAATCACCACTCGTCGGTGACACTGCTGCCAGAGATGCTCCAGATTTCGTAGAGAAGACCGCAATGGTTGTGGCGTCTGAATTACCTCCTAGCCGCAGATCGAACTACGGCACTTATGAGTATTGAGAGATATAGTTGATTTTGTCGCTGTGTAAGGCGTAGTTTCCTTTGGTGGAGCTGTTGGCTCTTATCATGTAAATGTCCTTACAGCTATGTTTTTTGTAGGTAACACTTATTTATTTTCCTATGCTCATAAGGCATAGTTTATTTAGTTGAGATGTGAGCTCTATTATACAATGCCCATAGGACATAGATTATGTATGTCAGTTGTTCTGACCCTTTTTTATGCCCATAAGGCATAGTTTATTATAGTGCGCCATGTGCACTATTTTTATACTTCTATTAGACTTTGTACAAATATTGGGGTCGTAAACAAACGTCATAAACTGTTTGACCATGCTGCGGCTATAGAAAAGCGTAAGAATTAATTATGGAGGATGCCAGGTTATCTGTTGCTTCGATCCACGACCTAATTGGATCTGTAAGCTCACACCAACCTTGTAGATGTCTAAGTCTGAACTGATTTGAGGTACGCAATTTGTGGAAGTGCTACTAGTCCATAGTAGTGGCTCGCGGGGTTATGTTTTTTCTTGTACGGCCTGTTTGAGATGCCTCTAGATTTGATCGAGTTTTATCATTATCTTGATTAGTGTTATTATCCCCGTGGCAGGGTAACTTAATGTTTATATTATTGATTGGACTGGCAGTACTATTTAGGAAATGTCCAACCATAGTATCAATTCTGAAAATTGAAAAATGACACCT
>CABFOW010000747.1:200263-212225 GCA_902141385.1 Timema californicum | reverse complement strand
GTTTTAACTTCATATTCCTCTTATTTTCTTTTCCCCTTCATCAGTTCCATTGAATAAACACCTCTGTTATGGATCAAATATAGTAGTATCAAGCCTAGTGAAACTGTGAATAAGTAAATATTTATGTTTAAAAAATTATTATTATTAGATATACATTTGTACATATCTGACTATATATATAATACATACTTAATATATATACATTAAACATTATAAACAATGATGAATATAATGATATTAATAAAGCAGAATGAATTAAAGTTTTGTTATTGTTACCAAAATCATCAAAAACAATTTGAAAATATATTTCTAAATTTTAATATTATAATATTCTGAACAAAAATGTTACCCTCTGACATTTTTTAGCTGAATGCAAAATTATTGATAGTTATTTACGAAACCAGAGTGCAAGAAATGCATTTTACGTTGCGCAACAAAATCTACCCTCTAGTTCTGGTCTTTTTACCGGGCATTTTATAGATCTTACAGCAAACTGTACAGAATAGTTTTTGTTCTCAACAACATGTAAAAAAAATTTGGGCAATTCATCGTATAGAAGATTATTTGATTTATTTATTTGAGGTATTTAATTTGAACTTTCTTAACCGACTAATCATATCAGCAGAGGATAAATTCTAGAGCAATCTACTGATTTTGAAAGCAATGGTATTTTACACATACCTTATAAACTTCTTTTACATGCCTCAATAAACATACGGCTGATAGTTTTAACTCTTTTCCAAAAAAAGTAGTGTTATGAATTGTTATCACCCAAAAAATATCCGTCAGTTCCATTTGGGTGGGAACTCACGAAAATCGGGCCATGAAGCAAGCACTTAATCCCAAGACCACTGAGGTCAATTAACACAAACTATATTGTTACAAACTTCTACTGTAAATATGATCTAATAAAGCGAACATACATTTTGTTCTAATGTTTATTTGATCAACAACATTTTAACTTAGGTCAGGTAACCTTTAGTTATAAATATACATATTAATTGATACTTTTGCTCATATTATTACCTTAGTTTGCTGAAATAGGTTCAAAACTAAATATCAACTCAGGCTTTATATTTAATACATTTGATTGTTTATTTTAGATTTCACTTTAATTGGTTTTATTAATGATCGTTTTGATCTGATTTTTTTTTATTGTGTGTGTGTATGTGCATGCATATGTGTGAATGTGTGTGTGTGTATGAATTAGTGTGATTCAAAAGTATGGCTAACTTGATTCAATTATTTTTTTATAAACAAATACCTAGTAAAAACACGCATAACTACGGTCTCAATAATTGAAAACAGGTGGTACAAAATCAAAAATATCACTCACTATTTTGGTTTAATCATCATACTATATTTTATTTTAAATGGTTTCATAGTACAGTTTTGAAAGAAAAAACTTTTAATTGTTTATTACTATTTTAGTTATTCTTTATTTTGTTTAAGGCCCTCTGTGTTGCAACATTGCTTAGCTTGGCTTTGGCTCACAAGTCTTAAAAATATTAACTAGTCTGTAATAAAATATTTAATGTGTAATTATAGCTTTCATGTAGATGTTTATGTGATGAAAGTTCTAATAGTGTTGACTCTGGTGCGAATTTAAAAGAGATTGACATTAAGGTGTATTTCAATTTTTCAACTGGGAAACACAAATCTATTATAAANTTTCATGTAGATGTTTATGTGATGAAAGTTCTAATAGTGTTGACTCTGGTGCGAATTTAAAAGAGATTGACATTAAGGTGTATTTCAATTTTTCAACTGGGAAACACAAATCTATTATAAATGCAGTTGAAATTTAAAAAAAAAATCCTTCATGTTAAAACATTTTCACAACTTCATCTATTCTTTTGGTATTTAAAACGACAGGTTCAACAAAACCTGTGTTTGAGATAGAACTTATCTTCAGAGGTTGAAAAGAAGGCTTTTTTCCTTTCTATTAAAAAGAAAATTTAACTCTTGTTTGCAACTAGATAAAATAGGAACCACAATAAAAACGATAAAGATGGTTTCTATTTTAATTCTTCACTAATGGTAGTAACATATTTACTTTCCTTATTTAAATATTCCTTTAAAACTTGTGTTTCTTTGTCCAGAATGAATAAGAACACAATTAATATTTAGATGTTTGAATTCCTCTTAACATTAAACACCTAGAATTCAAATAACACATCCATTTACTTAGTTCTGAATGAAATTAAAAAGGGTTGGTAATATTAATCTATTATTGAAACAATCTTCACAAACATAGCACTTATACGTCCGCTATAATGAATGAATAACGGTAAGTGCATGCAGGGGAGCACACACATTGCTCATCACTCTCGAAAAACACATCGCTCATGGAACATCCTGTGCAAACCGAGAATATTGCTCATCGCACTTCACGCTCGGCTACAGAAAACCAGTCTGCAGAGATCATAAATATTGTAATATTTTTTAAACTACTTTTATATTTTTTCTTTAAAAATTTGTAACCCAAAATTATTTTATTTAGCTTTCAAAATATTTAATAAAGAATTTTTTTGACAGCAGCCAGCAAAGTTTTACTCCTGAACCAGTAACAATTCTGGGCAGTTTAGTAAACATCCTATCAATCAAAAGACACAAATACTGGGAGAATTTCACCATTTATTCACCAAACTCAAAAGTGATGATCAAATGTTTAGCACCCATATGAGAATGTCAATGAAAACTTTCACTTAACTAATGAATGAAATTGAGTCTGGGGTTGAATCACGACATTGTATAGTTACCATGTTAATCCTACTAATATTTATATCTTTCATCTTTTTCCTAAAATAACCTAAGTCTGTAAATGATCTGTTCAAGACAAACTTATATGTAAAAGCCAAAATGACAAAAGATGAAATAAAATGTGCACCAAGGCAAAATGAGCGTTTGCTTTGGCCTTGAACCAACCAATCAGAGCACCGAGCAAAGTATACAACCCTTCACAAAAAAGAACAAGTTTGTTTCTTGTGTCTGGTCAGAAGGAACTGTGGAGAGTGTGGTGGTCGTAATGTGTGCTCCCTAAGATGACAGGAGTGAAGCCGTTATAGCAAAATCTTACTTACTCTATCTTTGTTGTGAATGAATAAAAAGGTGTTTGTTAAGATGCTTCATCATTTTAAAGCTATTATCGCAAAAATCACACTTATACCTTCTTAGTTCAGAATGAATAAGAAGATGGTTCTTTAAATCCCCCTTCACCTTAAAGCCCTTATAACAAATATCACACTTATAGTTTCTTTGTTCTGAATGAATAAGAAAATGTCTGTTTAAAGTACTCTTCAACTTGAAGCTCTTATCACAAACTTCACACTTATACTTTCTTTGTTCAGAATGAATAATAAGGTGTTTGTTTAAATCCCCCTTCACCTTAAAGCCCTTATAACAAATATCACACTTATAGTTTCTTTGTTCTGAATGAATAAGAAAATGTCTGTTTAAAGCATCTTTCACCTTGAAGCCTTTATCACAAACATCACACTTATACCTTCTTAGTTCTGAATGAATAAGAAGATGGTTCTTTAAATCCCCCTTCAACTTGAAGCCCTTATAACAAATATCACACTTATAGTTTCTTTGTTCTGAATGAATAAGAAAATGTCTGTTTAAATCACCCTTCAACTTGAAGCCCTTATCACAAACATTACACTTATACTTTCTTTGTTCTGAATGAACAAGAAAGTGTTTATTTAGATCACACTTCCCCTTGAAGCTCTTATCACAAACCTCACACTTATACTTTCTTTGTTCTGAATGAGTAAAAAGGTGGCTGTTTAAAGTACTCTTCACCTTAAAGCTTTTATCACAGACATCACACTTATACAATCTTTGTTCTGAATGAGTAAAAAGGTGGCTGTTTAAAGTACTCTTCACCTTAAAGCTTTTATCACAAACATGACATTTATACTTTCTTTTATCTGAATGTATAAGATGGTGAATGTATAAAGAACGCTTCACCTTGAAGCTCTTATCACAAACATCACATTTATACTTTCTTTGTTCAGAATGAATAATAAGGTGTTTGTTTAAAGCATCTTTCACCTTGAAGCCTTTACCACAAACATCACACATATACTTTCTTTGTTCTGAATGTATAGGAAGGTGTTTATTTAAATAACACTGTCCCTTGAAGCACTTATCACAAATATCACATTTATACTTTCTTTGTTCTGAATGAATAACAAGGTGACCGTTTAAATTACTCTTCACATTGAAGCTCTTATCACAAACATCACATTTATACTTTCTTTGATTTGAATGTATAAGAAGGTGTTTGTATAAAGAACTCTTCACCTTGAAGCTCTTATCACAAACATCACATTTATACTTTCTTTGCTCTGTATGTATAAGAAGGTGCGGGTATAAATTATTCTTCACCTTGAAGCTCTTATCACAAACATCACATTTATACTTTCTTTGATCTGAATGAATAAGAAGGTGTCTCTTAAGATTCTTCTTTTCTTTAAAATCCTTATTGCAAACATTGCATGTGTACTTTCTATGTAAAGTATTGATCAGATTTTGATTGGTATTATTGTTCTTACTAGTAGAATCTTTAACATCACACACCTTTTCAAACAAATTTACATGTTCCTTCTCAATTATATCTCGACCAGGTCTTGTACTGTTTTCACCAAGTGCAGAATCGTCCAGAAAAATATTATCTTTTTGACAATTTCTTTTTTCTTCTTTATGAATTAAACATTTATCTAAAAAATTATAATGTTTCCATGGTAGTGAAACGTCAGTAACTTGCGATGGTAAGTCTATAATGGAAGGTGTTAATCCAGTCTGTAATAAAAATGGAAATAAAAATTACACATTAGTCTAAATATTTATCAAATATTAACATATGTATTGAGTTTTTGGACATAAAGGTCTAATTTAGGAGCCTCCAATTTAATTTATCATGCATATTAAGAGGGAAAAACAAAACCTAAACAAAGTATGAATTAAAAAAATTAAAAATTCAACAAAAACAATCAATTGAATTAGGTCAATGCTCCTTGAAGTAATTTGTGGTATTTATCAGCATGAAAGTCTTAAGCAAAGAAATCTCACTCTAGAACAAAGATATATGCTGCAATACTGTGTTCCAGAAAATGAACTAAAAATTATGATATCTACAAAGTCTGAAGATAAAAAATTTGAATTTTTTAAGTTAATGAAAAACAATTTATCGCTGCCAAAAAAACAAACAGTCCCTGATGAATATTTAATTCTGAATATAATATAATAACTATGAATGGTATAAGTTGACCTTACACAACCATGGAGTTGTGAAGATCAAACAAGTTTTCACTGCTATGTATCTTTAGAGAAAGCTAAATGTTTTGAAGAAAGAAAGATAATTTTCAGGACTTTAGGAATTTTTGTTTCAATTGTATTATGACTAAATGAATGTGGGGAATGCCAGGCCTCAACCGTGGTTCAGATCTCACGTTACACTGTAGATCCTCCATTTCATCACATTAGTACAAGTGCGCGTATATCTCGAACAAGTAGTAAGATGTGGTAATAATAATAAAATATTTTTAAAATTATTATTATTATTAATACTAATAAAGATATAATTTGGGAGAAGAAAAAATATAAATTTTCATGAAACATTCTTATGACCAAAATTTAAACTCTTCAAAAAATAATTTAAATTAATGAATTTTTTAAAAACACAAATGTAAAATATTATACAAAAATAATGTGTTAAATTTTCTTTGCTTTGCCTTATTTAAACAAGCCATTTAGGAAAAACCACCCTCAGTCCATCTGACTGGGATTATAAACTCAATCTCTCTTGTCATTGTCAGGCTTGTCCTACAGAAGAGGGATACTTTAAACTATGTGGCCACCAAAGCAGGTAAATGAATATAAATGTATGTATAAGATATTATTGATATTTTAAAATACATAATAGCTTGTTTTATTTTATTAATATAATTGAAACATTTATGATAAACATACAACAAAATAATTTGACTTTCACTTTCAATTATTTGAGATATTTAATGTACACTTTCGTAACTGACAGACTTAATATTAGAACTAACACAACACTCAGCCCGCAAATATTAATTCCTAGCTTTTAAAAGGGGAAAACCACATTCCACAAATGATAATTTTTTCTGCCAAGCCAGGAATGGAACCCAGTACCCTTAGCTAAGTATACAGATTGGATAACGACTGAGCTAAGGTGTTGAACTGGTTAAGTAAAATCTGTTTATTATAGGTTTTTACCCGCATCAAAATTCAAAAATCATATATTTAAAATGATGTCAACTTAAGTTTTCCCACACTATTCATTACTTTTAATAATATCCTTTTAACCAATCCGAAATAATATATTTTAAACATAATTTAAAGTACCTATTCTTTGTTTTGAATGCTATCTATAATATATACTATTTACAATCTATGCTATCTACCACATAGATTAATACATATTAATAGAGGCATTGTATTTATTTGGAAAAGATAAAATACATGTCTTTTTTATATATAATAAATTATTTTATGATTATTTTCTTGTATTTCAAAAGATTTAACTGAATAAAATATTTGTATTTACTTCGTTTGTGCATCATTGTAAAGAGCTTGTTTCCATCTTGTTCAATAACATGGTTTAAATTTGTTGGTCACCATTTTGAAGCCATATACGTTGAGCCCTTTGTGAAAGTGCTGTGAATAATAATTTCTTTAAATGGAATAAAACGTTAAATAAGTTTATTGTTTCCGACCTCAAATAAGTATAAATAATATTGAACTGAATTACTGTGGTTAACAATCACATTCACACATTACCATACGTTTTGATTAGTTATCCAAAGTGACAGATGTCAGCTGTTGGCGTAGGGATACATTTAGGACTATTTCTAGTAACTTTATGAGCTGTCATCCAAGTAAACTAAGGTCGTGAATGTATTATAATTTGAGCCGTGGTTTAATAAAAAAAGGTCAACCTGGGACTTCCACACTTCGATATTTGGCCCTGGGTAAATATGAGGAAGGAAGTATTTTAGAGGTTTTCTATCAGCATTTGAGTGGGAGTAGAGTGGTAAACCATTTGAGAAAAATCACCCTCATTAGAACTTCGATATCCCTGTCTTCACCCGCAAAGTTTAACATGGGAGTGACAATTTATATTGTTCAGCCACCGAGAATTATTACAAATATTTTCAAGTTGTTTCTGAAATATATGAGAGGTATCAAAAAGTTTCAAGACTAGTTCTGTAAAATGAAAACAGAGTGGAGCATGTTGTATACACAAATGATAATGAGTTTAGTTGGGTTTTTTACAGCCTCACGATTCAGGCTGTAGTGTTTGTTCTCACCAGATTTGTACTGGGTGAAACACACAATATAAATGCTGACGAGCAGCTGCAGAAGTAAGCGGAAGTCCATATTAATATACCAAGTGAGACCGACATTTTAAACTTAATAAATCCGTAGTGATTGAGGTTATCTTCGATGGTTGGAACTTTGTATGGTGAGAGGATGAAACTCTCTCAAGCGGCTGTGATTTCATCAAGGTTTGAAAGAGGGGGGTTATTGAAGATGGGTGAGATGTCTTGAAAGGATTCAAGTTGATTAATTGGGCATATAGTTTTAATTTTACCCGTAACCAAAAAATACTGACTTAGTGTCGTAGCAATAATATTGGAGCATAACATATCTTGAGAAATGTTAATCCTTGTTTTGAATATACCTGATGCTTCTTTTAAAAAGAGAATATATTTGTTCATGGGAGTAAGCGCAGTAATTAGAATGATAATCTTGACGTCCTGCCTGAATACAACCACGTTCTGATGTCGGTTTGATTTAGCAAATGTATTTTTTACAATAAGTAAGTCCGCATCATGTGGCGCGATTTGGGTCTTTGTGTATTCTTTCCCAAATGATTTTCGTGGTTGAGAAATTAGACAAACCTTATATTTAATATTACCTTAGAGCTTGTATTAAGATACATTAATTAACGTATTCTATTAAATAAAATTTTAGCTGAAGTTTGTTTCCAAAGTCATTGCTGATGCACAATGCTTTTCATACTGATTTTATTCGTTTAGTAAATAACAAATAATAGCCTACAGTGGCATTATCGCCATATCGTGTGTGTATAAATGTAACAAAAGCATCATATAGGGTTGAAAATGTGCCCTTCTTCGGCCACATCACACGGTGCAATAAATTACCTTCATCAATATTATAGATCGAATATAGTACTGTACAGTATAGTGAGATTTTGGATAAAAATATATTTCTGTTTAGAAATATTATTATTAGACATACATGTGTACATATTTCACTGTGTGTATATATATACACATTAAGCATTATAAAATACTGACAAATATAAAAATATTAATAAAATGGAATGTTTTCAAATTTCGTTATGCACTTTATTTCCAAAATAATTGAAAACAACTTGAAAATATATGTCTAAATTTTAATTTCTTACATATTTTGATCAAAAATTTCATTCTCTGCGACTTCATTTTTAACTAAATGCTAACCGTTTTTTTTAGTTATTTAAAATGGCAGAGTGCGAGAAATGCCTTTTGCGCTGCTCATCAAAATATACCCTTTACTTCCGACCTCTTTACCGGGCGTTTTTTTAAATTTTAGCAGCAAACTGCGCAGAATAGTTTTTGTTCAAATATATGCGCTCATCAATTTAACCAGATTTAAATTTTTTTGGGTGAATCAACGTTTACAAGATAATTGGGAAAAGTCGCCGTAGCAAACTGTTTGGGGGGATGTTTTATCAGTTTTATGGGATAAAGCCCCCGTCGAGTGTGGGGAAGCTCCATGGACATTCGATTCTATAGTACTCAAGAATATGCATACACAATTTCAAAACTATCTACATTTTTCCCACCAAATCGGCTTTTTTAAGGTTAATATGACTCGAATATTACTTTTAAACCCAAGGGATGTCGTAAAATTAACACTATCTATGTTTATTTATTTATTTGAGGTATTTAATGTAAACTTTCTTAATTGGCTAATTATATCAGCACATGATAACTTCTAGAGTAATCTACTAATTTTGACAGCAATGGTATTTATTACATACCTTCTAAACTTCTTTTACATTTTTCAATCAACATATGACCGACAGCTTTAACTCCTTTCCAAAAAAGTAGTGCACTGGATTTTTATCACCCAAAAAAGATCTGTCAATCCCATTTAGGTTTGAACCCGACAACATCGGGTCCTGAAGCAAGAACTTTATTTAAACTATCTTGTTACATTGTTCCACTAATAATGATTTAATAAAGCTAACATACATTTTGTTCTAATGTTTATTCAATCAATATCATTCTAACTTAGGTCGGCTAACCTTAAATTATAATTATACATTGTAATTGATACTTTTGCTCATATTATAAATAGTACAAACAGTAAAAATAGGCATAAAAACAGTCTTGATATGAATAAAAAAGTGGTACAAAATAAAAAAATTCATTAACTATTTTGGTATAATAATAATAATAATACTATATTTTATTGTAAATTGTTTCAAAATACAGTTTTGAAAGAAAAAACTGTTATTTGTTTATTACTATTTTAGTTATTCTTTTATTTTGTGTAAGGCCCGCTGTGCTGCAACATTAATTAGCTTGGCTTTGGCTCACAAATTTTAAAAAGATACACTAATTTGTGATAAAATATTTAATGTATAATTATAGCTTTTATGTAGATGTAGGTGTATATGTGAATAAAGTACCAATCATGTTGACTCTAGTGGGAACTTGAAATATACCTTCAATGCAATTTCTTTACAGTTTTAACTAGGAAATAAAAACCTATTTTGAATGTACTATAGATTTAAAAAAATCATGTTGAAACATTTTTCACAGATTCAACCAATAATTTTGGATTTAAAAGACAGGTTCTTATAAAATTGTGTTTAGGATAGAACTAACACAGTTTGAACAAAAGAAGTTTTTTTATTGAGAAGAAAATTTAACTTTGTTTTTTAAACTAGATAAAATAGGTACAACAAAAACGGTAAATATGTTTTTAATTGTAACATTTGTCACTAATGGTAGAAAAACATTTACTTTCCATATTTAAATATTCATTTCAAACTTATGCTTTCTTTGTCCAGAATGAATAAGGACACAAATAATATTTAGATGTTAGAATTCCTCTTAATATTAAACACTTACCGTAGTACACCAATGAAAAATTTATTCAATTAATTCTGAATTAATTTAAAAAAGGCAGTTGGTAATTAATATTCATCTATTATTGAAACCCTTAACACAAACATAGAACTTGTACGTTTTGTTTACTCAATGAATTCAGGTAGGCACATGAAATTTTTAACTGAACTCAAAAATGATTATCAAATGATTCGCAGCTACACAAGAATGTTATCGCAAACATTCACTTAAATATTGAATGAAATTGAATCGAAGGTTGAATCACGACACTACAATCATTACCATGTTAATCCTAGTTACCTTTTATATCCTTCATCTTTTCCCTAAAATAACCTAAGTCTGTAAATGATTCGTCAAGATAAGCATCTATGTAAGAGCAGAAATGACAAAATATGAAATAAAATGTGCAATAAGCCATACTGAGGGTTTGCTTTGCCCTTGAACCAACCAATCAGAGCCCCGCACACATCAACAAACCTGTTTGAACCTTGTGTTTCGACAGAGTGAAGTGTGGAGAGTGAAGGTCTCAGCATGTGTGCTGCTAGAAAAATAACTGAATTGAAGCCCTGTGCATGAATTCTTACATATTCTGTCTTAGTTCTGAATGAATAAGGTGTTTGTTTAAACCACCCTTCCTCTTGAAGCGCTTATCACAAACATCAAACATATACTTTCTATGTTCTGAATGAATTATAAGGTGTTTGTTAGTACTCTTCTTTTGATTAAAATCTTTATTGAAAACATTACATGTGTAATTTCTATGTAGAGTATGTTTGATTGGTATTATTGTGTTTGTTTATAGGATCTTTTAAATCACCCGACTTACTAAACAAATTTACATGTTTCTTCTCAATTGTATCTTGACCAGATCTTGTGCTTTTTTCACCAAGTTTAGAATAATTCAGAAAAATATTTTTCTTTGAACTCAAATGGTCACAAAAAATTAAATTATAATTTCTTTTGTCATCTTTATGAACTAAACATTTCTATAAATTAGAATATTTGCATGGTAGTGAAACATCAGTAACTTGCGATGGTAAATCATGAGTGAAAGGTATTAATTCAGTATGTAAAGAGAATTGTAATAAAAACTAAAAATTAGTATAAATATTTATCTAGTAACAACATATGTATTGATTTTTAAGTTCTAATTGTCAAATTTGGTGGCTATCAAATCAATATTATTAATCAGCTATATTAAAACGAAAAGTCCAAAATAACTAAAGAAAATGAATTTAAAAAAAAGTTACAATTAAAATAATTAATGAAATGTATATATTCCCCAAAGTCATGTATGGTATTTAAGAGGATATATGTTTAAATCCAAGAAATGGTGAATTGAAAACAGCGCTATGTGCCGCAATTTTATGTTCCAGAACAGGAACTATAAATGATGATATCTACAAAGCATGAAGATAAATATGAATTTGTTGAAATGAATGAATAACAATAATTATTGTCACCCAAAATAAAGTCAAGTCCTTGATAAATATAAAAACCAGCAAGGATGGTTGGCTATGTACTAATTAAGCTAATTAGTTATAATCGAGGAATAATGAATTTGTAGGATTTATACTGACAATTGCTGGGAGCGGAGTAAAAAAACTGTTTGAGAAAAACCACCCTCAGTTCATCCGACTAGTATCTTCATTGTCGGCAGCTCAGTTTATTGTGAGAGTGAGATATAAGAGATGTTTGGGAAAAACCACCCTCAGTACATCCGACTAGTATCTTCATTGTCGGCAGCTCAGTTTATTGTGAGAGTGAGATATAAGAGA
>CABFOW010000747.1:175569-198556 GCA_902141385.1 Timema californicum | reverse complement strand
GTTATTATCGTTACTACAGTCTTACTAGTAGTTCTGTGAACAGTAGACCTCACTCCATGTTATTATCGTTACTACAGTCTTACTAGTAGTTCTGTGAACAATATACTTTTTTCCCTCCATGTTGTTATATATCTCTTGTCTATTTTTTACAATCAAAGAAAAGAAAAAGGGAAAATCCATTACTTGGTTAAGTTTAAAAAGAGATGAATGAGCAGAAAATATAGAAATTATCATACATTCACAATTTCAACAGTAATTTACCTGTGGTTTTTAAACAAAAAAAATCAAGTAATATTTCTTTTGAGAAATGCTTTTGATTAAATACCGTTGAATTAGAGATTTCAATTGTATAAAATAAGCTGGATGGTTTCAAAATATAAATTTAAATATTGATTCAAAGATACAAAAAGCATTTTCTGGGAAAGAAATGTTATTTTTCTTGATGACATTAACTAGTATCAGAACAATAATAAAAAAACACTGCCCACATGAATTGGAAAATATAAATGTGGTATCCACACCATGTGACAACTACCTAATTCAAGCGGCATGGTCGCAAAAGCGAGCTGGTCTGGATCCTTTATATGACTATATGTACGATATTATTCCGAATATACCGAGAGGGGTTTTCCCTAAAAATATTCTTACAAGATGTACTTGTGGTATGTGTGCAACATAACATTTCTCACTCAAAAAAATGTCAGATTCCTATAAAAGTCTATTTGGTAGAATACCCTAACAGTAAAGGCCGGCCAGCAGAATTACCACACTCGCATGAGTGTAATACTATAACTATGGTAAAAATGGAGAGAGAGGATTTCTACCCTTCAGTGTAATTGTGATGGTAATTCAGCAGATCAGTGTTAGTTGTTGGTAGAATCTGTGTTGTATTTCTGAAATAATTTTTAAATCAAGAGTACCCGTGCATCAAGACAAGCACTCAGAGGACTTATTAAACCCATGTGTTATTTGTTGGCTTTTTACCTGGTGATATATTTGAGGCTTTTTATATCTCAGAAAATGAGTGTGTATTTGACTTTCCAAATTTTAGTGTTGTATTATGTGTGAGACTGTAATACTATATTCAAGCTAATAAAGTATATAGAACCTTTCCAAACCTGTTCCATTAAATAAAAAACACACATGTGCATGCACTTGGCATTTACAAATACTTACATGGATTTCCTCTTCGGCTGCAAAACTTGGCTCAATCTTGATTTTACAATCATTATCAATCTAAAGAACAATAAGAGGTTTGTTTTAAACTGTTGAAATTATATTGAAACCTTAGAGAGCAGAAATATCAATAATTTCCAAGTTATAAATTAAATTAACAATATATTACATTAATATAAAAGTAAATGTTATCATGTTCCTAAACCCTTACTACAGTGCTTTCCCATGAATTTCAAGGTGTTCTAGGTCCAAGTATTTGATATATCTCACATCGAGATTTTGAAGGAGACCTTGGATGAGGACCAAAGAGATCTTTCTTTTCAACATTAACAACATTTTGTGATTGACATCACAACTCTTATCATAGACCAAAGAATAATATCCTTTAAATATATAATGATCACTAGAATTCTGATAACTGGTTCTTACTACCTGTCAGGTTTAGGGTTGAAAATATTTTGATGGGGGGTTCAAATCCTCAAAACCTTTGCTTGCTTCTAAAAAAATGTCAGCTGAAAACTTTTCTTTGAGAAATATTCTGGTTTCAACAATTATTAAGCTCCACCAAACAAAATATTGGAGCTAAAATCGCAGTGGGGATGAATTTGGGGGTTCTGTTTCTTTAACTGTTTACGTCCCCAATTATATGAGAATACCTTCCATAAAAATTTTAGCTTCCCATTTCTTTAGTATTATTGAAATATTTAATGCAGGCATGATTAGGATCTAAGTAGTTCCAATAGAGGCTTATTGAATACTGAATATACATAATAGGGTTTACAAAGGTTACAACGTTTTAGAGTTCGCAAGAGATTAAAAAAACTATAAGGAAGAAGTCATCTACTTTCAATAAACCAACAGGGTGACCTGGTGGTCTAGGGGTAAGGTGTCAGACTTCTATGCTGGCGGCCGGGGTTCGCTCCCCGGTTCCGGCAAAGATTTATCTGATTACCAAACCCTTCCTTCACCTCTGACAAGACATCTTGTGAATGTGAGGAATGCCAGGTCTCCACCGTGGTTCGGATTCCACGTTAAACTGTAGGTCCTCCATTTCATCTCACAATCACCCTACCATTTACACATTAGCGTAAGTGCATATAACCCAAACGGGTAGTAAGACGCGGTGCTAATAATAATAATAATAATAATAATAATAATAATAATAATAATAATAATAATAATAATAATAAACCAACAAATGAAGTACGAAATAGCCCTGTTGACGTGGCTCACAAACTGATTGGCTGGATATAATATGTAGTAAGTACCCCTTACCTTAACGTTCAAGTAACGTGAAAGTTCTTACTTGATCAACTCTAAGTAAAGTGAACATTAATAATCCATTAAGTTAAATGCACCATGGTGGCTTCCCTTTAAAAGCATATAGATAACTGGTTAAGTTATTTTATCATTAAGTGAATGTTAACATGATTGTGATCCCAGCATTAGTAAAAGATTAAAGTTACCTCCATTTTCAATTCCACTTTTTGATTGAGACCAATATGAGAGTTATATTCCAGCTCTGTCTTTGTGGTTAGTGGAGAGTTCATAACATTCTCATCCATCTTGGAAAGAGGAAAATTAATTTGCCATCAGTGGCCTACAAAGGAAACCACAAATTAAAAGAGAACATTAAGGGAAGATCTCTTTTAACACTTAAGCTCATAAAAAAATATGCAACAAATATATTCTTTATATTATAAAAAAGATATGTATTATTGTGTCATTTTTTCCCCTGGATATGTACAATTTCTTAACCGACTAACTAGATCAGAACATGACTTATAAACTAATGTAAATACATAAACGATTCAACATCCAGTCCCCGGCCAATATTAATTCATCACTGTGAAAGGGTAAGCCCACATTGCACCAATAATAAATTGTTTGGCCATACAGGTAATCGAACTCAAGACATTAAACTCAAGTCGGCACACATGCTACTGAGTTAAGGTATTTACCATTGCTATGTAGGGATGGGTTAAATGAAATTCATAATCATCATAAACTGTTTACAGCCTGTGCCAAAGTCATATTAGTAAAATAATTCCATCTTGCTCCATCCTTTCTCATTTTTCATTCTTATTTCCTCATTTGCACATATCCTGTTACCTGCTCTTCCCATCTCTTTCGTAACCTCCCTTATGACATTTTCCCTACCTATTTCGCTTCAATCATTTTCTTTGACCTCTCTTTTTGATCCTCATTACATGTTCAATCCATCTCACCATTGCTCAATCTACTATCCCATGTACTTGAGCATATTCATTCCATGTCCATACTATCTCACTTACTTCCTCTACTATCTCATGTACTCCAACATCCTCATTACTTAGCCATACCATCTCACTCTTCCTTCCTCTACTATCTCATGTACTCCAACATCCTCATTACTTAACCATACCATCTCAGTCTTGCGTTCTCTACTTTCCCATGTACTCAAATATCCTTATTACATGTCCATACCATCTCAGTCTTGTTTCCTCTACTATCTCAGGTACTCCAACATCCTCATTACTTACCCATACCATCTCAGTCTTGCTTTCTCTACTATCTCATGTACTCCAATATCCTCATTACATGCCAATGCCATCTCAGTCTTGCTTCTTATACTATATCACATACCCCTTCAACTCCAATTATTTCCTAATCTTGTTTCTACTCATGAAAACTAACATGCTTCCTCACAAACTGATTCCCATGACGTCCACTTATTAAATTACAACCTGCTATTTTGTCATAGCTCCTCTGACATTACATTAACAGCCTGATACTGAGATACGAAAGGAGCAGTTACTTCTTGTCACGGGTATGTTTGGAAAGTTTCAACAATTAAATGTATAGTTATTTGTTTATCCATATTTGTCATTTTCTTTCAGTCAAGGCTGTGTAATCACTATGTTCTGTGATGGATGGAAGCACAAAAAAAGTTATATATTATAAGGATTTATCAACGCTTGGCATAGTTAGCAATGAAACAGAGTCCGAAACAAACTTGTTCTACGCTCCGGAGATACTTTGGAGCAGTCATAATTTAAAAAAAGAAATTGTTATTGTGTGTTAATATCATACCGTAATGATATTGAGAAAAGGTCTAAAACAAATAATGGTTGTATATTATATATACTTTTCAGCTGGTTTGAGGTAATTGCAGTTTAAAGGGTAGCTTTGGTATTATAAAACACATTTCAACAATACAAGCACAACATGTGATCTATTCCACACAACATTTTAAATACGTTGTGCTGCTGTTTGGATGTTTTTGGCTAAGCATACATTTAGCAAACAAAGTAAGAGGGGACCCTTAACTTATTTCTCATGTAGCAATATACAATCAAGTTTTGATAGAAGCTTTTATTAGTTGGAACATTTAATAAAACAATTTTCATAAGTCAATTCAAGCTATCTTCAACTGTCACTTTTTATATACCTTATCAATACTTATAAAATAATACCAACAAAATAGTAGAATATTATTTATGTTGATGGCAAAAAAATGTTTGTATTTTATAGAAAGTTTCTGCCTTATTGATGGGCGATGGGGAATGCATAAGCTAAAGCTTCCCCTCAAACTTTTATTTCCTCTTGTCCGGCAAATTTTCCAGTTTCATCTCCCACGTCTAAAATGAGTAATCTCATTATTATGGCTAGGACTTTGTTGATTTTGCATCTTTTTTCTTTTTTTTTTGGCAAACGTGGAACTCTGTTCAAGTGTATACAAATGTGTTTCATAAGAAACTTCGCTGATTTGAGTAGCTTTGTTTGGAGACTTTTTTGTTGCATTTTTATGTGCTTTTACGTTATTGTGGCATTTTTAAAGGTTTTTCGGTCATTTTATGTCATTTTTTTCTCTTTTTTGAGTCATGTGCCCATGTTTAGAATACCTCTGCACATGTCATAGCAAACAGTGATGCCAAACCGGTGGTTAGACTACTTCTACCCCTCTCCTGTCTCTTCCTTCAAGCCGATGATAGCCGGATAGCTCTTCTTTCCCCTTCCCTCTAGCTTAGTGGGGCTGTAAATGAACTCGTCTAAACTAGCCTGAGAAAGTTTTGCAGATAACGAGGGATCATTGTTTCTCTACATTTTTCATGAGTTGCACATGTTGTTTATGTGAATTTCAACATTCAACATGCCTAAAGTGAAAGGAAGTGCCTCACATGAATTAAAATTTTTTTTTTGCTGAATATGGCGAAAAAGTATTCTATACCGATGAAGAGATACTATTTTGCAAACTCTGTGATGTGAGAGTTGCCGTGGAAAAGAAATTTACTGTGCAACAGCATGTCAAAAGAGAAAAATACAAACAAGGTCTTCAGCGATTCCAGGATGAGAAAAAACGACAGCAAATTCTCGTTGGCCAAACCAGCAAATCTTCAAAACCTTCTGCAATTTACGAAGAATTGTGTAAATTCTTCATTTGTGCCAATATTCCCTTGAGCAAAGTTAACAATCGGAAACTGAGCAACTTTTTAGAAAAGCACACTGAGAAGTCTTTGCCGGACTCCTCCACACTAAGAAAAAATTATGTCATATGTTGCTATGAAAACACCATGAAGAATATAAGGCAAAAAGTAGCAGAAAAGAAAATAAGGCTGTTTATGGAAGAGATAATTGACTTTCTTGGACGATATGTAGCTGACGTAATGGTAGGTTCGATGAAAAAAGATAGCCTTGTGAAAATTTTCTCATTAATTGTGAACATTTAGAAAAAATAAAATTTTTTTACAATAAGTGAACTCTTTGCTAGGTACTTGAGCTTAATATTGCCCGATAGCATCCAACATGACAATTCCCTTCTCTTCGTGACTAATGAGGCATGATAAAGGTTGCTAATACTCTAAAAGCGCTGTACTCGAAACGTAATGCACATGTCTGTCATAGAGTTGCTGAAGAGATACGAGGGTAATTCATCCAAGTTGACCAGCTGATTGGGTGCGTGAATAAAGTTTTTCTGGAGGCACCATCTCAAGTTGCATCATTAAAACCGTAGGCCCCAAATGTTCCCTTGCCCATGGCTTCCATTTTAACCAGATGGGGGACTTAGGTTTAAGTGTGCAGCTATTACTGTGAGAACTTTCAAGTTGTGAAAAAGATCATTGACTCATTTGACAGCAATGAAGCGACCTCAATTGAAGTTGTGCAAGAACTTCTTTTTGATCCTGAAATTGCAGGTAAGTTTTCCTTCCTAAATTCAAATTATGGATTTCTTCTTAGTGCCATTACTTCCTTGGAGAAGTCAGCAGTGTTATTAGTGGATCAAATAGATTTTATAAAGAAAGTTGTGAATTAACTAAATATTGTGACTGGAAAAGTGGGAAAGCAGTGCAAAAGAAAATTGAACATTTTTTTAAAAAAAAGAAGGATATGAAACCCTGTGCTTAATTGTAGATGTGCTATCAGGGAAAAACTTTTCCCTTTTGAACAAAGTGAAGTATTATTATTATTTGGCACCACGTCTTACTACCCGTTCGGGTTATACGCTTTAAGTACTAATTACGCTAATGGATTGGGAATTGGGAAGGTTAAATTAGAGGAAGTGAACCCACATTTGCGTGGAGGGAGAGTGGAAAATCATTTAGGAAAAACCACCCCTAGTTCACCCGACCGAGATTTGAACCTCAATCTCCCCGTCCTCGGCGGTCGAGCTCAACACGACTAGCGCGTTAGCCAACTACGCCACCGAGGCGGGTAACAAAGTGAAGGTGTTTATTTCAAGTAATGCTCCTGTGGTGTCAGTAAAAGTGGAAAAGAGATTATCTACGTTTAAAGCTTTGTTAGTTGATAGTAGAAAATCATCTCTTTTGAAAATCTTCAAATAGTTTTTGCTGTGCATTGCAATTATGGACTATTGAAATAAAAACTCTATGTTTGCCATGTCAAATTAAACCATCAGAAAATATAAGTTGAATTTTTATATAATTTCCTTGTTTTATTTGGAATATCTTCTGTAGACAAAATAAAAACTTCCAGTTTGGCACTGGTATGGAAAGTTAAATTAAATTTTTAAGGTTTTCCCTCTCTTATAAGACTTGTTCTTAGCAAGGAACAAACAAAAATTTTTTGTCATTTTTTGTTTGTTTAGAGAGCTTTTTTAATTTTTTTGGGGTCATAAATGTCTTATAAATAGGGCATTTTATATCAAACTTTAGGTCACTAAAATCCTAGCTCTACTCATTATAATTGTAAATATTAATTTATTTGGCTTCGTTCATTTATGTTATAATTATAATGTACCATATTGAATATGGTTTTTAACACCCCATTGTACTATATGTTCAGGTTATTTGTGTTAATTATGCTAATGAGTTAGGATGAGGAAGTGCACCCGAATTTGCATGAAGACACAGTGTACAATCAATTTGAAAAAACCACTATCAAGATATTCAAACCTCCGATTTCCCTGGTGTCGGCAGTCTAGTCCAACACAAAAGTGAGGCCTTACACCAAGCACCCACCAAGTCAGATGAATGAATATTATGTTACCTCCTACTAGATATATATTCTATATGAGAATATTTTTGAAAATATAATCAAAGCACCCTAAATTGGGACTGCTTTAAGCAGTGGTATAATTTTGACACGCGAAAGTACTAAGGATTTAAAATGTGAAAATTAGCACTGATTGCCTTATATTTAACATTGTTAGATGCAGAATTTCATTAGCTTCCAGAATATACACTTAGATATATTATGATTTTATGAATGGTTTGGTAACATGACATTTTTTCCTCAGTTGCAAAAAAAAAGTGCCAAAAAATTTCAGGCTCAACCATGTATTTGCCCAGGTCATACCACAACATGTATGGTAATTTTAAGTGTTAAATCTTGTAGCCTGGTTTATTAGCATTATTTTGGTATATGGGATACCATTTTAAGTATGTGAAAATAGACGATATTAACAAAAGTTTACAAAGTGATACTATAAACATCTGAAATATTATACCCAGTTTTATAAATAGAGTATGGAGTTATTCCTGTTGAAAAACATTTAAGCCCATAGCAGTTCATTTGAAGAGCATTATTAGGTCATTTTAGTGAGGCCAACAATTTAGGCATTTTTCCCTGAGAGTGAATTTTTTGTGTATCACTTAGGTTTCAGATATTTGTTCTATGTAATAAAGCTATTTTTCCACTAAAAAAGCAATTTATTGCATATCTAAAATTATTTTCTGCTAATATATGATTTTTTTTTCAAAATTCAATGTCAGTTTTTAGACATCAGCGGGAAAAAATGACCATAACCGTCACTGAAAATAATTTATCTCAAAATAATTTTATTCCAATGTGTTGTATTGTTTGTGTAAAGGTTGTTCTCCTTCATCCTAAAACTACAGTTATTATTGGTTTAAGTGAGCCCAAAATAAAACAAACACGCACATCTTGTGTATTAGAACCATTTACAAGTAATACAAAAATTGTTAGATTATAACAATGCCTGGGGGGTTTTACATAAAAAAAACTAAATATTGTGTCTAAATAGCCTCAATTTACGGTAGTGCTATCTTTTAACTTCTTGAATGATCATTTGCTTATTTTTATCCCCAATCATCCCCCATTTCCTCTTATTATCTTACCATATAGACCCATTCTCTAATGTTGCTATGGGAACTCGGTGAAAGGTTCTACAACTATTAAAATTACTATAGTTCATCTACGACTGACTCTCTAATCTAGTGATCAAGAGTGCCAGGCTACAGACCCAGAGGACCCAGGTTCAATCACAGGTGCTTGGAATATTTACATGAAACATGTAACAAAGCCTCATAATGAGAACTGAGCTCTGCTTTAATGTAAAAATAGCTGCTCCAGTCTTAAAAAAAACTGAAATTAACAGCCAGAGTGTTCATTGTGTTAATCACATGACATGCTGGTTAGGTCTACTTCAGAGCCTATTCTGAAATTTAAAACTGGAACAGCCTTAAGTCGATACAAAGGACTAAAGACTACCAAACCCTGAAAAGTAAATGTGTGTGCGCATGACGAGTCTGTAGACGCTGCCTTTGTAAATGGTTGAAACTGCCATGTGATTAAGTATAGAAACCATTCAAACGGGATTTTCCTCTTGTTGAGACTTAATGCTATAACAATCAACTATAAAATGGTTTGTTTTTTGTAATTGAAATAATATGAAGTTTTTCTCAATTGAGATGAATTAAACTCTTCGAAAGGAAATTTTCTAGAGCTAAGTGCAAGCAGACATTACCCCAGCTGAAACCATTACTAACAAAAATAGCGTCATTCCATATTTTGACACAACATCTAAGATAGGCTATATTTGAAAGTTAGGTTAAGTGCAGTCACAAATAATATATTTAAAAGATGAGCTAGTTAGTGTGATTGTTATAATTAGTGATATTGGTGTTTTCATTTAGATGTGCATGGACACTTAATTTGCTGTGATTCGTAGTTTTTACAAAGTTAAATTTGAATCAAATTCTATGGAGTGATAAGAACTAAGGAATTAAGGAATGGATTCTGTACACAGTTTAATCCGTGAGTGTTGAGTCTATCTCTTATGGCCCGTCTACAACCAAACACACCCTCTTGTCAGACTCGTAACTACGCAATAACGTAATTTTGTCTGTCTATAATAGCTTGCGCAAACACAATCGTATGTCGGAACTGTCAGACCAGCTTGTCAGGAGGAGATGAACATTGCCCATCTCTTGCGTTTATGTAGTTGCGTTGGCGGTAGTTNTTGTTGTTGTTTTTTGTTTTAACATTTTGTTCACGGTAAACATGTTTCTTTTGTTTTTGTAAGCATTTTGTTTACATTTTATCATTAATATACTTGTTTGTTTTTCAAATGTAATCTGAATATAAAATATAAAATATAATATAAAATGCATTTTCAAAATCGGGTGTTCCTTTTATGTCTCCTCTATGTAGCCTAGCAGTTCATAGAAAGATGCTCTTGACTTCCACACATAATTGAAGAATTAATTTTCGTCAGCGCACAGTTCGTCAAATAATGTATAATATAAACCACTGACCTTAAGTGAAGATAGCATCGGATGTACACAAAATCCTCTGTTTCTTCCTCTTCTTGATTAGCAAAGATAAAAGTTGCTTTCCTTGCAAGACAGTTTCCATAGATAAAGGATATATAGACAGTTTCACGACTTGATATCAAAGACCAAACATATGAAGACATAGGAGTGCCAGCTCTTTATTCTCTTGTGATTCCATACGGACATGATGGCTTGATTTTGTAACAATTTTGTATCATATTATTTATTAGTGTATTGGTTGGACAAACGGCCATTTAGAATTGAAGTAAAAATTCCCTTCTGGGTGGTATTTTATCCTACCTAAATGCTACTATAGGGAAGGATTCTGTTACGAGATTAAGCCTTCCGAACGAGCCTCCTTCAAAACTAATCCCATATATTAGCCTACATAAACTTATTCAAAGAAAAAAATAATGAGTTTCAAAATATGTTTTGATCTTAAAGCCTTTTACTAACACATTTAATGATGTTGATGTTTATAGTAAAATTAGTGAACGATATCAAAATGCCACGTTTCTTTTTATGTGTGTGAGAGAGAAAGAGATACCCCATGGGATCTTTCTCTCTACACAATAGTATTCAATCTTCCGGTAATATAAATTTCCGTGCATGTGATCCAATTGTTCTTCAATCCATTGAGGCCAACAGGAACCCCCAAATTCTTCTAATTAAAGGGATTGAAAAACCACTATTTTAACTAGTTTCTTTCTGTTTGGGTACTAAAGGAAGCTTACTATAACGATTTTGAATTACCTTCTGTGAAGCTTCTATCCCCTAATTTGTATTCACAATAACAGAACTAATAATTTTTCGAGTCTAATGATCTAGTGTATGTTCAATTGTCGTTTTGCTTGGATTTTGAAAGAGCCGCATTAGGTTTGTTGGGTAATATTTTCAAAGGAAGAACATATTTCTCTCTGACGCTCGGTGGCCTGATCGAATTAAAAAATGTTTCTGCGGTGAAATTAAAGATAATTAATATAACTAAGTCTTTTACATAGGTCAACGACCCTCGCACAAGAAAATCATATGTGAGAAATCCAAGACATCTGAGCAGTGCACAAATAAAATTTCTGTTCATTTTTACCTAGATATCCAGACATTTGGTGATATCAATCCAAAATATTTTTATTTCTAACTAGTGGATCGACTTCACTTTTACAACAGAGTACATACACCACATAAATATTTTCAAGGCACATTTTCCAGCCAATTAATTAATTGCTAGATATGCTACTAAAATTATTAATTTCCATTCTTAAGATACCTTACACACTTTTTTTTTTACAATTACAATGTCGGACATTTGATACAATACAAACTTTTCTAGCTTAGTAATTATGAGTCTTTTTTTCTGTTTATATTTAATCTAATTTTATGTCGAGAATATATTATATTAAAATATTTGATTTAAAGTTTTATGATGCTAGTTTTGACTCTAACATTTTTTGAAATTTGAGTCTCGTGGATAGGATGATCGATGACGCAATATCATGAGTCTTGCCAGAGGCCCGTATGCAAGGACGATGTTGATCACAGCCAGAGTATGAGCCTCGTGCTAGGATGATCGATGACACAATATCTTGAGTCTCGCCAGATGCCCGCATGCAAGGACGATGCTGATCACAGCCAGAGTATGAGCCTCGTGCTAGGATGATCGATGACGCAATATCTTGAGTCTCGCCAGATGCCCGCATGCAAGGACGCTGCTGATCACAGCCAGACTCACCAGAATACAGGCAGAGTATGAGCCTCGTGCTAGGATGATCGATGACGCAATATCATGAGTCTTGCCAGAGGCCCTATGCAAGGACGATGTTGATCACAGCCAGACTCACCAGAGTACAGGCAGAGTATGAGCCTCGTGCTAGGATGATCGATGACACAATATCTTGAGTCTCGCCAGAGTCTGGTCCCGGGCTTGCTCAGACTATACTCTGCCCGTACTCATAGGATATTTCTACAACATGGCGCTGCGCGTATAGACGATCGAGACAGCTGTAACATAGCCTAATTATGGCGGTTCTAGATCATCTAGATATTGATTTTTTCGACATTCTCGATGAGTTTGTAGAAGAAGAAAATCATAAAGTGGTGAGAATTCCTCAGAGGCATGTTAAGGATTTCCAGGATCCTTTGCAGGCTTATTCTGACAATCAATTTCGTTGAAGAGTTCGATTTCCGAAGGAAGTTGTTCGTCAGGATATCTTGCCTATGTTGGGACTGTAACACACGGCGAGGATTTCCACTACTTACATTGCAGCAACTAATGATTGCCCTACGATTTTATGCCACGGGAAGATTCCAGGTAATACTTCAATGTAAATAGTTTTATTTAAAGCTTGTTTTTAATAATACCAAACTAAAATAGGGCATACGTCAGAATGTGTTTGTTTTTAAGAGGGGACCACTAATTTAAATTGTAATGCACTCTGTTTGAAGTTAACTTATAACAAGTACTTTGACAACAAATGCATTTTTCAAAATGGCTTTGTACTTGATAAAAGGGTTTGTAAATAGTCAAATAGTCGTAGTCTTTCCTATTTTTTATACAATAACATTTAATGAAAAAATAATGGCAATGTTATTCCAAACATGTTGTAAGAATATAGCAACCGTTTATATTCTTTTTTTCTAGATTGTTAGTGGGAACTTGTTCAACGTAGACCAGTCAACTATATCTTGGGTTGTTAAGAAAATCTCCATTCTGTTAGCGGAAAATGTTCGGCATGTACTGGAGTGGCTGAACTGGCAGCTGTAAACTTGCAGTTCTATAACAAAGCCAACTTCCCTGGTGTGTTAGGCTGTATAGACTGCACCCACATTGCAGTTCAGAACCCCGGTGGACCGAATGGAGAAGTTTTCAGGTAACCCTTATGATATGCTAAACTAAATATAGGACACACATAATTTTCTGAAAAAAGAAAAAGCTTCCTCCCAAACAAAATTAAAACATTAGTAGAACCTATAGTTATTTTACATAGACCCATAGCATTTGTATAGTTACTGAGAACTTTTATTTGTATTCATCTAGTTAGGCAAAACTTCAATTTCATTAGTAAGTACCTATTAGGCCTACACACTAGGCCCAAAATAGAGTGAGGAAGGGGAGGGGGGGATGAGGCTACTTACCCTAGTTGACAGTAATTATTGTTTTTCTTTAGTTGAAAGGATTTATGGAGTTTTAAGAGTGTTATTTTAGTTTTTGTTTTACATTAGCGACTTATTAGTAATTGTGATTTTATATAATTATACATCAAATAATCCCAAAAGTCAGGAGTGTAATTTCACCATTTCAAGATTATTTAGAATGAAAAGGTAAATAGAATATAATTTCAAATAATTCACTTAATCAGTGGTGCACCGAGCCATATAATTTGGGAAAGGCATAGGGCTTAGTTTTTTTTTATAAACCCTAACCGCTACCTTAATTAAAATTGTCAGACTTTATAGTTATTTGGAGTTGTATCTTTTATTTGTAGTTTTTTTAACATTGATTAGTTGCAGTTTTGAGAATTATTGAATCCCTCTTCCTCCAAACTTTTTTTTCAAAACTACTCTGAATTTTTTTTAATTCTAAGAGTCATTTGGATATTTGGAATTTTTCTCTAGCTGTTTGACAGATTATGTTCTACCTAATTTCAAAAATATTTTTCCAACAATAGCTTCTCCTCCATTTGCCAGAATTTCATTACAAAATTTAAAATTTTCATACTTTTGTTTATTAGGAGTGGCCCTTGTCTGCTTAAAGAATTTAAGTTCTCTACTACACATTATGGAAATTTAGAGTCTCATCACATCAGTTCTTCAACTCCCACTTACGAATTTTCAATTTTAATATTTAGTCTTAAGGGGTCCTTACACCGGCTTTGCAAATTTAACTTTTTTAAGCCTGTATGCACCTTCTAAATTTCGAATCTTACCAAGATTCGGATTCGATGGGTTTAGTTCAAAATTCAAATCTTTTTATCCTTAAGAATAATTTCAACTTTCTATGGTATTATACACCAAACCATTATAAAAAAACTAGTTATTCATTTTGTTTATAAACTTTCATAAGCTATTCATGAGGTTTCGTTTACTTGTTTAACTTAAGATTAAGTTTAAAATATTTTCAAAGACTATTAAGGATATGTTATTTGATTTGGATTTGAAACATTTTCAAAATAAAATTCTTCGATTCAGATTCGAAGTTTTATCTTAGGTATGATATTTGATTCACATACAATTAAAAAAAAAAAATTGAGCATGATATTAGATTCAGAATCGATTTGATTGAGATTCAACTCGAAATGGAAAATTGTGGATTGGCACAGGCTTATTTCTTTTATCACATCTAAAAGTTTGTCTCTTTATATCTTCCCTTTCTCTATTTCCTGTGGTCCTGTTTAAAAGGTTTGAACTCTTATGGCTATTTAGCATGGTTCCTTAACCCCCTTCCAAATTATCCCCCTACACTAGGAAGTAGTTAATTATATTGGTTTGGAAATTTTAAACCTCTCGCCTCCAAACCCAATTTTCTAGCTACTAATTAGAAATTTCAATTTTTTAAGACTTGTTTTGTTATATATAGTTGTCCTAACAGACTTGAAAATTTAAATTTTCTACTACACCCAAAAGTTTGTCATACCTCGCACTATCTGGGGCTCCACTTAAAAAAAGTTTTAAGTTATAAGAATTCTATAAATATTTGGAGTGGGCCTTTTACCTGACTGATAAATTTAAATTTTCTACCACAATGATAACTAGCTACTTTTATTAGTTTTGAATCTCCCTTCACACTTTTCTCCAAATCATTTTAAAAAATTAACCATTTCAATGCATCTGGAGTTTTTTTCTGTCTGACAAATTTTAATTCTATACCTCCTCTTTAATAAAGTTTTAAAAAAAATTGTATCATCCCTCTCAACTGCCTAGAGCTCCATTTTGAAATTTCCCATTTTTAGATTTTTCTGGTTAGATGAGGTAATCCCTCTACCTTCTTGAAAATTTCAGATTTCCCACTTATCTATATATGGAGGCACACACACAATTTCTGCTTTATGATAAATATGCCTAGGAGAATGAAAACAGTTAATGCAATTAAGAAAAAGAGATTGTATGCATACAAAAATATATTTCACACATAACCAGCGAAAGTTGGAACTAGATTGTTGGTTTTATCAACAGTATGAACTTATATTTCTTTATCTGGTTATGTAATCTTTGCATAGCCCACAACCTAGATACAGTGTGTAGTGTATATAAGTTTATTCTTTTCAAATTCGATCACTAAACAACTACTTAAAATTTTTTATTTCAAATTCTACTTTAAAAAAAATGATTCATCGCTGATGTACTCATAATCGCTTGATTCATCGGTATCCGCATTCATACACCATTAGTTGTAGTATTGTTTATTTTGAGTTAAAAAGTTAATACACACATGTATCAAATTCTCAATGGTTGCGAGACACAGCTGTTTGAAACTGGCATATAACAAGCCATTATTAGAGATATTAAATAACAATAAATGACTTGTTTGTGGTTATTGGGTATTTGAATGATAATATAAGAGATAAAACACAAATAATTTAGTTTACAATGAATGTTTGAAACTCCCATTGTATGTGTTGTTCTTCTGAGGTTGTCTCACCAATCCTAATAACCAAGAGAACCTCCTGTATTATTACTGAAAGTTCATTTTACAGAAATTTTTAGCTAAACGAGCCCTCTAAGAAGAATTTTTAACAAAAATGGCTTAAGCACCTGATTGTGAATCATACTATGCCACAAGTTTACAGAGAAACTATGATGAAAATTTGTTTCTACAGTGGCATGTGGATTTTCGTCAGACCACCAATGCGAGTTACAGGTATTGTTGATACAGTCACAAGCAAAAGTATATTCATCGCTTAACAGTATTAATAGCATTTACCCACTAACAAAATTCCAATAAAATGGCTCCACCTCTTGGTTGAAGGTGTTACACCTGCTGATGTTATGTTCACCATACTCTTGTATGTGAAACACCACTAAATATAGAAATTATTTGTGTGTTTATTGTATCACTTCATTCTACCTACGGAACAATGTATTACATTTCAACTGCACTTTGTTAATTTGGACGTCAAAAGTAATAAGAGAGTTGGATACCATATCAATCTCCCACAATCTGTGTTATACACTAGTAAACCCTCTTGGTTCCGGTACTCTGCGGTTAGGAAAACGTAGACAGTATTCTCTACAAGAAGCAACAGCACTTCCAATACAAAAACTGTAAACAAACACAATATCAGCATATTTAGCATGTATCAGTCGACATGTGCAGCATTCATAACAACACTTTTATCACCAAACAACGTCAGCTTGGTTATAGCTGCACACACCAGTTTCAAACAGCTGTATATCCACATTTATTGAGAATTGGACAAGTGTTTATATGGACTTTTTTACTCCGAGTAACCTCCCAAAATATTTATTTCTCCTAAAAAAAACAACAACACACACACACACAAAGTACCCATTCGGGTTGTACACGCATAAGTTTTGCTAATGGAATGAGGATAATAAGGAGGGAAGAATCGATTGCTGGAGATGGAGGTGAGGGTTCATTTTGGTTTTAAAATGAGACAAAACTTTAGTTGAAATGACTGCTACAATCACCCGTAGTCAAGCATGTCAGATATGGTATATTTGCACAAAAAATATCTTAAGCGAAGTGATTTTTAAAAACTAGGAACACCAGGAGATGTGCGTCAAGCTATTTTAAAAACCCTAAAGGAAGAAATATAATATTTAATGATTCAAAACTTATCCAATATTAATTTAAAATACATTTAAAACCTTAGCACAGGAACATAAAAATTAAATATATAAAAATAAACTTTTATTAAAAATAATTTTTATGTATAGTAGTAAATATTTATTAGTTTCAAAAGTATTCGGTCAAGTGTATTTAAATATTTACATGTTCATCTAATGCCAATTATTAAATAAAAACATATAAAAAATCAAAACATTTGCAGTTGCTTGGTTTGGAAAATGTGATACATTAATTTTTATAATAGTTAAAACAGCATTTAAAGGTAATTAAAAAACAATTAGAATCCATTTTGTTGTAAAGAAAGTTAACTAAAAAATAGTTTTGTTGCAAGATTGCCCCTTAGAACCAGATTCGCCTCTTGGAAAACACCTGACATAGGTAGGTTATACAGCTTGAACCTGGTGTCATTCTAGTGCAGTTTTCTTAATTCTATTTTGAAACTAAGAATGGAATAAAGACTAATAAAACCATTTTATTGGGTTTAAAAAAAAAGGCAACAAGATTTAAAAGAAAAACAAGTATCAAGTATGTTTTCAAGGAAAAAACTAATAGACTGATGCAAAATTTCAAGGTTGTCAACTGAAGAATTTAGAAAACCACACCTCCATGTGTTTTCTGGCTCAAGAGTAATCTTGTGTAGAGTTTCTTAACCATGGGATTTTAAGAACAAAAAAGAACCGAACAAGATCAAATTCTATGTTAAACTTTAAAAGGTAAACTACAATAACTAAAATAAAGAATAGTGAAATCAAGACTAGAATGGTAAGAAGTGAAAGTTGAAAGAACATGAACAATTGGTATTGAACTCTTAGAGAAGGGTCGAACCCACATTTTCTCAAATCTAAACCTTTACTATACTTTTATTTCCCCCTTTAATAGAGATTTTGTTCATTTTAATTTGTTGATTAATATAGAAAATAAGTTTGACCCTTTAACTCAGGGGGGGTCTGCCTACTGAGCTAAGGGTCTCTGGTTGTATTCCCAGTCCGGCCTAAAATATATAGTATATCACTGTTCTAGATTTAAATTTTATTTTATAAGCCGTGTGCTAAAATTGTGTTCTAAGCCAAGCTGCTTAGGAATGTAATTAGTCCAAAAAAAGGGGTACAAAAATGTTGTGGAGGAAAGCAGGTTACATAATGATGAGCTACATACCCTGTATGCACCACAAGACACTATTATATAGTCAAATCTCACAGATTATAGTGGGCAGGACATACAGTGCAAACAGAAGAATCTAGAACTGTGTACAAAGTATTGAATAGTAAACCCAATAGGAAAGGAACATTGGGAAGTCCAAGACACAGATGGTAGGATAACATTAGAATGGACCTGATATAGGGTGTAATGAGGTGGACTGGTTAGAACTATATATATATTAATATTCACTCAGTTAAATGTAAAATTAATGATTTCCAGATTTTTATTTTGTATTCCTCGTTGTAAGGTTCATAACTCAAAAATAAATAAGATCATATATTTTTTTAATCACTCTCAAATCTGAATATTTTTCAAATTCTTGACTCAAATATCTTTTAAGGATTTGACTAATTTGAAGGGTTTATGTCAGGTTATTTTGAATCCTACATTTACAAATTTGAAAAATGTCACACTTGCAATAAAAACCACCACTAAACACGTTCATCTCAAGAAAACCAAACACTGAACGTGACACTCAACACCCCAATGTTTTAATGTATTCCGAGGACTCCACCCAAGATGAGCGAAAATTACATTTTACATGGGTACTATCCAGATTCTATAGGCCAATAGGGGCCAGATATATAGCCAGTTGTAATGGCATTTATTTGAAATACAATATAGATTCGCATGTCCAGACTGTAGAAACATAAATAAACTAATATGTAAAAATAGTGGAGGCTTTAATTTAGTATGCTTTCTTTTGAAAATTGGTTAGCTGCCTCAAAGCTCTATTTACTTTAATGTGTTGAGAACCATTAGTAAAATTGATAAAAATAAAATGTTTCATTGGTGTGGTTCAGATATACTTAAAAGTAGAGAAAGATAGACAAGTCTTCACACGTTAATTTCTATTACTTTAAGGCATTTTATTTTTCAGTGTTCTATTCCTTACCTACTTACTCTATGAAATTAGGAACTCAAAAAGTTCATTGGCGCACTTACAAACGAACACCACTTATTCCTATCTTGAGTTAGTTTTATCCAGTCCACCTCATTACACTGTATCTTTTTCAGGTCCCTTCTAATGTTATCCTCCCATCTGAGTCTCTAAGTTTTCCCAGTGGTCTCTTCCCATTGGGTTTGCCAGGAAATACCCTGAAAAAGGTTATATTCTCCATAGCCTTTAGATAACTTGAAAATTAAAGATGAGAAAGGAAAAAATAACTTTTTTTTGTGAATTTTTTAACAATTTTTTTTAAAGATTTTGAATCTCAATAGTTAAAGAATTGATACTTGATATTGCTCACATTTTAAAACATTTGCACACAGCTAACAATTTAGTGAAGCAAGAATGAATTAAAAAGCAGTTAGAAAATATATTAGATTGCACAGCCTGGGATTGATTCAATGATGAGTTAAAGAATAAAAAGAGTTTGGTGAATTTGTTTCGTAAATAACTAACTTATTTCAAGAGATTGAATGACTTATTATTATTATTATAATTATTACTAGTAATCTGGTGTACATAACATACAAATAATGAAAAAAGTGTGTCACAAGATGGATATTGACTTATAGCTGACAATATAATAAAAAAAACGAAAATCTGGCGAGTTGTTTTTAAAGTTTGTTTTAGTGCACCCATACTCCGTGTCTGATCTATTAGCTATAAGAGTAGGGACTATCGAGATTAAATGTACCTGCATGTAGAGTGAAAACATTTAAGAAAAAAATTATGATAAGTACATCTTATTAGGGTTCAAACTCCCACCTAAAACTGTTATCAAGAATATAAAGACCTGCGGGTTTTACCTTTATCAAACTATATATATTAAACAAAAAATACACTTCCCATTTTGTGACATACTTAAATATATATATGCTAAAATGTTTGCTTAATCCTCAAGAGACGAATCATAAAACCATGGCAAGTAACGGATGCCGTCAACTAAACCACTATGAGGTCCCTCAATCAAAGTACTTAAAAAAAAAATCAGTTATCAATCCACTATTTTTTTCCACCCATTACACTAATTCAACCAAATTTAGAAGCTAATTAGCAAACTATTTAAATCAAATCACATCCTAGTGGTATAAAATACATATTTTTAACAAGTTGACTTGCACAAAGACAGCAAAAAGTTTTACAATGGATAAAAATTTTAATAAAACATACTTTATTTTGTTGGAAGAGTAAAGTCAGAGAAAAAGAGCTACTCTAAAATAATATAATATTTATATGTATATACAATATGATACAGTTTGCTAAGGAAATGTTTACAGTAGTATCACATGGTTCTGAACCGCAGTTAGTCCACACCGGCGAACCCTTGCGAGCCTTCTATAGCCTTAATGAGCTTATCTCGGAGCTGCTGGTAGCTTTCGTAGGGAGGAAGATCCAGTCTGTTGAAACTAAACAAGGAAATAATAAACAAATGGGTAAAATTAGTATATTTTACACTTTACAATACTATACTGGCCATTGATGGTTTACTATAACTTAATTCTTGAACCAACACTACAACTAGACCTCATACTTGAAGTTTTTTTAAATTATTATTTACTACCCGTTTGGGTTATACGCTTTAAGTACCAATTACGCTAATGGATTAGGAAATGGGAAGGTTTAAAGAGAAAGTGAACTCGCATTTGTGTGGAGGCAGAGTGGAAAACCATTTAAGAAAAAAAAAACAGTTCACCCGACCGAGATTCGAAACTCGATCTCCCCGTCCTCAGCAGTCGAGCTCAACAAGACTAGCGCGTTAGCTAACTACGCCACCGAGGCGGGTCATACTTGAAGTTAAACTATTGTAATATTCACTAACAAACTGTATGGAAGAAAGCATTTGCCCACAATACCTGCCCTATGCCATCAGGAGCTCTAAAGTTCATTGTCGCACTTTCAAAACTTCGTCTCCTATCCCTATCTTGAGCTAGATCCATCCAGTCCATTTTATTACACCCTATTCCTATCTTTAGCTAGCTCTATCTAATCCATCTGATTACACCCTATCCTTAACCTTGAGCTAGTTCTATCCAGTCCACCTCTTTACACCATCTCTTTCAAGTTTAATCTAATGTTATCCTCTCATCTGCATCTAGGTATTCTCAGTGGTCTCTTCCCATTGGGTTTTCCAGTCAATGTTAATCAGGTTTTTTTTTAGATAAGTAGAAGGGCACTGGATCTTTGTGAACTTTCACGAAACACATGAAAAAATACAATTTAAAAACTCTTTAGTGTGTTTTAAGTTGACGGAATAATTTTTACTTTGTTTTAAGCTCACCATATAACACATTAAAGGAATTAATATAAGAGGTCTAAGCTAACTAAGTTTTTAGTTAAATTTTCTTTGCCAAGTTCAAATTATAGAAAACACCGAAGGAATCTATCAAAATGCAAACAAAGTTTGTCAGAAGTAACCTTGGAAAGGTATATGTTGTATGAAACGAATGTGATGGCCTTAAATCTAGAAGGAAAGATTTATTATTATTGTTATTGTTATTATTGTTATTGTTATTGTTATTGTTATTATTATTATTATTGTTATTATTATTATTATTATTATTATTATTATTATTAGCACCACGTCTTACTACCCGTTCGGGTTATACGCTAATGTGTAATGGTAGGGTGAATGTGAGATGAAATGAAGGACCTACAGTTTAACGTGGAATCCGAACCACGGTGGAGGCCTGACATTCCCCACATTCCCAAGTTGTGATTAATACTTGTCTTGTCAGAGGTGAAGGAAGGGTTTGGCAATCAGATAAATCTGTGCCGGGACAAAGGATTGAACCCCGTACCCCAGTACAGAAGTCAGATACCTTACCCCCAGACCACCAGGTCACCCAGAAAGATTAATCCATAAAGAAGTTATAAACAACCAAAACCAATACAATAATGAAGATGGATAGAATTAAGAAAATCTAAACTAATTTTAAGTAAAATTTGAGTGAAAAAATAGGGAAAAAGGAAAAATTGTGGGAAGAATCTGATACACATATGTGACTTTTCTTCTTTTGGCTTCATAAGTAGAAGATGTAAACCACACAATGAAACTTAAACAAAGTTTTTATATTTCGACATTATTGTGTTTATCGAATAAAAGGAACCTTGTTCTTATTTCCTCTCTTATCTCATTTAGGTACCTCTAATCTTTCTAGTACAGCCTCGTGTCTTAAGCTATTTCTTCTAGGGCTTTGTAGTGAAAGAAGTGTTGTAGGCAGAGGTGGAAGTCTAAATGATTCTATCATAATATTGGAAATAAACTATTGAGGAAAGAAGATGGAGGTGTATGGGAAAGGAATGGAAAGTTTTAATGGGGGGACCTGAATGAAAAGATAGGAAAAGAAATGGGAGGTTTTGAAGTCTTGGGATATGACGATGGGGGTTAAATAGTGAGGAAGGTAGAAGGTTGCTGGTAGTATGTGTGTGAAATGGAATAAAAGTGGGAAACAATTAACTGTTTCCCATTGTCATTCTATTTCATACAAGAAGAAAAGAGAATGTCATAAAATTATTATTAGATACAGTTAGAATTAGGAGCAAAGGTCTGTAATAAATTACTTCCTTATGGACAAGTAAATGAAAAAGGGACTGTAAACATGAAGGTGATGTTAAGTCTGTCTAAAGATAGTGTTCAGATGTAGCTGGTGGAAGACATTGGGGGATGTAAATGTTAAGAGAAAGGTAGGTAAACAAGAAAGGAGAATAAGGGTGTGGAGGCTTAAAAATGATGAGGAAAGAGAAGTAAAGGTATTTAATAAGCAAGGCAAGAAACTTAATGATTAATGATAAGATGCAAAGTGTTGAGCAGGACTGGGAAAGTTTTAAGAAAAGTTTGGCGGG
>CABFOW010000747.1:149883-172220 GCA_902141385.1 Timema californicum | reverse complement strand
GGGGGAAGAAGTGCAACCACTAGCAAAACTGTGTGTATATATAGTTTTATTGTATAGAAGTTATGTACCCTTCGTTTACCTCAAAAGACTTACTTTGCATGCTTGGCATAGCTTTTAAGATAAGACCATAGTGCATTCCTTAAAGAATAAGCTGCTACACTTTAAGAGTAAATTGGGCGTACATATAAGGTGGGCTTTGGTTGAGTTGTGATTTGTTAGCTTCAAATCTCTTCAGAAAACGAAAAAGTATTAATCCAAAAGAAAAGGATGGGATTTTTGAAACCTTGTATGCTTCAAATCTTCATATTTGAGACTCAAGGTTTTGCAAAATATATATATATTTTTTAGTACTGCGTTGGAGATAATGAAGGTTGGATTAAGAGTACATTTACCTATAGGAAGAGTGGAAAACTTTTTTTTTAAACCTCAGTACACCAAACTGGGATTCGAACTTCGACCTCCCCATCACCGGCAGTCTAAACTATTGCAAGAGCGACACCTTAGACTATTAGACCAATGGTGCATGTTAAGTTAATAATTGTGAACGTTCATCGTGTTTATTAAGATTCAAATTCATGATTTACAGGTAAAAATGGTAGAGAATCATACCCTCCAAAACCACTGCACGGTGATATTGTTGGGATGGTAGTCGCCTTTGTAGACAGTGTTTAGCTTCCAGTCTTTCACGTCAATATTCTGTATACCACACATCAACAGTTCCAGCTCATGCTCGTCAAATATCTTGACGAGGGCCAGGGGCACCAACCCATTGAAACCCTCCAGGAATGCCTGCATCTGTTCTTGCACGCGAGACACAAAACGCCACTGTATCACTAAACTGAAATAGAAACACCAAATGGCACAACATAATTACAAATATTCTCTCATATATATATTTTATAGTTGGTAGAAAAATTTTCAAAAATCAATCATCAGTAAACTATCTTTAATTTGAGGGATACAATCATTATTTAAAAAAACACTATGTGTGACCCTGTAATTTCTATAGATCAAATTTAAACAAAATCCATAAAATTGTTTCAGCTCTAGCCTCGCAGTCCAGACACAAAATGGAGATACAAGGATGGACAGAAATATTGTTAAACCCATTTTTCACGTTCGGGGGCAGACAAAATTAGATTTTATTAAATTAATTTTGGAATTTTTTTGTTTTATTTATAAAAAGGTACAGGAAAGCTGGATAGAAACATAAAAGGAACTAGCACTATATGGCTTTTACAACAAAAAAGAGGTAATGACTCTTTCTAAGAACAAATCAATCATTACTGTTAGGTCAGAAAAATTGAGGTATAATAATTAATTTTATTCAAAGATAGCCATTACTTTCCGAGTTCCAATAAAATTAGAGATGGGCCACTCAAATCTTTGAATCCTCAAATCCACCAAATCCTGAAAAGCATTCGAGATTCTAGGATTCGGTGTTTTACTGAATTCAATGGTCGAATATATCACCTCATAACCAGAGCATAGTTATTTTGAATTAAAAAATTAGGCCTAATTGAAAAGCACAACTTAACCCGTGATTTTTAAATGTTTGAAAAAAGAGATAAGCACGAATAAAATATATATATATATATATATATATTTTTTCTCATTTAGGAAGTTGTGTTGCGCGTTTCACACTCCTCCCTGATGAGTTCCAATAGAATGAAACCTGGGTCTGGGGATTGGGCGGTAACGATCAATTTTCTTTAAGGCGCAGCCATTACCTTCGTCCAGTGGCAGCAATGTAAAGTTTGTTATTTTTCTTAATGTAAAAGCCACATTGTGTTTGATTCCTTTAGTAATGTTTTTATCCGCCCATCCTGTACCTTGTTAATAATACATATATAATATAACTCTTAAAAATTGAACAGAGATTTTCCTTATTGATATAAAATATATATGTTAAGTGTGAGGATATGATCTGACTGCAAGAACGAGGCTGAGTAGATACTAAATGAATGCTCAGTGGCACTTGTGTTTATTTGCTAGCTAAGATAAGTTGCGCAGATTTTTTCACAAGAAATTACATCTTAACATGAGAAGCGCACTAGCCCAGTCCCTACCAGAATGTGTGGGTACTCGTTGTCCACTCATACTAACATGCTACTTACACTCGTGAACCAAGGAGTACCCACTCAAGATAACTCTTTCATAAGGCCCTTTGTCAATTCAAGTATACCTTATATACTCGTCTTTGTTCTCATTGGTAAGTGGAATGTTTGCACCGTCCGGTTTGAGCTCCCTCTGCGAGAAACGGCCAAAGCTTTCCTCGTCAACGCAGAAGGTAAGCTCTAGCTCACTAGGATCGTTCTCCTTTATCCAGAGAAGAGAGTTGTAGTATTCAGAGTCCACACTCTCCATATCCTTCAAATCGATAGGTTTACCCAGCATCATCTTGTAGAATGGACGGATGAAGAAAGCTACAACATTTTCAGATGAATTATTATTATTATTATTAGCACCGCGTCTTACTACCCGTTCGGGTTGTACACACTAACGCTAATGTGTAATGGTAGGGTGATTGTGAGATGAAATGAAGGACCTACAGTTTAACGTGGAATACGAACCACGGTGGAGGCCTGGCATTCCTCACATTCACAAGATGTCTTGTCAGAGGTGAAGGAAGAGTTTGGTAATCAGATAAATCTATGCCGGGACCGAGGATTGAACCCCGGCCGCCAGCATAGAAGTCTGACACCTTACCCCTAGACCACCAGGTCACCAGGGTTAGTACAATAATACTTTAACATTGAGTGTCTTAAAATATGAGTGAATAATGACACTGGGTAAGGGACGGTTCCTGAATAGTACAGTTGTTAGAGCAATGGCAAACTTAGACAAAACCCGGGTTCGATTCTCGTGACCAGGTGTCATTTTTCAATTTAGTGAATTCTAAAGAATAGTCAATTAATTAAGATTTGAGTCTAATTAAAACTATTTTTCTTTCCAAATTTGTGTTAGAACTCTTATACTGCCTATTGCAGGTTCAGCCCCATCATAATAAATGGAATAGTAGCAACTAGACCCCAGACCATTAATTTAACACCTAACTAAATGTATGAATGTAATACAGAATACAGAATGTATTATAGTTAGGGGTGTGCGAGTTAAAGTCAAGTTTTAAAAGCAGCTCGAACTCAACTGAAAAAGTGAGTAATCTGAATTTTCCATTTATTTCTGAAAATTCCAAATTTAATCAATTCGATTCAACTTTTGAGATATTTAGTCAAGCTTCTTAATATTTCCTCTTGCCTAATTTAAAAATAAGTAATGTGTACACATATATTTAATTTATTTAGAAATTCAAATTTGTGTGATAATTTTTTTCACAAAAAAAAATTATTCCGAAAGTTTTTAGTTAGTACTTATTTTTTACGCATGGATCTTTTGCCAAAATTTAACCTGAAATGGTTCTAGTACAAATTTGCTCTATTACTCAAATTTAACAAAAAAAAAAAAATCATTCAAACTTTATTTTAAGTGGAGAATGCCTCCTCACACACCCCTATTTATAATAAGAAATGTTAACATTTAGTTACTATTTCTATTTTTGATTTCTTATGTTCATCTTTTTTACCAAAGTTCTGATACGGATTCACAAGATTCGATGTTGGTAGATAAGATGAAGATTTGAATTCAAAATTTGCATTCATAAAATAGTGGATTCGACCCAACCCTAGATAAAATCCCTATAAAATTTTACCCACCATCAAGCAGTTTCCCGTGGTACACGGCCATCCCCGCTATCCGCCCGATGAACTTGAAGTAATTCAAGTGCTCCTCGTTGCACAGCCCGGAGAATGGATTTATCTGCAAGGTGTAGTTGTCCATCGCCGAGTACTCGAACAGCCCGTAGTACGGGTTGAACATCTCCTTAGAGAGGAGGAAGAACCACTCTCGGGCCAGCCCCCCATAGTCCAGGCCTACCTCCCCTTCAAACTCGACCCACAACTTGGTCTTGAGCAGGTCCATCCGATTCACCGTACTTATGATGCGGTACGAGTCTTCAAAGATTTGGCTTCTTCGGATTTTTATTTCAAATTTATTGGGAACGTTATTCTGAGGAACAAATAATAAAACTTTATTTAATATTCACTATTTAAAAAATGGTAGAGAAAAATAATAATACTTAGCACCATGTCTTACTACCCATTCAGGTTATACATTTAGGTATTAAATTATGCTAATGGCTAAGGAATTGAGGAAATTGAATATAGAGGAAGTGAGCCCACATTTGCGTGGATGGAGAGTGAAAAACCATTCAGGAACAACACCCCCAGTTCACACGGGTAAAATTCGAACCTCAATTTCCCTCCCTGCGGCAGTCTAGCTTAACAAATGGTAGTTTTGTAATAAAGGAAATTGATAAAGCTAAGGAAAAATTTAAAATGGTAAAGAAGAGTCTATAAATTAGACAGGGTTTGTAGATCCCTTGCTATAAATCCAAAAGGTTCGAAACGTAAGCAATAATTTATCAATACTATGAATGATTTACAGAAATTATAATAATCACAAAGCGGTAATACAAAGCTATAGAAATAAGAATAAAGATGTACGGGTAGGAGTTAAGGTAAAAGGGATACACCAGATAATAGAGGAAGTAAGGGAAAGATGGTATATCATGTAATAACGGCAAAAGAAATGATAACAAGAAGAATGAAGGAGCTGAAGTATGTAGGAAAACGAACATAAGGGAGACAAGGAACTAGATGGGTGGAGCAGATAAAAGGAAGTGTGTGAGTTAGAGGAGAAGAATGGATGCGAGTGAAGGTGGAAAAATGGATAAAGAACACAGAAAGATGGAGGCATTGTAATAAAGTGAGCCGGCCACAGTCTAAAATCAGTTCATCATAATGAGGACAGTAAGGATGAGTGATACAAAACTAGCATGGTTATTGATGATCTCTGTCTTGTTTAGTCTTTATCTTTGAACTAAAATGTAGCTAACAATATTCAATTTGTCTTATTTATATTTAAAATCATGCATTAACAAACAAACCAAACAATATAAATAAATGACCAAATTAATTTTAAAATAATTGTGTAAGTATCAAATGACAAATAGATGTAATAATTGAGATTAGGCTTCTTAGCAAAAAAGGTACACCCATTCTGCAGACTACCCTTGGAGAAATAATACTCCCCACTGCAAAAATCATCATAAAAACAATAAAAAAATAAAAACTGTAAACAACAGCATTATCATCAACAAGACACTAAAGCTTAATTAACACGTTCGCCGAAAATGGCATGTAGAATATGCCTCAGTGGCGCAGTAATTCAAACACTGTATGTTTTTCATTCAAGGTTCAAATTATGGTTGACTTTGCTAAGATAAATTCCTCTCCTTCCCTTTATATACTTCTCTCTCACTTGCCAACCTTTATAGTCTCCTTTACTACCAAAACTATTCCCATCACATCAGTTTAAAGCACTTTATAAAAAATGATCAGTGTAAACCATCTGCAGCCAGACTGTACAATCTATCATCAGTTTACCCCGACTGTACATGTGCCATAAATCAGCTGATTATCAGGTAAATGACCTTGGTCCAGCCTTATAGGCCCTCTTCCCCTTCCACACACCCACAACCTACACACACACACACATACACACACACTAATATACTCACAGGTTTCCGCAATTGAGATTTCAAATATTCATATTTCCTTTTATAATCCCGAGAGTATGGCACAGCCTGAAATAAAATAATGGTCAAGTTATTAAAATATATCATTCACTGTAATGAGATTTAATACCCATAGAGTATGTTGCAATTATCAACTAAGTTTCTTGTCAACAACAAGAAAAGTATATAACTCGCTTCACTGTCAGTGAGTAAGAGAGAAGGGAATGTTAATATATTTAACAAGTCCACAGAATAATGTGACCAAACACAATAATGGTTTTCACAGTGAAGAGAGAAACACAGTTCACGAATAATGCCATTGGACAAAGATATAATAGTACTCTCTTTAAGAAAATCGATTGTTATTGCTCAGTTGTTTGGCCTAAGTTTTTTTTTTGGTTAATGTTTCACACTACCTCTTGTAAGTTCCAATAGAATGAAGCCTGGGTCAAACTCATTAACACTCAATTTTCTTCAAGAAGCAATCATAACCTTGAAGTAGGCAGTTTTGTATCAATAATGTATTAGAATAAATATGAATAATTTAACAAGATGATTTTTATGTAACTATCTATTAATTATGTAAAGCTATCAAGATTGTTTCTGTCCTAAATTTATAGGGATGAACGGGAATGACATTTTTTATATCAGGACAGGAAATAAGTAAAAATACTGGGATTGGGACGAGAACGGATAATTATAAAAACAATAATTGATATTAATTCTAGATTAAAAAGAGATATGTTTTTAATACTAATATGGTAATACTTGTAAAATCTTTGACATTATTAAATATAATACCAATTATGTATCATAAAAACATAATATAAATAGGGGCGTGCAAATATCATTTTATATTGAAACAAATAGCTAAATTTTGACCAAATAATGAACCATATAGATCGAATAATTAATTTGATATATTATATTTATAAGTTAATCTCTTTTGAAAATGGTGTTTTATGTTTAACTACAGTAGCCCCATGGCTTCTTTGGTGCTGACTGACAGCTCACGGCTTTGAAAAGTTATCAGACCGGATCATGTATCCCTACGCCGAACCATATGACCTGCAAACACATGTGTTTAGCAGCTGTCACTTCTGACAGTCAAAATTTACATATATACCTAACTGTTGACTGTCAGAAGTCAGCTGTGAGCTGTCAGTCAGCACCAAAGAAGCCACAGGGCTACTGTACCTATTGGAAGAGTGCAAAAAAAAATGCCCTTCTTAAATGTTCTCTATTTAACATGTCTTAAAGACTATCTAAGTTTGAAAAACCTCAAATAATCTTTAGGTCTAGAACCCCTTAAATATTCTTATGTTAAAAAAACTGCCTCTAAATGTCCTCTAAGTATGAAACACCTTAAATGTTTTAAGGTCTAAAATCCCTTAAAAGATTATCTAGGTTTTAACCCCCTTGAATATTATTTTGGTAAGAAACCCCTTGAAACTCCTCTTTGTTTAAAGCCCCTTTAATGTTCTTTAGAATTGACACGCCCTAAAGGTTCTTATAATCTTTACTCTGTTTGGTTGCTAACAGGATGCTCATAAATAGTTGACCTTGGCAAGGTACTTCCTCCACCTTCATTTCTATGCCACAAAAGATGGTAGAATATATTAGGTATATCTTTGTCCTTCTCTAAATTTTTCAAGCTCTCTTGTTAAACCTAACAAATAAATAACTCTTGATAGACAGACTCTGAGCTTCCCAACTTGTTTGTCTCATCAAAGGCAGTAAAATACCTCCTACCCCTTGCCCAGTTTGCTACAGAACACACAATATGACTGTCTCTAATAGAGATTGAGCCAGTATTACCTGCTAAAGCAATAAGCGGGCTTTATTTCCCGCCCCAACCCTTGTCGGGGAAGGGGTCTTTCCCGCCCAACTCTCGGGAATGGGTAAATTCCCAACATTTTCCCCGAGGATTGATTCAGAATCTTGTCCACCCCTACAAATTTATCTCAACCATATAAACAAAATTAAAGGCAATTGGTCTTCAATGTTTTTGTGTGTGTATAAAATGGATAGTTCAAAAGTTTGTTGTTGGGTGTAAAAAGGGACATAAACGGTGCCAATATTTTGAATATTGAAAACGTTATTGAAACATATATTTACTACACGTGGAAGAAGATTCTTGTCTCTAACTTTTACATTTATGATATACATAAAAAACTATAAACTATTTTTAACTGGGACAACTAAGAAACTAAAACAAAATCTATAAAACCAAATACATTTCAAGTTCTCAGCTACTTTATACATACATATATATATATATATATATTAATCCACTACAAACTGTAAATTATTTTTGTGCAGATGGTTGAATCTAGTTCATCTCAAGAATTTTACTGAAGATAAAAACTTTGATTCTTTTAAGGACAGACATGAGTTAATAAAATAGAGGATTTAAGAATTTTAGAAAATATCTAAGTCAAGATTTTAAAACCGTAGAATTTTCAATTGGGATTTATTTAGAGCTCTAATACTTGTTAATAGTGGCTCAACTGACATAATTATCATAGAACAAACTTAGAAACCAACCAGATCTCAGGTTGTTAATTTATCAATCAACTGCATAATAATCTACTATGAAAGCCATTATAACAAGAAATGTTAACATTTGGTTATTATTTCTATTTCCTCTTATGTCCACCTTTGTTATTGGTTTTTTAAGATTCAGATTTAAATTCAAGATTCATGTGTAAAATGAAGATTCAGATTAGTAAAACAATGCATCCGACCTAATTCTATCAAAAACTGTGAGCCGGGCAAACCAGACATTCTTGTTAATGGACTCGTGCGGAATTTGTAGACGCGATAATTATGGGAGGACTTTGTTTACCATATAGTAACAATAATACGAGTCAAGTTTATATCAAATTATAATTTACTTAATCAGGTGTAATTTGTTAATTATATCATTATTAATTTATTAACCCAATGATGCAAGGTATAATTTACAGTGTATTAAATATCAATTAACTTATAAGGCAACAAGAGTTTAATCAATTGACATTTCCACAATGCTATAACTATTTTAAAGGCCAAAAATAAGATATAGAAAATGATTGTAACAACTTTACTAACATCTCAAAAAACTTGTTATATAAAGCAAAAATGTAGGTAATATTATGGCTTTATAAAGGCAATGGTAAGGGAGAACTGGATTTGGACCAATACTGTAATTATGAAGTAAACAAATATTAACACTTACTGGTCCGGCTATTTGAGGATTCGACAATCTTGGATCTTCCCATTGTGTTGTTCGTGTGTCTGTGAATAAATGAGATAATGGAATTAAGGTATATTATTAAGTATATGACACTTAAATCAATAATAAGAGTGTGCCAAGTTTAATAAACATCACTTAGAATATCCTTTATCTTCACTTTAAGCTTCAAAAAAACATTCCAACTATTAAAACCTTAAGACTTGACTTAAAACAAATTTGAACATATAAAATAGACAATACTGATGTATTTCACTTTATGCATTGCATTTAATGTTCATATGTTACAAGAAAAAACCTTAAGAGTGTATTTTTTTAAATCGGCGCGACTTATTACTTGTTTAGGTTACAAATATTTGTGTTTTAGGATAATGGGAAACCATTTAAGAAAAAGCCACCCTCGGTAGACCCGACAAGGATTCAAACCCTGATCTCCATGTTATCAGCAGGCCAATCCAACACGAGTGATGCCTTAGCCCAATTGGCCATTGAAGCGTGTATAAAAGATTGTCAATAGAACTGTTGTAAAATAATATGTATGAAAAAGGTGCAGTGAGCAAAAACATCTAGTAATAAATAAAATGATATCATATTAGGAAAATGCTAGAGCACAAATAAAAGTAAAAACACTTTCTGAGGAAGATGCTATAATAGCATCGAAATATCGAAGTGTGTGTAAATATGTGTTAATGTTTTTGCTCTTATATGTGCTCTACCATTTTCCTAATATGCTATCATTTTATTTATTATAATAGAACCGTTGGTAAGTTATATTAGGTATCTCAAGTTATTTTATTATTATTTTTTATCAACATAAAACATTAAAAAGAATAATCAAACTTCAATGTAACTTAAAGAATAATACATATATTCGATTCAACTTCTCTTTAAATTAAAAAAGCGAACATTGCACACCCCTTATAAAATATTCTAACTAAATAACCCTTTTCATACAGATGTGAAAAATATCAAAGTAATAATTTTTAAATGTTTGGAAAACTGTTGTCCTAAGCTCCTGAAAAAATCTTTCAATAAATTTACCTGACTTTTCCTTACCGCAGGGTCATATCTTTTCCAACCACAGTTTGTTTTCATTTTGAAATAGCCAGTTTACAGAATGACCACGATTATTTTCAACCATATTTTTCCTAATTTTTCTGTGCACTGCATTTAGAACACTAGCCCGCCAATTTACACTAATGGGAAAGGAATGAAAATGGTAGAATTCAGAGGAAATGTCACCAGATTTGCAAGGAGATTACAGTTGTTTTAAGAAAAAACCTCTCCAGTAAATCCAACCAAGATTTGAACTTGACCTTATCATCATCGGCAATTCTGTCTATTGCATTAGTGACACCTTAAACCGTGCCACCACCAAACAAAGCAGGTTTTTGTTTACATTCATTTACAAATGCACACAGTACACTAATTTCAGGATTGTGTTATCATTATGACATGGTACGTCTGCACTGACACAATCATGGTCATGGGAATATAATTGAAAAGATGGGGGAAAAGGGGGCCATGGTGGTCTATTCATAAAACTGTGCAAAGTTAAGCTCTTATCTTTACTGTCTTTTCTTAACTTCAAACTCTAGATTCATCGGTAAAATAAAGATATGGATTAGAGAAAAAAAAAGGTTTGAACCATCTCTAAAATAACACATGAGCTCACTGTGATCAATAAAAAAAATCCTCCCGTCAGAATGGATGCGCTCCTCCCACCCTTCAGGGAGCGGGCCAAGTTCATCCTCGGGACGCCGGTTGGGCGGATGGTTCTGATTGGGCATGGGACTGGCCCTTCCCGTCCTGGGGTCCACCCACGAAGTGGTTCGCTCGTTGTGGTTGATGAAAAACATCCGGCCGTTGGGCGCCACTTGCATCGACCATCCTTGGGGCAGGCCATCCGTCGCCTCGCCGGAACTAGGCACTCTCTGGTCCTGTGGAGCGGACTGAAAGGGATAAGAATATTTTTATGGTAAGTTTTTTTTGTCTTAACACCCCTTCAGGCTATACATAAATTTTATATAGTCAGTCATATTACACCCTTAAATATAAATTAGATCTGCAGGATTATTCTTTAGCTGGGCACAATTCGATCATTCACAATGTAGGATGATTAAATTTAAAAGTCTTACACTTAAGTGGCAAAAATAACTATTTTTTTCCTTCAAGACATAAGTTCTAACAGCCTTTTTAAGTTTTCAAATTCCATGATCTTTCCAGGTTTTTACAAACAAAAAATAATTATTCAGTTTCCCTATGTATATTAAACGCAAACACATAAAATAAAATTATTTTAACAGTTTTCTATTAAATACATGATGCAAGAATCATTAAAGACATATATGACAGTTCTATTTACCAAATCATATGAATCATAGATAAAAAAAACCTTTTAGTTCACACCGAGTTCTAATCTATTATTTTCTATTTTAAAATTCATTGCAAAAATACCAAAATATTTCAGACTTTTCTTTTCATTTTCCCAAATTTTCCTCATCACACCAAAATTCTTGACTTTTTTAGAACTCTCGGTGTCAATAATTCTGGTATGCAGTAAATAAACATTTTATAACATTAATGAGGTTAAGATAAGTAGGTAGAATTTAAAGATCTTGTAACCAGATTTCCATGGGAGGTGGGGGAGTATGCAAGGAACACCAATCTTAGTACACCTAGCTGAGATATGAACTGTGACCTTCCTGTTACAGGCAAACCAGACTAAATGAGCCAAACATTTAATTTAGTTTATGTGCCTACCAAGTTGTGGCAGCAATGATGATATAAAATACAATAATTAAATTAAATTTATTCACTTACAGTTTCTGTCTCCCTTTGAGGGGTGGATGGACTGTCCACCGAATCCCCTTCCTAAAAAGAAATTAGAAGTAAATAATCAAAATTAACTATTAAATGCTTAAAATTATGGGTATATGAAGTTCACTTTTTGAACTCAGAAGTGAACCCAAAATGAATATAATGAAATGTTCTCGAAGTCAAATCATAGTTTGAATTGTTTAATGCTTGAAAACAATCTGACTGTGCTTATTTATGAAAATGAATACACTCAAATAATTTATAAACTGTTTTATTGCATTGTTGTTTTCTATATTTCATTCTAAATTGATAAATAAAGTTGTCACAATAAGCAATTCAATTACTTCAGATTTTTTCATACAAATGTTCATTTATAATGTACATAACAAATCAGAATGACCATTAAATAACATAAATAAGTACTCATATCTTTAATAATGTTCATATTTGATTTGGTAAGGAGTAATAGATGACAAAATTATATTTTTTTAATTTTTATTCACTTCTCCTTAATTGGTAGTAGCTAAGTCTTCTATGACAACATGTTTCTGTGTTACCATATAAGACTTAGCTACTATCAAATAAGAATAAGGGAATATAAATAAAGAAGATATAATTTTGTCATAAATAAGTATGTTAGCGGTAAATATTTTTATACAGAACGTTTCATAATTGTTGGAGACAGAATTATTTTTAAAACATCAACTCCTACTACAAAATCTGAGTTTTTAAAAACCATTTGACAATTTTATAAACAAACTATGTGAATGAACGGCAACAAAAAATAAAGTGGGCTTTCACCACAAAGAGAGAGAGAGACACACACACACAGCCCCCATTTCACAGTCCACAACAAGTGAGAAGTGTGAAATGTGTTTCTCCTTTCAGTAAGATATTTGGTGTTGTTCCTTATATTAGTCATATCGTAACCTGTCAAGGTATGTTTGCGACCTGCCAGGTTAAAGAGAACATCACAGAACCAAATGACGAAAATAAAATGTCTATTTTAACCATTGAAATTTAAAATTTCAACACCAAAATGTTATTTAAAGGAAAGTCGGATGTTTTTAAAAGTTTCACACACATCCTTAAAACTAAGATGGAACAGCATATCTACCCCATACCTCATCATCAATCCGTATTCTCATTAACTCACTAACACCGTCACTCTCATCGTCATAATCAATGCTGCCAGCGTCACCCTCAGCGTCATTAGCATCCCCTCCATCATCACTACTATTATCATCAGCATCATCACTATCCATGCTGTCTCCCTCCTTGCAAGCATGCACAGAATGGAACACACATGCAAACACAAGACTTACACAAGAAGAGCATTCATATGGTAACACTACCTGTTCAGATTATACACATATATGATATCTAATTACTCTAATGGGGTAGGGGTGAGGAAGGAAACTTTTAGAGGTAATCTACCCCCATTTACATGTAATGATAGTGGAAAATCATTTAGGAAAAATCCACAGTCAGTAGACCCAACCGGGATTAAAACCCTAATCTCCTCGTCATCAAAAGGCCAGTGCAACACAATAGTGACACCTTAAACCGTTAGGTCACGGAAGCATGCATCATCAATGTTGACAGCGAAAACCATAATGTATTTTCTAAGAGTTCCTCCTTAAGGAAAAAACCTAATATAGATTAGAGAAAAAACTTGAATTACTTTTTAAGGCTTGAGAAATTATTAGTAATTGAAAATTTAGGATTCAAGCTTGCCTTTTCTTGGGAGTTTAGTGGTTAATAAAAATCTAGTAGAACCGATAATGACACATAATACACAAACACTTAATCAAGCTTTCAATGACATGAACCATTATTATATTTTCATGTAAAGGCATTTTCGCAATCGTTAACATTTTTCATGTTCTGTATATAAGTTTTTTACCGAAGTAAATTTGTTATTACTAATTAATATTAATTAGCCATTTCAGAAGGAGTTGAAGTCTGACGGTAGAAAAATAGAGGAGTTTGAGTCGAAGGCTTGGCATACTGACTCCACAGCCCTGATTCTAGTCTTTTGATATTAATTGATATTCATATGTAGGGAGATCGACTTTTGGAGAACTATTTGGTCATTAAATCTTTGAAAAATTCCTTTCAAAAGGACCGAAATTTGTTTAAAGCTCAAAGAAATCATTATTACATATTTTTGAGACCACAAATTAAAACAATAAAGGTATTTATAAACAAAATCGAAATTACCTCGCAAATTCTTATTAATACGTGTATTTTAAAATTATACCCATGTTTTATAAAGTATGTTTCATTTGTTGTGTGGCTTATAATCACACGTAATAAGTTACGTATAGAAATAGTTTATAATCTTTACATGAGGGGATGATTTAAAATCGTTTTTAAAAGTAGATGGGTCTTGACTCTAATAATGCAAATTTAACCTCAAATCAAAATTTCTGACAAAATGAAGTCAAACCTTAACTGACACTACTACTTTTCTCATGTTAATCTAAAGAATATTTGTTGTACTTTAGTCATTAATTGAATAAATACTTTAAATATTTATTTTACATTTTTTGCCATAACTATTCAATTTCAACTTTGTTTTATATATTATATGGACGCAATTGTTTCCAGTGCTGAAGAAAAGGTGAGTCATTTATAAAATAATCTTATAAACAACAAGCTTTATTTATGTACTAATTAAATACCTATTTTATTATATTTATGCATTCTAAGCACATGTATCATGTATGTGGCAAGCATATTTACCATCATTTTAGAGTATATACAGGTGGAATAGGAGAGGGGTGGAGGAGTGAGGGGCTAGTTTAACTGTAGTAGCTAAACAGTGTTTTTGTTTTTGGTATTAAGTATTTTTGTAGTTCTAACCTTGTTCTCTTAGTTGTTGCTTATAAGTTAATATATTTTTGCAGCATATATTATCTAATTATTAGTCATTGTGATTTTATATAATTATACATCAAAGAATCTCAAACGTTAGGAGTGTAATTTCACAATTTTAAAATGATCCACCAGGAAAAGGAAAAATTAAATTTATTTTCAGATGTAAATGTCTTGGCATTAAACCAATGATGTAGTGATAAAGTAATAGGCTTAGTAGGAAAAAGTCTCCCCTTTGTTACTGTTATCACAATTCACTAATCTAATTAGCTTCTGGACCATTGTTAGGATTTAATCAATTTTTTTAGGCTCATAATTAGGATCTATTATAGCAACGTAAGTTGGACACTACCTTATTCCTCACACCAAGTTTTGATGGGACGCTTGATCCATGTAGTGCTACATTTTACTCTTTTTTTTTTGTATTGCTACCTGTGAGTCTGACACCTTAGCTAAGTCGCTTTTGCCTACTCACTGAACTAAGGGGTCTGGGTTTGATTTCTGGCATGGCCGAAAAAAATATAATTGGTAAAATTTGGATTTCCCTTCTAACAGTGATGAATTAATGGCCTGGATGCTGGGTTCTGTCTCTGTTCTAGATTAAAGTTAGTTTAAAAGTCGTGCACTAATATAATCACTCGGACGAAAGAGTGCATGCTGAATACCTCAAATAAATGAAAATGCTATCTGTGTGTATTTTTAATTACACTCAACCAATTTAATAGGGTATGTCACTCTTATTCTGTCAAGAGTGTGCTCATGTAACACTCTTACTGTGGATTCACACATTCGCTGTAAAATGTGAGCAGTGCTGAGATTTGGTCACGTGACAGCTCTAATCCAAATCACAAGTAGTCCGCTTGTCCAGCATAGCCCGCACTGCTCGAGTAGAGATATTTTCAACTTTTTCAACCACCCAAGAAGACCTAATTAGCGCATGCGCAAACTTTCAAACCTGTGTTGTTTATAAACACAGCACATTATCAAGATGGTGTATCTCAAAGGTGATGATGAGAAACGACAGTTTATTGGAAGCCATTAGCTTTATTGATGACAAATAAAACCCAAGCAGTAAGTAAAACATTAAGTTTTATTTTAAATACAGTAACGTATACTGATAATAATATTTCCATTTTTATGTTTGTCGTTTCAATACATCATGGGTAAACAGAGATTCCCAACTTTTCGCGGGTGTGTGAACAACTGCAACACTAAGCGGCGCTGATTTACTGTACTGCTTTTAAATTTCAGCGTACGTGTGAATTTACCTTTAGCCCTGACATTTTTACTTAAATATCTTATCTAATTATTTAGGTATTGCGATGAACTGCAGTGTGCTGAGTTTTGATATTCCATTACAATTTTAGTGGATGATAATCATCGGTAGTTTCATGTTTTGGTGTGTTTTGTGCATAGTTCTGATGTACTTTTATGAATTCATAATAGATAGTAGGCTGTAAGGGTGGATATTGAACAAGGATATAAATAAGTCGAAAAAAAGAAATGAGGCAAGTTGGGAGACACGAAGTTTCCCAAAATATCATGCAAGTATGAAAAAATTGTAAATGTTTGAGAACCACTGATCTTCTTGATCGACGGTGGTTACAGGTCTTCGACCTCTAAATCCTCCCTGCAGCTTTTTCAGTACAGCATACATATTAATTTTCTCAGAATACACCACTGGTAAATATGTTTCTACTAGATTTTCAAAACCAGTGAATGCCCAAAAAGGTAAGTTGTGCTACTATTCTGGCAATTCCCCGAGGTATCAAACAAATAGATAAGCAAAAACTCATTTTTTTTAGAGGAAGTATATTTATATTAAGGAATATATTGATACAAGTATTCCAGGTTTAATTTAAGGCAAGGCTCTATAAGCTATCGCTGTGAAGATGGGTTTATGCCCTAGTTGTGTCCTAAAATTGTATGATGTAATAAATTACATGAGATTACTAAAAGTGTGTACACCAACAAATATAATATAATAAATTAATTAAAATATATACCTTAAATACCACCCTTATCAATGAAAGAAGCTTTAATATTTCTAAAGAACTTTTTTTTTTGATAATATTAATATTATCAAATTATATTATTTATTACACAAAAACATACATTTTTATAGAGCAGATGAAGAACATTGTAATGATATCGATTTTTCCTGTCTTTTTAATATTCGAGATCATATTTTAAAGTAAATATATTAATATTTCTTCTTTTCAGTTAATATAAAGTAAACTCATCTTTTCTATACTATGGCCATGTTTCTTTTTCTTTTATTTTAACTGCACGTGTCAGAAGCATCGTTTTTGTTTCCGGGTTTCCGGCAGTAAATAAATAGCAGGTGCAGAGAAACGCGTCTGTTTTCTTAAATGCACGCTAATTAAAAACTAACCCTATTGGTCGATGGAAAGAAAGCAAGGAGTGGTCTGGGTTCGAGGGTGTGAACTACGGGGTTCACACGGCTCGACTAGAGAGGACGCTAGCTTGTTAGACGCGTCATTCCATTCTTCTTCGGCAGACGAGAGAGATGTGTAATATAAAACAGCATGAATCTCGTATAGTTTGATAATGTTAGCTTGGTTGTGTTTGGAATCACGGCCAAGGTGTTTTTACCTAAATGGTTTCCATTATTCTTTTTCAAACAGCGATTTGTAATACATTATACCATTAAAGTTTATACAAAAGTATCTATTTTCGAAAACATTTATTTGTAATATATAAATTCTTCAAACCAAAGTGAAGTTAGTACATTACAATGGCGCCCAACGTGAAGGCATTCAGGCAGAACGTAACAATTGACGTCCAACAAGGGGCAGTTCCAATAAGTACGTTACAATTGGCGTACTCAACGAGGGGCAGTATTTAAGGCTTTTACAATTGGCGTTCCAATGAGGGGCATCCAGCTTCAATCTTTTACAACATATAATACGTAACATAACAAAAAAGATCCAAAAACATTCAAAACCACATAAAAGATTGAAGAAGTAAAACAATAGTCCAACATTAGGTTTGTAAAATTAAGAACAAAGTTAATATGAAACTAATTCAGTTGTGAGATAAATAGAAGTAATTTTATTATAAATCTAGAACAGGTGAATAGGGAATTTTAAGAGGAAACTCAAGCATTTTACCACCAAAAAAATACCCAATTTATAAACAACCCCTCTCAGTGCACGGTCGAGGATTCAACGGGGACTACTGGATCAAAGTTGGGAAGGAATACCAACCATTAGTCAGGTCTAATCCAATATTTCATGAATCCAAAATATCAATTTTAACTACTAATTTGAACTTTTAATCTAAATTTGAATTTTGGAAGAAAAAAATAATACCATTGGATCAAATATTTGGTACAAGGTATAGGAAAGATGGATAGAAACAAATTAAAGAAAATCAACACAACATGGCATATACAAGTGAAAGTAGAACACAGTTTACACTTTAAGGTGATGCCATTGGACAAAGAGAGATTATTTCAGAATAAATTTAAAGTCAATTTCAACCAATGTTTGCAACTAAGAACCTTCTGCTAACAGTCATTTACATCTCTATTACCGTAGATAACATGTAGCAGACTTACCTTCACCGATTACACTTGGACCCAATTTTATAACCTACATCATAGTAGTACCAAGCAAGTTAAGTAAGCTACTTTTCAAGATAAACGAAAGTAAGGTCCTTATCGGCTTTGGATTCCTGCCTATAAGGTAAACTTACCTTATAATAAAGTTAGATAGTGACAACAATAGAGAAGTTAATTTGAAATGAGTAATGTAATATATGCTAAAATTGCATTGAGGTGTTTTATTTAATGAATCCATGCACCAATACAGAAAAAAAACAAATACATGCAAGTCCCAAGCAAAACAACAATGAAATAACCGAATAGTAGCTCCACAGTTATTTTAATCTCAAATATGTGTCAATACTAGGGATGGACCCTCAAATCCTCAATTACTCAAATCCTTGCAGATATTCAGATTCAAGGATTTGAGAGAATTTCAAATTCGAGAATAAAATCCTTAGAAAAAAAAAAATATATATATATATATATATATTCAATTATTTAAGTGAAATTTATTTTAGAGCACTAACACTGCTTATTGGTGGTTCAGAACCTATTATAATTATAGGATGAACTTAACCAGACCCCAGACCAGTAATTTAACACTCAACTGAATGTATGAATGTTATAATACACCGGATATAAGAAAGAATGTTAACATATAGTTACTATTTTGTATTTTGTATTTTCTATTATTCTATTGTGTTTGTATTATCTCTTTATGTTCATATTTTTTTACAAAATTCAGATTCAAGATTCGAAGATAAATTGGAGATTCGGATTCATAAAATAATGGATTTGAATCAAATCTAATCAATAAAGAGAAAAGATGGATTGAATCACCTATTTCCCGAATAAGATTCTTAAAACCAAATCCTCATTTTACAGTCGGATCGTAGAAAACATTATAAAAATTAAGAACTGTTCTTGTTTACATTAATTCTTAAGTTGATAAATATATATTAATAAAATCATGTGTTTGTTTGAACGATTCTCTGCCGTGAGCGTTTTGCGATATCTACCGAACACAGAGGGCTGAAATTTTAAAATTAATAGCCCCTGTGCACAAACTTGTGCACCTCAAAAATGGAATCTAAGATTTTTGATTAGATTTTTATAAATTGATTAAAAACCATGTCAGAAGAAATAAAATTATTTTTTATTTCAATCTGTATGAAGCAATGCTGGGTAATTCTGTTTGTAAAATAATAGTGACTAAATTTTAACATTATATATTTATTTTATGTTATAATCCATTCATTATAACTAGGGGTCGGATTTTGCCCTAAATTCCTTTTTTATTCCTATGCTTTGAGAAGTAGGCTTTTAAGGTATTAGTTTATTTTTGATGATTGCAAAGATAATGTGATAACTTTTTCAGTGCCTATAAATGCTTATTTCGCTTTTTAGTGCCTATTTTACAAATGGGAGCCTTAAAGTACCTTTTTCTATCACTCTCTTCCTCCCACCCTCTGTTTTTCTTTATAAATACTTGCGGCTGCCCCACATTCCCCTTCCTCCTTCACTCCTTAGGTTACTCCACGTGGATACTCGTGATAGGTATGAAAAACCCGGGTGTCCAGTGGTCTGATAGGTTCAGACTGGTCAGTCCGGCAACAAAGATCTTCTTCTAGCGCACAACAGTGTCAGTTCATTCAGTGGTTGTGTATATTACGCTGTTGTTAGATGTGCATATCTGTTCATTAATATTTATTTGTATTGGATTCAGTGTAAATTATTGAACTAGTAGAAAATGCCTAAAGAGAAATCATGTAAAAGTGTATTATTCGAACAGTGGATTGGTGGTGATAGGAATTTCACAACAGATGGCAAAATAATTTTTTTTGTCAGTCACGGTCCAAGGAGCTAAATTATCTTTTCAAAAGGGGAAATGAAATTATTAATTTTGAAAGCCAAGGTTTGGGGCAATCACAACTTTAGAGGTGAGGGATTTGCCTCTTGTGAAAGCTGTGAAGGTAATGCGGGGAATAGAAGAAAACCTGAATCAGGCTTTTGGCTCAGTTGGCACAGCCATCGTCAACAAATTTAACAGAGTATTGCAGCGAAACCCTGGGTGGAAAGTGATGGCAAGTATTGCGGACATCTTAGAAGGACAAACTACATCACTCCCAGAAGTCAAGCTTAGCCCAGCTGAAATAGCTTGTTTGTGCCCAATGACTTCATGTGAAGTCGAGAGAAGTTTCTCACAGTATAAAAACATTTTGTCAGACAGCAGAACAAAATTTATACCTGAAAATCTTGAGAAGTGTTCATCCCCCTTTTATACGATTCTATCCACCTTTCCTATACCTTCTTCCAAATATAATCTTGAGAAGTATTTAATAATTAACTCTAATAGTAATTAATAAGTGTTTATGGAAAGTGTATGCTGGATTTTAAGAGTGAATAATAAAAATATTGAGTGTTTTGGTGAGTTTTTTTGAATTACTGTTTATTTATGTGCCTATTTTTTTCTTTTTAGTGCCTATTTATTGCCTTTTTTACTTTAAAATGCCTATTTATGTTCCTATTTTTATGAGTTTTAGTGCCTATTTTCCTGCCTTTTTTAAAAAAATTGTGCCTATTTTCCTGCCTTTTAAAAAAAAAAAAATTAGTGCCTATTTTCCTGCCTTTTTTAAAAATTTTAGTGCCTTTAAATCCGCCCCCTAGTAACATTCATACATTCAGTTAAGTACTAAATTAATGGTCTGAGTTTGACATATAATTATGTTAAGCTAAATCACCAATAAAGAAAAAAAAACTCTTAAGCTTAAAAGAAATAACAATTAAATATTTGAAAAAAAAAAATTAATGTTATTTATGATTCTTGAATTTGATATTTTCTCAAATTCTTCAATCTCAAACATGCTTATTTGATGTATCAGAGGATTAGAAGGTCAAATCCCAAACACAAAGCTAATATATTAGTACTCTATTATAAGATATACATCAATAAATTAATATTCACATTAAAGATAAATATGAAAATCGATTGTCTACTTTTGTCAATATGATTGCAGCCCCTCGAATACCTGGAATCTTAAAACTTTAAAAGTGTTTGGTAAATGAATTTAGACCAGAGCTATTTTATGCTAGGCATGATCTTTGATTCAATGTATTAAACATTATATGTATGAAATAAAGTGTATTGATAAAAAACAATTGGTAATAAATATAATAGAATATCAGGAAAATGGCAGAGCACAAATAAAAGTAAAAACACTTACACATATTTACACACATTTCAATATTTCAATGCATAATAGCATCATCCTCGGGAAGTAGTATTAATCTAATATACTCATTCGAATTAATAATAATTCCTAAGGAAGATGTTATAATAACATCAAAATATTGATGTGTGTGTGTAAATATGTGTTAGTGTTTTTACTTTTATTTGTGCTCTACCATTTACCTAACATTCTATCATTTTATTTATATTAAACATGTTATAGAATAAAGCAATAGTTAATACAAATAGTTGAATGTGTCATGTGTATTAAGACTGTGTAACCATGAAGCCAATATTTGTTGCAGTGAAGGTTTTTTTTTAAGAATGTTTAACTAAAATAATTATTTTGAACTTGCAGCAGCCGGATTCAATGTAATAAGCACAGTTGTGCCAGTAATAGTTATGCACGAGTTATTTCCATTTGTGTCAAAAGTCAAATTTGGTTCACTTAGCACATTTCAGTAGCAGCTGATTCAGACTTTTCATCCACTGATTTCCTTCGCCCATTTGACATAAATATATTACAAAACCCTGATTAAACAAACACTATAATTGGAAATCCCATATGATCGGAGGCCTTAACACAATTTAAGGTTTCGTGAGAGTTGTCCAGTAAATAATCCGTGTGACAAACTAAAACATTGGGTGACTCATCATTTTAACATAATGTGGTGCTGTAAATATTTTTATCCACCACTTAACTTGGTTGAGTCAGTTACCTACATGGCTACAGATTATTGTTTCTGTCGTGATTATTTTTAAGAATTATGAATTTAGTGCATTGAAATTAAGCGTAGTGTTTTACATTTATAATATAATTAATATGTATTTAAATAAAAGAAATAAGTTGTTATTACAAAAGAAAAAGTTAAACAAATCGAATGTGGAACATATTAGTAAAGTTTTTTGCTATCCAAGGCGAAATCTGTCCCGTTAACGATCAAGACTCAATTTTTTTTTTTTTTTT
>CABFOW010000747.1:121910-149830 GCA_902141385.1 Timema californicum | reverse complement strand
TTTTTTTTTTTTTTTTTTTTTTTTGCATTTGTTAATTTGCACACTTGATACTTTCTTTTTCGATTTTCAAATAATTAATTTATAAATATCCACATTTATATTAGTATTATATTTGGAAAAAGATAAAAGTAAAGGTGGATAGAGACATATAAAAGGAACAAACACATATGTTTCGATCCACCGTTCCTGTACCTTCTTCCAAATATAACGCAATCACCTCATTAAGACAAATTTATATTAAGGTAGAGAGAGTACCTGAAGTTGCGCCGCTTCTCGTCGATTGTTTGTCTCCGACTCGTCCACGCTGATGTGAAAGCGCCGCTGAAACTCTGTGGCGGCAGACTCAAGGCTGCGTTCCCGCACTGTTTGTTCAGTACTGCCAGGAACGCTGGTAACACACCACCGCACACAAGGCTTGAACATGGAAGCTTATAATGGATGTACGTGATGGGCATAAGCGTGTGGTTATTGACATAATATTTCTGTGTGAAAACATTTTGACTCGAAACTTACCCTGCTTGGATTCACAATAGTGTATCTTATAAGGGAAGGCCATAAAATCTTACCACCCATTTTGAGTTATATGCATATGAACTAATTATGATAGTGTTTCCGGGATGAAAAAGGTTAAATTTAGAGAAAGATACCCACATTTGCATGGAGGGAAAGTGGAAAACCATTTAATAATAGTATTTAGCACCGCGTCTTACTACCTGTTCGGGTTATACGCTTTACGTACTAATTAGTCCAATAGATTAGGAATTGGGAAGGTTGAACTAGAGGAAGTGAACCCACATTCGCGTGGAGGGAGAGTGGAAAACCATTTAGGAAAAACCAGCCCCAATTCACCCGACCGAGATTCGAACTTCGATCTCCCCGTCCTCAGCAGTCGAGCTCAACATGACAAGCGTGTTAGCCAACTACACCACCGAGGCGGGTGGAAAACCATTTAGGAAAAATCCTCTTCAATACCCCTCACCGAGATTTGAACCCTGATGCACCCGTCGACGCCAATCCAGTGTGTTGTGAGAGTGAGGTCTTAAGGTGGGTTGGAAGGGTACACAAAAAAAGGCCAGGGTTTTTGGCCAAAATAAATAAAATATTGCTTCAGTAAAAACAAAGAGTTTAATTTTATTCACATGTTGATAACAGTTGTTGAATATCTGTCATTAGCATGGCAGAACTATCTAACAAACATTTTAAATTAAGAGAAAAAGTTGGCATTAAATTCCAGGACACTCTTGAAAGATATTCAAAAAATGTAGAGTTCACCATGTGAAGAAAATTAAATTTTATGTTTGTACTGAAGCAATATTTCATTTGTTTTGTCTAAAAAAATATATAACCATAAACACTACAAAAAAACACTGGCTTTTTTCGCGCTTCCCCTTCCATTCCACCTTGTACAACCAGTGAAACGACTAGAATCACGATTTAGACAAAGTCATGACAATTTCACAGCCTTCATTACCCAAAATTGTATTTAATTATTTTCTCCCCTGACTAACCTAATAATTTTCTTACACCTAAATAATAACTCTAAGAAAGAATATTTTCTTTTTGAATTAAATTATTGTATGCATGATTGGAAGATGATACTGTAAAAATAAAAGAGACAAGTTTACAAACGAATAGTTTGAATTGAACAATCCCCCCCAATTATACTAGTTATCTTTCTAGAAGTTGTCTAGTTTAGTGTGAACTATGACATGATGAGACGTTATTATGGGGGACTTGTGTTGGTTGAAAGGAAGTTTATTGTTTGTTATTTCCTTTCTTCAGAAAAGCTATTTACCACAGCCTCAAGCAATCATTATCACAAGAGTAGGGATACGGAGAGTACATGAGATAGTGAAGGAAGCAAGGGTAGCATGGTACGAATGCATAATGGAGTTGGAAAATAAAAGAAACTAAAAGAGAATGATGGAGATAAAGTATGTAGGAAAAAGACCACAAAAGAGAGACCAAGAAAGGTGCAGTTATAGTGTGTGTGTGAGAGAGAGAGAGTGAAAGGAGCAGAATGGAAGCAAATAGAGGAGGAATAACTGACAGGGCCACAGACTGAAAAGATTTGTTGATGACAGATGGATGAATGATTATGATTTAACTATGAAAATTAACATGAAATATAAGTGAAAATTTTGTTAAGAAATAAAGACATAGGTATATAGTAAAACCTCGTAAGATAACCCCCCTCACCCCTCCATAGTCCAAAATTCCGGATAATTCAAAAACGCTTTTCAGAAAATAAAGAAAAAAATGTAAGTCAAATGAAATATAGTTTATTGGTTAACAAGCACAAAGTTAAAAGAGAATTGTAATAAACAATGATATCTGATAACATATGTTTAATATTTACATGTTATAGTCTACACAATGTGTTTTCCTGTTACTAAGAATGATTACAATACATATTAGGTGTTATACATCAGTTAAATAAATGAAAATTTGATTAAAGTCATTCACAAATAATTTAAAATTCGTGCAAATACTGTATCCTTGTATTCTCCCTTTTAACCCAAATTATCACTAATCCTAACTTTGTTACCAATTAGTTCAAACTAACATGAATCTAGTATATTTGTTTTTCTATTATGGCCTAACCTAACTACCCTTTCAGGTTGGGATCCTTCTCTATCACATTACTTTAGACTATAATTCAAAATTACTAAAACTTTGATTAAGTAAATAACAAAAATGTAACTATTCGCATCAATATTTTAATAAAAGAGGAATGCTTGCGATCCCCTCATATTTGTGCAAGTCTCACCTGACCGTAGGCCTCTCCCACTGCGTGGATCGTGCAATGTGGTTGACATAGTAAGTGCGGCCATTGGCGTCCTGGCGCTCCTCCCAGCCTGTGGGTAGCGGCGGCAACTGCTCCTGATTCTGGACAAACACCGGCTACACAACAACCACACTTAGCTCCAACACATTCTCAGAGTAGTGGCAATAATGCAAAAAATAAAAGATGACAAAAAATGAAAATATAAAAACCAAATATAAAAAAATAAAATATAATCCTTGCAGGGTGTAAGTCATGAATAAGTATTTTATTTTATTTGGGATGTAGTATGGCCTGTTTATTAATGTTCCTGGACTAACTAGGTTAAGAGCACAGTTTCATAAATGGACCTAGCTAGAATTTCTATGGAAGTGGAACAGTGGTTCCCAAAATGCGACTCGGCTGGCCATACCCAATTGTCAAGCTTATTATGAATAAATAACCTAAGATTATTTTAATATTTTATAATAATTCAATGAGAACAAAAATGTAATGTAAATAATTGATATTCAAAAAATAATACCCAAAAATTATATTTTAACTATAAATGAAATAATTATTAGCCTTTAAATTCTTAAGAGTTCAACATGTGCATGTCAAACAGTAAACAGCAAAACTTGAAAGGTAAAAATTTATTAATACAATTTTTTTTTAATTTGGTTTGTAATTAGGCCTAGTAGTCAATGCTTAGAATGAGATTTTTTGTAATCATATTTAAATGCACTGGCGGAAAAATGATTAGGGATCTAAAGGATCATAGCTCACTTTTGTGGTATTCACTACACTTTAAAATCTAGGAGAACACATCATATTGTCACAGACAGTTCCAACAATAATGTTTATTATTATTATTTGTTTTAATATTTTGAATAATTATTTTTTTTAGCACCGCGTCTTACTACTAGTTTAGGTTATGTGCTTATGTACTAATTTCGCTAATAGATTTAGCAACTAGCAAAGTAAGTTTTATTTAGAGGAAATGTCCTTGCATTTGTTTGGAGGGAGAGTAGAGTACCATTTTGGAAAATTTGCCTTCAGTACACATGACCGAGATTCGAACCTCGACCTTCCCATGATTGGCAATCCAGTCTACTGTGAGAGTAGCAGGTCAGTTATTGAATAATTAAATTGTAAAAGAGTTGGGGGTTCGGGGGGTGGACAGGTGTGAAGTATACTTTTCCAATCTGAAGCAGAAATGAGTTAAATATATTAAGTTTACTATATAAAATGCATTAAAAAACAGAAAAAATGTTTTGTACAAACGTTTGTACTATTGATAAAGCAAGTTATCACAATATCCAATCCAATTATGTCAGATTTTTTACCATAGGAAAATAATAATTTTCAATGTATATGACATCTCAGAATGGCAATGAGTTATAAAAATTAGTATTTTAGCTGTAAATATTTTGATTGGCGAAGTTTTGCATACACTTGTTAATGCAGGTTGAACATTTATCACTGATAATAAAAGATCCTTATCATGATCTGGTAACATTACCAGGAACACTCCCAAACAGCCAGTTATTTGCGCAAATATACCGACCCATACAATCCACCTCATCACTATCATCATCATCATCTGTTTTCAGCCTGTGGCCAGGTCAGTTTTGTAAAATGCCTCCATCTTCCTCTATTCTTCCCCCTTTAATTAGTTCCATTCTTTTCCTTTCCACTTTCACACTTTTTGTTACGTGCTCCTCCCATCTCTTTCTTGGCCTTCCTTGCGGTCTTTTTCCTCCATATTTCTATTCCAACATTTTCTGTGGCATCCTCTTTTTTTCTTCATTCTCATTACATGCCCATACAATCTCAGTCTTGCTTCCTCTACTTTCTCATGTACTCCCTGTACTCCTACTCTTTCCTGGATAACTCTATTCCTAATCCTGTTTCTCCTCGTGACAGCTGACATGCTCCTCACAAACTTCATTCCCATGGCCTCCACTTTCCTAGTCTCCCTCACATTCATTGTCCATGTTTCTGCTGTAAATGTGACAATAGGTACAGAGTGTGCCCTGTACAACACTTCAAAGACACTTCCAAGGGCACTTCTCTTCACCATAACAGGTCTCTTACACCCCCCTACCAATGCGAAATGAAGGGTACAGGGGGAAAACAGAGAAAGTCCAATTTTAACATAAATTTGGTGCTGCCATTTGTTAGACAATAATGAGACCTTTATAATAACTTTAGATTATGGTTAAAAAAGGTCTCTCTCTCATAATTATATAAAATTATTTTTTAAAAATAAATATTTGCTGGGGTCCTTTTATGGTTAGAGATACAGTAGGATCTGGCTAATTCAAAGATGGTTAATTCGAATAATTGGATAATTCGAACCTACCATTATTCCCCACAAAATTCTTATTTAAATCAATGGTAAAAAATAACATTTAATTCAAATTTTAGAAGAAAATATTTGAAAATTCCGAAGTTTATACAGTACTTCGTTAATTTTTTCGAGTTTCTACTCACTTCAAACCCAATTTAATTAGTTCAACTAAACCCAAGAATCCTAAGAATGTCAAATACAGTTTAGAGTTATTGGCTCGATGGCTAGGCATGTTGTAACTTCATATCTCTTATAATCTATCTTAAGACTAGAACAGGCACAACACCCAGTCCTCAGCCATTAATATATCAATTTAAAAGAAAATTGAATTATAAATTATAGCACTGTGTCTTACTACCTTTTTGGGTTATAGGCTTAAGTACTAATTACGCTAATGGGTTAGGAATTGGAAAGGTTTAATTTAAGGAAGTGTACCCATATAAGTGTGGAGGAATAGTGGAAGACCATTTAGGGGAAGCCACCCCTACTTACCCTACCGAGATTAAAACCTTGATTTCCCCGTCCTCGGCCATCTAGCTCATCACAAAACCAGCGCGTTAGCTAGCTATGCCAACGAGGCGGGTAATTTTAAAGGGTTAACCCATATTTCACCAATAATAAATTTTTCGGTAATGTCGGGAGTCGAACCTGGCACAAATTCCCTATGTTGCCCAGTTTATTCCAGATACAAAAAATCCCTGTTGTGTTTTTCCGGCTTTCCAACTATGTGGCAACTCTGACTAATATGTAATTAAATAATACAATTAACCTAACTATACTGTCAACAATGAATTGTATAATAAAATGTCCTCCCATGGAAACTTTCCATAAACGGAAGAATTGACACTGTCATGAAACCAAAGTAAAACACCCATAAGAAATTTTTTCAGCACACGCCTCCACCCACAGCCTCAAATTTGAGGACTGCTACATTGTTGAAGAGTTAAAATCCTTCAACAGAGTCCAATGCAATATGTCATAGTTAAGAAGATGAAGCTGGTCTACTCAACTTGACCAATAAAATTCCCGACTTTTTCCCAGACCATTTCCTAAAATTCATGTCACACCCCTATTCCCCCCCCCCCTTTTTCATGTTTTTTACTGATCTTATTTTAAAAAAAATTATAATCTAAATAAACATGTTTGTTTCCCCGGGTGGTGAGACACCCTGACTGGCACATTGATGAATCACATCAGTAGATAACAAAGTTTAGAAAACCACCATATACAAACATTTTTTAACAAGGACTTATTTCGATACCTCTCATACAATGAAAACAATAGAATTACCTCCAGATAATTTTTAGTCACCAAAATAAGTTTTCAAAATTCCATATTTAGTTGGCACCAATGAAGCAAGCTTCTTCATGTTTAATACACCAATTCTTGAGGAAAATGCCATTAGGAAGTAGAAATAATTAAGTGTTTTTGCTGTTCTTAAGTGCTTACCTTTTATACAATTCTAAAGTAGCCCCATGGCTTCTTTGGTGCTGACTGACAACTAAAAGGTTTAAAAAGTTACCAGACCAAATTATGTATCCCTAAACCTAACCAGATGATCTTCAAGAACATGTGTTTAGCAGCTGTCACTTGTGTATATACCTAGATGTTGGCTGTCAGAAGTCAGCTGTGAGCTGTCAGTTAGCACCAAAGAAGCCATGGGGCTACTGTATCTTACTTATTTAATTACAAACAAAATTAAAAAGAAAATGGTATAAGATAAGTTACCCTTCCAGGCCATAGTTAACCTTAATGAGATAAATTAAAATATATTAATACAAAACTTTATTTGTTGGTACACTGCGTTTTATTATCTGTCCGAAATATCTGCATATTTACAAGAATTGGGTTGGAATGACATTTTAGAAGGAACGTACTTGCATATTTTGTGCAGAAGAAGAGTGGAAAACTATTATAGAAACCCCCGTTTAGGTACATATGGAAGAGATTCAATCCTTGACCTGTCACTGGTAAATGACCCCAAGCAAGGTTGACGTTATAGCCCACATGATTACCAGTATGAGTAACACAAAACTTAGATTTTTAAAACACTGAAAAATGTTGGTTTAAAAACAAGGCAATAGATTTTTTTCAAATAAGTCACAACTAAAGTTTGATAAGATAAAATATTGCCTGGTAACAAGTTGAATAAAAAAAACGAGGACACTAAGGCCAAGGCCTTGAAAGCAATTTCTAAGTAAAACTAAAATATACTTTCGGCAATGTTTAGTATGTTCTTGGGTGCGTTAATTACCTTCCCAATGATTTTTGTTTTGTCTCTGCTTTTGAACATAATATCTAGACATTTAAGCTGGCCTCCCACCAACATCTGAACACGGAATGTGATACTAATATTGCGAATGATTATATCAGTGTTTGAAGTGGTGCAAAGATCAATAAATGGATAGCGAGTGATCCGATAAGCCAGTTAAGATGACAAGAGAACTGCTAACCAAAACAAATTAACAGCTTGTGAAACTCCTAATTAGCAAGCTCCCTCTTGTGAAGAGAAGGTTGTATTATACACCGTGTGCAGGAGAAAAGTATTTTTCAACTTTTTTTGAATGAGAAAGAATCATTCATGGGTTTGTTTGGAAGGAAACTAATTAGTATGTAAAGTAAGTGATTGTTAAACAACCCAACCCGAAACGATAGTTAGTTTAGGCCTGGATAGGAACAAACATACTTCTCTCTTCATTTCTTACACTTTTAACACCTCCCACTTGTTCACTTTACATCCATTATTGTTTCTATCCTATGGCTTGGGTCAGTTTTTTATTCAAGCCATACATTTGACCCTACCGGCTTGCTAGGCCTGCCATAGATTAATATGCCTTAAGACTATGACGGACACAGCCTCCAGTCCCCGGCCGTTAATTTATCAATGTAAAAGAGTAAACCTATATTTTCATCAATGATAAATTTTCGACCAAGCCGGGAATCGGACCCAGGACTCTTAGCTCAGTAGGCAGACTGAGCTAAGCTGTTAGACTTCTTCACACTTCCACACTCCCCAGTTATACATTGTTTTAATTTTAAGACATATTCCTTCTTCATATCAAGAAACATACATAAAGAGCACATAAAACAAAAAAAAGATGAATAATATAATTTAATTTGGTTGTTTTTAAATTCTTAAAGCATATTGTCCCAAATATCATTTTCGCATTTTGTGTGGTGTTTATGTATGTGTCTCACCAAATTAAAAAATTTTTAAAAACCATGTGTAATTGTTAGATTACTCATTTTGGTTACACACATATGTACTAATTACAACAACAAGTTGGGAATTGGGAAGGTTGAATTTAGAGTAAGTGTACCCATGTTAGTGTGGGGGAGTGTGGAAACACTTTTAGGGAAAACCACCCTCACCATACCCGACTGGGATCAAACCCAAATCTCGTCTTCAGCAGTCTAGTCTATTGAGAGAGTAAGTATTGTCTTAGATCATGTGGCCACCAAAGCAGATGAAAATAAGTTTGAGGTGTGTAAAGTTTAGAAAAAGAAATGAAGAGAGAAATGTGTTTTTTTCTGACTTGACTTAACCTAACTGTACTTTCAGTTTGTCTTCCTTCACTATCAATTACTTTACATTATTGTATAGTGTTTATATATACTACCTTCTTATATATTTCCAAGCCATTAGGCAATAAATTAATTTATTGAAATGTGAATATGTAATATTTGCCAGCAATTATCTAAAATATTTATAGTAGAGATGAATCAAGTTCACTATTTTACAAAACCAAATCTTAATTCTATCTTTATTTTACAGAACTGAATTTTGAATTCTAAATTTTTATTTTACCTATGAATTTCAAACCCAATCTTCGAAAACGTAAACACAAGAGCTATATAATTTACTACCCTAGTTCTTAAGTTGTTGAAGGAAATATAGATAATAATAAAAGTGGACTTTTTTTTATATTTATTAAGAAATTTGAAATTATAAATGTACACACTTTTTAAAAATCTTTAATCTAATATTTCTAGACTTTTCAAAATACTTAATGGATTCAAATGATACAAGGATTCGATGGTTTCACTCATATTATTATATTAAATGACCCATTTTAGTGGTCGAATGGTCTAAGGTATCAGTCACTCTTATGTTAGACTGGCCTGCTGATGACGGGGAGATATGTGTTTAAATCCCCGTCAAATCTAATGAGAATGGCTTTTCCTAAATGATTTCCCACTCTCTTGACACGCAAATGCAAGTAGATTACCTCTAAAATGCTTTCTTCATCATCCCTTCCCTAATAAAGCTATTATATATGCATATAGCCTGAACAGGTAGTAAGACATGGTGATTAAAGAATAAAAATATTTAGTTTTGACACTCACACCCTTTTATATATTTATATGTGGGTATGGAATTTGTCAGGATGCCGATGGCCGGGGTTTAGGGAGAGGCGATATTGAATAATTGTGTGGGTTAGTGAATGACGTTTAAACTTGGCTTTTGTAGTCACCACACGGTCGCCGAACCAGGTTCCCTGGCAGAGTGACCCCTAGACTACGATGTTATGTAGTCAGCCACCAGGGGCTCAATCCCCCTCATTTTATCCGGGCCTCTGGTCTGGTTTCTCACTAAGAAATGCTGACGACACCTTTGTGGACAGCTCCTCTAATTTATTTGTTTATAGAATAATCCTAACAACCTCGCAGCATTCATTTTGTCATTCGCAACTCGTAACATATAATATTACATAAACTCTCCTTCCAATTGAGGCCGTGTGGTTACAGTTATATAACGGCCTAATTTTCTTTTGACATTTTGTATCTGACCACCCATTCAAGTTATGTGCATATTTACACAATTGTGGTAAGGTGGAGGAAAGTACAATTAAGATTATATGTAGACACGTTTGAACGACGGAAAAGGTGGGGGGAAACATCTCGTTACAACGAGCCAAGATTTGAACTCCAAAATCCCCATCACCAGTAAGCCAGATAAGATGAGAGTTGTGCCTTTTCCCACATGCGTAACAGTGTTAGTGAGAATTCGATCAATGGGCTAAGGACGAGAGAGGTATTTTAGAGGTAATCTACCTACAATTGCATGGAAGGAGAGTGGGAAGTCATTTATGAAAAACCTGAATTTAGACCTCCATCTCTCCGTCATTAGCAAGCCAGTCTAACGCGAGAGTGACACTTTAGACTGATGGCCACCGAAACTAGTTTGAAATAATTAAAAACTGTAAAATTGCCAACAGAGCCGAGATTTGAACATCGAAGTCACTGAAAATTTATTCTGTTGTACGCCATACCCCATACAATATGCGGCCACTAGCAGGGGTTAGTTCCAATCTAAAGGCTATCTTCAACAATTTAAGAGATATTAAATAACATGGTTAAAAAACTCGGATTAAATTTTTTTCCAACTTTTCCAGAAAATATTTTTGAATTTTGATTTCTTTTTCTTAGCGAGTAATTTTTTTTTATTAAATTGATGGCTTTTCTTTAGATGATATAAAGCTATTAAATAACAAAATATTAATAAGTTTTGCCCCATTAATAAATATGTTAGGTAAATATTATTTATGGCCCATTGTAATTAAATGTGGTATTAAAATCAAATGCTGTTCAATTGTTTCTCGTTAGTATACCATATCTAGACAGTGCATTTAGTAAAGATGCACAATACCTCACTTTTGTTTTAGTGTTTGGATGCGAAATTAACGAGTTTAGTATTGACAGTTTTTTTTTAATCGAGTCCTTGTGCCCATTTGGGATATACTCATATTAATTATGCTAATGGAATAGGGATGAGGAAGATAGGCATTTAGAAGAAATGCAGCCATATTTGTGTGTTGGAAATAATTTGGTAATTATCATCCTCAGTACACCCGACCAGTATATGAACCCTGATCTCCCAATCACCGGCAATTCTGTCTAGCGTGAGAGAGGTGCATTAGATCATTCGACCCCAAATACAGGTGCCGAGGATTTAAACTTCACGCTGTTTCATTAATTTTAATTAAATTATCGGAAATTCCTTTTTTTACCGCCCAAAATCCAACAGTCCCTTGCCAATAACCACCAAGACTTAGGCCAGTGTGGTCCAACTGGTGACCCGAGCAACTGGAAATGTGGCCCTCAAGGTAGTCTGAAGGAAGGGAACCCTCGGTGGTAGATGTAAAATAGCTAATTATTCAAATAAAAATATATTTAAAAAAAAAGTTATGACTTTATTTATTGTGAAATTATTTGATTGATAAGGATACATTTATAATTAAGTTGTTTTGTGAAAGTGTGTGCACATGCATTTTTCATTCTACATTTTTTAGATATAATTTAAAAAAATTGAACTAAAATTTGAATGAGTCTACAAACCAAAATTACAATTTATATAAAAGAATTGAAAGCAATTTTTAAATGTTTTTTGTAGGCCTGTATTAAGTTTATGGGATAACTTTGATATATCTTCGGCCAATAACACAAAATGATAACCAGATTTGACCCTCGGGATGAAAAACGTTGGACCACCCTAACTTGGTAAACAAAATATATAACAAAACCTATTTCTCACTAACCCTAGTTATATTTTGAAGAAACGTTACCTGCGCTGGACCCTCAATCGGAGGTTGACTGGAGTCAGGTTCTACCAACTCCCAATCGGGATCTGACCCTTGCCGTCCCGAGCCAGGATCCTGTGCAACTGGTTCACCCTCGTCCCCGACTGCAGGCTCCCGGACGTAGGCATGATAGATTTCCAGATGACCCTTTACACGCGACCTAGCACTAGAAGTACTTTTTTCAATTAAAAAAAAAGAGGTGAAAGCAGTGCTCAAAAAAACTAAACAAAAAATAGTATAAGAACTGGTTTAGCTACCTGCGAGGTCGCAGAATATATTGTTTCGCTGGGATGAGTCGCCCTTCCTGCTCTTTGGGCAGATTGAGCAGCGTCAGCTCCACCATTCCAAGGAAATCATCACGAGTCAAGCGGTTTTCATCAAACACTTGTAAGACTAGCTTATGTTCTGCAGGTTTAACCTAAAAACAACAAAATACAAACTAGGTTAGACGTATTTTATTGCCTGTTTATGTCTAATAAAGCATTCATCATGCCTCTAACTATTATTTATAGTAAACTAATCATTTTTCACATTGTTCAAGTTTCAAAACTATTATTCATGCTTAAAATGTGCAACATATGTTGAAAAGCAACCCGATAAAGATATTAAAAAATATTCAAATAATGTAAGTTCCTTTTTATTTTTACTTTCTTGTGATCCCCAGGCAAATGAAAGAATTGTAATAGTCAAAATCATATTATTAAAGAAAGTATTTTTTTAGCACAGCGTCTTAATACTCATTTGGGTTACAGACCTATTTAGACTTCAAATTACACGAATGTGTTAGGGATTAAGAAGGTTGAAACTAAGCTAAATGTACTCCCATTTGTGTGGAGGGAGGGTTAAAAAAACAGTTTAAAGGAAAAACCACCCTTAGTACACCAAAATGGGTTTGAACAACCATCTCCCCATCATCGGCAGTGTAATCTATTGTGAGAGTGAGGCCTTAGACCATGTGGCCACCAAAGTGGGTAGTTCTAATTCAAGATGGTTGATGGATGTTGATGTTTCATGACCTTATAGCTCTTAAAAAGTTGTTTTAGGAATGATTTTTGCCTGTAATTGAGCTTAGAGCTGAAACTATTCTATTAATTAGAGCTGAAACTTGATATCTAGAGTTTTCATGAGGTTCCCCAAAGGGGTTTTGGAGTTACCTAATCCTAAAATTAAGGGTAGTTTTCTTGAAGGTGAAGAGAGAGATAACCCAATTTTCTTGAAATTGGCTCCTAATGATTTTGATCAAAATTTGTACCTAAGCACAGTTTAAAATTAAAGTTAAGTCTACGAAACTCAAACTAATGTGGACAGAAATGGTGTCGAGTTATTGAAATGTCTAGTTTTACGAATGAACTTGTATAAGATGAATGTTTACTATGTCATGTTTACCAAACAAGGATGAATCACAGTAAAGTATTGAATATTATAGTTACAGTTGTACTGTACTGTAGTATTTAACGGTAACAGTAATATACATACAGTATTACATGTTAGTACAATGGTGTATATACAGTAGCCCCGTGGATTCTTTGGTGCTGAATGACAGCTCACAATTGACTTCTGACAGTCAAAATTTAGGTATATACCTAAATTTTTACTGTCAAATGTGACAGCTGCTAATCACATGTTTTTTGCAGATCATCTGGTTCGGTGTAGAGATATGTAAATTGGTCTGGTAACTTTTTAAAGCTGACAGCTGTCAGCTGTCAGTCAACACCAAAGAAGCCATGGGGCTATTGTACATAAGTGTAATATACAGACACGCAGTACAGTACTGGACATATAATATTGTAGTGATTTGAGTAATACGTTACTGAATTGGAAAACTAACAAATAGAACACTTGTAAAATCACCACAGCATGGGTGTTCCACTCGAGTTACACAAACAAAATGAGAGGTTATACAGTTGAATGACCTTGGATTACGATGTTCGGCAATAAAAACTGTGTGTATGGAGTTACACGAAATGTTGAGTTTCTGAGACTCTACTGTACCAACAAAATAGTGAATTTCATTTTTCCAGGAAAATGGCATAAGCAAATACCCCCAGTTTTGACCATATAGCTGCAATTCTTTGAGATTTAAAATAACTTCCAATTGTAAAGTAGTAGGACAAATGAAAATTAAAAAGTGTTATTTTAAATATTTGGTTTAAATTATTATTATTATTATTATTATTATTAGCACCGCGTCTTACTACCCTTTCGGGTTATAAGCACTTACGCTAATGTGTAATGGTAGGGTGATTGTTAATGGTAGGGTGATTGCGAGATGAAATGGAGGACCTAAAGTTTAACGTGGAATCCGAACCACGGTGGAGACCTGGCATTCCCCACATTCTTGGTTTAAATGGAGGTTTGGGAAATGTGGAGTTGAAAGTTTACAGAGCTAATAAACTATATAAAATCAGACAAATATTTAAATTTGAAACTCCAACATGGGGAGGAGGGAGCAGAGAAATGAGGCAGGCTCTCTCAAAGTTTACTAAACCAATTGAAAAAAGAAACTACCAATTGAAATTTTGTATAAGAGACCAGAAAAAAAACCTTAAAAAAAATGAACAAAAACCAATAAGTATTATTAAAAAGGAGGTGAAATAATCTAGCAATTACAGAGTTAAAATTGAGAGATAAACTAATGCCCAACTAGTGCTGACAGTGTGTGTATGTGTGTGTGTATATATATATATATATATATATATTAAAATTAAAATAATTTTCTGGTAGAGCGTTTCACTATTTGGTGAACAGTGAAATTCTTTTTTTCCATTATATTTCTGTAATAATGTCTTATGTCATTTCACATATCTTATGAATTATAAATAAATGTATATATTTTTTGGGAGTTAAAGGGGCAAGAAAGTATGGGCGGTGTACCATACCCTATTTTTTTATTTTAGCATGTCTTACTACCCGATTGGGTTATATAATGGGTTTTAGGGATTAGGATGGTTATACCAAAAGGAAGTGTTGGTAAAAACTCCCCACAGTACACCCGACCAAGATTTGAACCTCTATCTACCCCTTATCGGCAGCCTAGTTTACTGCGAGAGTAGTGTTCCGCAGCCACTAAAATGGGTCACCATTTATTTATTTTGATTGCTAGAGTAAAATTGGAATTATTTTTTAAGCGTCGCATCTTAATACCCTGGGTTTTATGTATAATAAAACTATTCAAAGAGGGATGTTGGAGAGTTTTTTTTTAAATAGCTATAAAAGAAGTTCAAGTTTCTAAGGTAATAAATAGCATAAGTATTATGTTAATGTGAAATGTTTAGAAGAATTAATCTATTACTGTAACATCCCGTATAGTACTTTTCTTAACTTACACACATCGAAAACAGTTGTATGAACAGACACTAATAAATAATATTGATGTCAAACTAGAGCATTGCAATGCAGTCATATAAATCCAAAGTTATATATTTGTTTTCAATTCATTTTAAAAGTAAACCAGTTTATTTTGATCGTATCTTTATAACTATTTGAAATATGAAATAACTTATCAATGAAAAGATGTGCTAATTAATTTAAAACTCTTATTAATGTATAATTATACTCATGCAATTTTATATACAAACCAGAAAAGTAGTTAAATAATTTAGGAATTACTTTATCCTGCATGTTGCTTTTACATAAGCAACAAAGAAATGGAAGTAACCAAAGAGAAACACAAGTTAACTTACTCGAAACACAAATTCTTCATTCCACTGTGGATTCAGAGTCTGCAACAATAACAAAATATTGAATTAGTTGAGGTTTTTTAAACAAGTGAATGGTACAGGGGAAAAGAGGAGAGTTCAATTTGAGCTTAAATTGAATTAGTGCTGCCATCTGTTAAACAATCATAAGACCTTTTTAATTCACTTTAGATTATGCTTAGAAGAGGTATCTCTACTATCAAAATTTATTTTAAATAAAAAATTATTTTTTGGGGTCCCCATTGGGTTTAAGATACAAAAGTTGTCCTGAAAAATGTTGGCAGTATTAATTTTTCCCCATGCCCTTCAAATACAAATAATTAATATCAATATCAGTAAACATGTCTGGAATTAAAAAACAATTGAGAATTGATTTTTTCAAAATTAAAACTGTATTAGAAAGACATAAAACTTGCTAATCAAAGTAATTGTTTGGTGCAGATTTACCTGTACTGTACATTGGTAAGCATTTTAATTTTCTTGAAGAGTGAGTGACACTTTGACAAGGGAATCAAAGCAAAGACCCTTGGAGTGTAAGTCCAAAGATCACAGGTTTAATTTTTATGCCTAGTTGTCATTATTGAAATTAAGTTATGATTGAGAGCCACAGAGCAAGAGTTATTGAGTATTCATAAAGTAGGCCATGAATTGCACACATATATTTTAACAATATTTGAGAATTATATCTGGGATGCAGGAAATTGTAAACAATATATATACATATAATAGAAGGGGTAACGTGAGACTAAGTGATAGAGTGCGATAGTATGAGTGAGAGAGAAAGAGAGAAGAGAGATTAAAAAAAATCTTCATTTGGGGTATTTAACAAACACTTTATGAACCGACTGATTTTAACAGCACACAAGAATTTCTTATCAGCAAGAGCAAAAGTATTTTCACAGAACTTCAATGGTTCTCTTACACGCCACGCCACAATCGACATCGGACCGATGGCTTTACTTCCCCTCTGAAGGAAGTTGTGCTGCGGATTTTTACCGCACAAGATGACTTCGGCTGGGTTTATGCCCATGATCATCGGATCCTGATGCGAGCACTTTACTCCAATACCAGAAAGGTCAAAAAGAGGAACGATATAGAGAGAGAAAGTAGTAGAGAGTAGGAAAGAGGAGGAGAGAGTAGAATCAGGAGTAAATCAGAACGATAGTAGAAGAGAGAAAGTAAGAGTATGGGAGAAAGTGTAGAAGAGAGAAGTAAAAAATGTGAGAGAGTAATAGAGAGGGGAAAAGGATGGATTGAGTAAGTGAGAGAATGGCCCTTTGCTACAGATGTTGTCACCTTGCACAAATGTTGACTGGCCGTCCCTCCCCTTCTCCATCTTACACACTCTACAAACCTACTTACTATGCACTAAAATTGAAAAACCAGATTAACTATTTTACAATTTAACTATATTTTACTCCGGTTGATTCCTTACAATTGCCATATTACATTATGTGTACTCAATTTTTAATTACTTTTTTTTATCAAAAATTATAAAAATAGCTAATGATTATTTTACACATTAAAAAAAATTAAAAACAATTTGTATTATGATTAAGGGTAAAACCAAATACAGTAAAATGGGGCCACAAGAGGACATTAAGAACTACTGTCATGGCCGATTAATCGAGAATAGTGGATACTAGATTACTCAAATAAGAAAATGTATCTAAGTGTGGTTTTATTTCTTCTTCACTTGACAAACAAAATAAATTGGGACCATTTTAATATTTGTTTCATTTTAAAGTAATTATTTTTAAATTTTGTATTTTGTTAAAACAGTTCCACTGATTTCAATTTAACCGTTTCCTAAGGTATGTTACAGAAAACCCCACCAAAATTCAACAAACGGTTCAAGCTTGGTCAACCACCCAAGTCAGATGTTATTTATGAGGGAGGGGGAGAAGTTAGAGAGGGGGGGAGGTACTAGTTCTTAAACTAAAATATAACAAGGGGATTGGAGGGGCAAGTAAAAAGTTGAAATAAGGACTTACGATATTTCTGGAAAATCTTATTAACTTTCAGTACATCGAAGTGTGGAAGATCTCTGCTGGCATTCATTCTCTGATGTGCTTTACAGGTTACTTCGTAACACCAATTCTGGCTCTGCCTGGACATTATTTTTCACTTTTATACATACCTAGATTTTTTTATTTTTTTTTAGTCGCCCCTAGAACCTATCCTCCTGTACAAACACACATCGTGGTGGTCCTATCTTCAAGGGTGTAGATTAATAACTCAAGACTGGTAGTTTAGTGCACCCTCGATTAGGGCAGATTACATATATGGTAACACTTATGTATGAATGGTTTGTAAAGCTCCTATAAAGCGTAAATAAACTCTAGAGACTGACCTTTTTCTTAGTTTTGGTGAGCACAGAGTCTATAGTTTCATCTCCATTTATTGTATTCAAGTCAATTCGGACATATGGATCGCTGAAAAGAGCATAAAGATTTGTTACAAAACATCTTGGTTAATTTTTGTACACACACACACACAAAGTGTGTTTATTAATAGAAACAAAAGCTAGATCTCGTTTAACTTATTTTATATGCATTCTTTTTCATAGTCATTGCACCAGGTGAGCAAAATAGTCAGCGGAGGATGTTAGAATTTTTTAGCTGCTTTATAGAAATGTATATATAAACAGAAATATAAATTAATATTTATTTATAATGGAAGGTGAGCAGATTAGGAGATGGTCAGACATGTAATGAGGATAGAAAAGTAATTAATTCTAAGGAGAAATGATGGGTTTGGGGCACACACATGATAACCCTCATAGGTTTAGATGGAATATTTTCACTATTTAAACCTTTATTAAGTCCAAAAATCTAGTTACAAGAAATAAATGGAATATTCGTTGAAATTAGTTACTCTCAAAATATCTAGTGACTACAAAACCACTTTTAGTTCAAGAGGTGAGATACCAGAAATCCGGACTAAAACATTTTTCTTAAAATTAGAGTTATGTTTTTACCCCGACCCCTTAAATTATGGAGATTAAATATATAGGGGAAAATACCTCAGGGGAGACTAAGAAAGAGATGGGAGGAGTAAATAACAGTATATGTGCAAGTGAGAGAATAATATTATTATTAGCACCGCGTCTTACTACCCGTTCGGGTTTATACGCTTTAAGTACTAATTACTCTAATGGATTAGGAATTGGGAAGGTTGAATTAGAGGAAGTGAAGCCGCATTTGCGTGGATGAAGGATGGAAAACCATTTAGGAAAAACCATCCCCAGTTCACCCGACCGAGATTCGAACCTCGATCTCCTCGTCCTCGGCGGTCGAGCTCAACACGACAAACGCGTTAGCCAACTACGCCACCGAGGCGGGTAATAAAGAGTTAATCAAGTTCTTTGAAGAGAAGGATACAGATTTGATAGAGACTTTGATAAGTGTAGTTTGGTAATTTTTTTTGCATTCATTTCCAGCCTAAGAAAAGATCAGGTCCTATGTGTTATGTCCCCAATGTTTGGATGAAATCTTACCTATTTAAAAGGTTATATACACAAATAAAAAAATTAATTATTTATTTGCATCTGATCATTTGGTTATTTGCACATTACCGTATTGCTTCGATTCTAAGACGCCCATTTCCCCCCTTTTAAATGCCTCTAAAAGGGTGTCTTAGAATCGCAGTTCTTTTTTGACCAATAATAACAATGGCTCAGAAGACGATATACTATAGGATAATGAAGATAAAGATGGCTCAGAAGTATTAGACTGATACAGATTCAAAAGAGAGTGAGAATAACATTAATGATAAAAAAAATACTAGCGTTGATAGTCAATTTAATTATATAATAAAAATCTTTTCCTATAAATAGAGTATTTTAGCTTTTTATTTTATTTTTTCCTAGAAACAAAGCTATTTTTCTCTTGGTGGTACTGAAAAACTAAAGTGTGTCTTACAGTCAATGGAGTCTTAGAATCGAAGAAATATTGTAACACTGATAGGGTTAAGGATGTGGAAGGTAGAGTTTAGAGGTAAAGTACTCGCATTTGCACGGATAATATCTTAAAGGAAATCCATCTTCAGTTCAAGTACCTGCAATCCTACCATAGGAAATCCAGTTTATTGAAAGAGTAACACTTTAGACTGTGCAGCCCTCGATGCATGTGTTGTTAAGACATTATTATTATTATTAGCACCGCGTCTTACTACCCGTTCGGGTTATACGCACTTACGCTAATGTGTAATGGTAGGGTGATTGTGAGATGAAATTGAGGACCTACAGTTTAACGTGGAATCCGAACCACGGTGGAGGCCTGGCATTCCACACATTCACAAGATGTTAAGACATAGACTTAGCATTCGCTAACGAGGATAATGTTAAAAAATGGACTCAACCTAAAATACAATGTTATCTTATGTAAATGTGCAACAGATCAAAGTCTATGTAAATAGCTACAGCGAGGTAATGGTAAATATTACGACGCAAACTTGCACTAACTTTAAAGTCCCGCCAACTGCCTGAAAGTGAAATGTGAATTCATTTAATTTTAAATATCATACTGGAAAAATGCTTGGATATGTTTTAAGGGTAGGAGGGGGGTGGTTAACAGGGTGGCAAGACTTTTAAGAAATCTCTTACAGAGATTGTTGATCAGTGAGATGAGATAAAATAAAATATGTTAATATATTTACTAAAAATCAAGTCACACATCCTTCCAGACATTAAAAAGTGGTGTTGTTATTCCTTGAAATTCATACAAGCAATGAGTGAAATTTAAAAAAATATATATATTAAAATTGTTAAAAGACGAACAATGATGAAAACAATAACTTTTACAGTACAGCTTTCCTTAACTTAAAATACTCATCATGTTATATCAGTAATGAATAAAAAATATTATTTTAACTTTAATTTTATACATCCTCTAATGTTATTGAAGGGTGATTTGTTATTTAAAGGATGAGGGGAAACGGGAAGAGGTCAAAACGCCCACCCCTGGACAAAGGATTCTAATGCAAGTCTTTTGATTTCAAGAGTAAAAATTGTAAAAACCTAGTTAGGTTAGAAATACCTTGATAACAATATATTTTATGTTGGTAATGTGTATATATTTTAAGTATCAGTGTACTTGATCATAAAACGTGTGTGTATGTAGGCTTCACACATTAACTTATCATTCCCATTATGAGGTACACTTTTGAACTAAAAATCACACGCAGTCTTGTAAAACATGTCAACACACATTATGTGGATTATGATTACAATGTCAACAATTGTATCAATACCGCCTGCATTACTTAAAAAATATAGTACCATTGGTCACATATATTAAAGTGTTAGACTCGCACTGAACAAGCACATTATTGATCTATAGGTACAGCTCGAATGCAGTTGGGTTGTTTAAACACTTGTAATGTATCACTGTATATTTCTCATCCTCTTCTCATGCTAATGCCAAAGCTTTTCCTGTTCATCTACTTTCTACCCAATAATACGTGTGTTAAATTGTTACTACAAAAAAAAAAAAAGATTCGTGTAAACAAATTAATTAAAAAAGTAAGGGGTGTTTTTTTTAAATTGTGTGTTTAACACTCAAGACTAGGACCCCGTGAGTTGTTTTTTTAAAAAGTATATTTTAAATGTTTGGATACAAACTGAAAAATATCCAAGATACATACAAGTCAGAAATAATTTACAAAGACTAAACACACAATTAAATGTCTCATTCGAGGAAAGTGTTTTGTAATGTCTCAAAATTACTCATGATATGAACGCTACTGTGCTGCAGTTAAAATGTAAATATTAAATGTGCATGGTGGCCACACTAGATTGTTAACCATGTGTGAACATTGTATTATGTTGGATGTATTCTACATTCTAGTCCTCCACACAATGTATAAAGCGAACTTCTAATAAGTAAAATATGAAAACTGTTAATTCTTTTTTTAGTGGTAAAAAGATCAAGAAGATTATATTTAAGTGAAACAGTTCTATAAACCTCATCAATGAAACCTTTGTTTTCGTCGCAGCGTCTTGGTACTTGTTTGTTTTATACGCATATGTATTAATGTATTAATTACGGCAATGTTTTGGATATGAGGAAGGATGACTCTAGAGTAAATGTACTTGTTTTGCATGGAGAGAGTGGAAAACTATTTCAGAAAAACCACCATCAGTAGGCCTACATATAACCGGTATTCAAACCTTGATCTACCAGTCATTCACAATACGGAGTATTTGAAATCAAGTAACTCCTAAGATATTTTGATACTCCTTGGTTATTACATGAATGAGTTGATCCCAGCGTTCCTTTGTAACGCTGAAAGCGTCAGCGTCATCGTCATTATCTACTGTGTCTAGCCTGTGGCTGGGTCAATTTAGTAAAAATGCCTCCATCTTTCACCATTATTCTCCTCTCACTTGCTCTCTTGTTATCTGCTGCCCCAAACTCTTTCTTGGCCTCCCTTGCGGTCATTTTCCTGCATACTTCATTTCCAACATTTTCTTTGGCATCATCTCTTTTTCCATTCTCATTACATGTCCATACCATCTCAGTCTTACTTCCTCTACTATCTCCTGACACCTTGTACCCCCACTCTTCACTGGATAACTTAATTCCTAATCTTGTTTCTCCTCATACGGAGAGTTAAGATGCTCCTCACAAACTTCATTACATGTACTTCCCAATCCCAATACATATCCTACCATTATTTTATTCCTAAATTATGTTTTCAAGTGATTTGAGACTGAAAAAGTTCACTTGGTAGAAACTGTCATCACCAGAAAAAAGCAAAACATTATAGTACTTCCAAGAAATTTTCTCTAAGCCTTTCAATAGTTGTAATGTTAATAATAATTGCTAGTCAATTAAAACTGTCAAAGCAAATTAAAGTTGTCCGACGCCTTAGCTCAGTCGATAGCGTGTCTACCTACCGAGCTAAGGGTCCTGGGTTCGACTCTCGAAACAGTCGAAAAATTCGTCATTGGTGTGATGTGGGTTCCCCCCTTTCACAGCGATAAATTAATAGCCAGAGAGTGGGTGTTGTGCCTTTTAATATCTAAGTTGGTTTATATATAGGTTGTGTGCTGCTAATGTGAACAATTGGTTCAGAAAAAGCTTATTAAACACCTAAAATAATAATAATTATAATAAATAAAATTTAGGCTGATCACAAAATAAACAGTTTAGTACATAAATAATGTCAATATTATAAATATGAGTGTTTTTTTACACATAATCAAATATTGGGTTTCAAATAAGTGCAGCTTTTATCAATTATATATTATTGTTGGAACTTTGGGGAGAGAGGCGGTGACGTTCGTTTTATTCTCTAAGGTTATATCTCAAACTAAAAATAAAACAAAATATCCCCAGTCACCCAAAACTAACTTGAGGAAGTAATATAAAGTACCAGGTGTCTCAAGGTCATCTCCTAGTCATGCTCATTACTGGTAAAGCTTGAATTTCAGATAAGAAGCAGGGGGAAAAAAATGCAGACATTTATAATTTGTTTGAGGTTGTATAATGTTTGTTTTTATGCACTGTTTCACAAACAAAGAAAACAAGAATGATGTGTTTTTTTATTTTCACGGTTTTGTTCTGTATTTTTATGGACTGAGCAATATCTTGTCAAATATACTGAATTTTTAAGATTCCAATCTTTGTTCTTTCTCTAATAATAGTTATTTCTAGGTGACCTGGCGGTCTAGGGGTAAGGTGTCAGACTTCTATGCTGGTGGCCAGGGTTCAATCCTCGGTCCCGGCACAGATTTATCTGATTACCAAACCCTTCCTTCATCTCTGACAAGACATCTTGTGAATGTGTGGGAATGCCAGGCCTCCACCGTGGTTCGGATTCCACGTTAAACTGTAGGTCCTCCATTTCATCTCACAATCACCCTACCATTTCACATTAGCGTAAGTGCGTATAACCCGAACGGGTAGTAAGACGCGGTGCTAATAATAATAATAGTTATTCCTACACCGAGGTACTCACAGGCTCTCCCATATAGTACAGTATGCAATTCAAGCAACTATCTGATGGTACGAGCCCCCAGGAACAGTATAGTGTTAGGAATCGCAATGAAGTCAATTCTATAGAATCCAGGGGAAAATTTCCCATGAGTAGCCTTAAATCTGATTTTCTGTGTCACTAGAGTTCATGTGAATGAGAACCAACACTAGAATCTTTTTCTAGTATATAGTCCAATTTTCATAGGAAGGTCCTTTGTTGAAATACAACAAAAATGTGTTCACCAATGATAATATTTTACTATATTATTGTTATTTTATAGGTATGTATAATAAATACACTAGAGACACGATATCCAGCCAAAAGTAGCAGCAATCCGTGCTGGATGAAAGGAAAACGGGATAATACGGAATCAAGAGTGTAAATAATTTTCAATATGAGTTTACCTCTGGTAGCCACACATCGCACACCGCTCCCTTGATACATCTTCTGTTTCCAGCCAAATAAAAACAATGCTGCTAACTACACCGACCAAGAAATAATACCGTGTTACACGCCAACTCCATGCATAGCAGTTATGTTTTTCTGTCTCCAATGTAACAGTTGTAAGGCATTTGTGATGATTTTTTATTAATCACTTGTGGACATGTACCAGTTTGTTTATTTTAAAACAAACTTTACACCCCCGAGAACCAGGTCAGATAATCACAAAGCCAGTGTATATATCAAAAGTGACCGGTGCAAATAACATGACTTGACTTATGGATAAGTGGAAATAGATCTATATATATTAATATTTAGCACCGCGTCTTACTACCCGTTCGGGTTATACACTTTAAGTACTGATTACTCTAATGGATTAGGAATTGGGAAGGTTGAATTAGAGGAAGCGAACCCGCATTTGCGTGGAGGAAGAGTGAAAAACCACCCCCAGTTCACCCAACCGAGATTCAAACCTCGATCTCCCCGTCCTCAGCAGTCGAGCTCAACACGACAAGCGCGTTAGCCAACTACGCCACCGAGGCGGGTAAGTAGATCTATTAACTTTTATAATTGTCAGATAAGGTTCTTCATTTGAAAATTAGACTGGATCACGTAGAGAGTTAAGTTGCAACTGTGATATGAGGAATAGGTCTAGACTTGAGTGCTCAGTTTATACAACAGGGGTAACCCCTGAGGGCCAATTTTACTTCAACTGATTAAAAGGGGCCTGCAAGGTTATTCCTACCTCTATCTAATTTTTTTCCCCCTTATCCTAATTTTCCCAATAGGTATTAAAAATCATAGTGAAAAGTTATGCTTGAAAAGCGTACTCATGGGACATATTAAAAACTTACACAACTAAGCAAATACACCACAATTTCTCTGAAATTATTTATTTGAAAGATAGCACATGTTAATAACATAAAAAAAGAATAAACTACCATTACTGTTTATTTATAATAGGCCTAATTAGAGACTTGACATTGTTTTGATTATTAAATTATGTCAATTCCAGGTGCAATGTTGTACACATCAATTCTCAAGTTTGATAATTAGGATTGGAATGACCTCATGATTCGATTTCCTTCAACAAAGAAAATAACCATTCACAACAATAGGTGCTTGCAAATTATGTTACTGTTTTAGAGCATGATTGTTCAATGCTGCCATTTCCTTAGGCAAGAAATTTTTATGAATCCAGTATAGAAACTTCTGAACATTTTGCCTTAACTTCAAAGGCTCCCCTTTGTAAATCAATTAGCTTCATCTGGAAATCAGGTAATGCAAAAAATTGAAAATGTGGAGTTTTTGGTTAGATTCCCGAATACAATTATTTTAAATTATGTCAACCTCTCAAGGACTACATAAAGTGAGGATAGGGGCCACGCGCGGCCTGTGGGTAGTGCAGAGTTGGTGTATGCAATCACTATGCAACTTGTCGAAAAGATAATAAATCTCACAAGATTCACCTCAAAGAACTATAATTGAAGAAAAAAAAGGTACAGAAGAAATGTTTCTTAAACTTGCCCAACATGATAGGAAGTGTATTTTTTCAAGGTGTTCTTTAATGTTTGGTAATGTGATCATATTCGCTCCATCAAGTAGAATCATGAAGATGTTTCAAAAGATATACGTGCGGTGTAGTGTGTCAAACGAAGAGCATTTATATTTCCTGAAACTCATGCAGCAAAAATGTTTGGTTGATTCCTACACTATCTGTTAGAACTAATGATAACAGGTTATCTCAAATTAAATGTCACCAGAGCATGCTTAAATGTTACTTGTTAGAATCAGGGCCATGAAATGTGTGCGTGTGTGTGTCAAGCCTTCAACTTTGGACTCTTATTTTTCTACTGTCCGACTCCAACTACAACGTCTTTAGAAATGGCTAAAGTATATTAATCAGTAAAAGATTCACTGTAGTAAAATGCTTAGATAAGATTACTTTATGAGAAGTTTATTTGGTGTTGTGAATCTATATCAGGAAAAATTTGTCTACAAAATTACTAACAGTGGTCTTAAGAAATAAAAAAAACTAAGTCAAAATTATATATTTACCCCATATTGTTATGGTCTATTTAACTTTTTATGTTGAACCTGGTGTTCGAGACTGTACATTTTTACAGACTCCAAATCCACCCAAAAGTGCTAAGACTTGAAATCCACAGCCCTGGTTAAAATCCTCTTATAAAAATTACTAGTTAAATTCTTTTTTAAAGGCCTTCAATGGCCAGTGTTTGAATCAAAACTAATGTTGTCGTTCTCAAACTGTCTTGAAGAAATAACTTACGTTTTTTGGTCATGCCAGGAATCTAAACCAGGACTCCTAGCTTAGTAGACAGTCTACAGACTAAGCTTAGGTGTCGGACCTAGCAATAATCAATACCGATAGATAAGTCTGGTTGCTTTTTACAAATTGAGAATTTGTAGTATTTCAAGTTGTAGTTTTAGGTCCAATAAAGTGGCTTCCAAAAAAAAATAAAGTGGAGTCCAAAACTTGCTATTAATTATTTTTGAGTGGTAACGTATTAACTTATAATAATATTAATGAAACAAATAGCCGAAACTATTGTTAATGCATTTTAGTGGGGATAATAGACTGCCTTAACTATGAGTGAAGAATGACCATGGGCACAGGACGAATCCTGGATAGCTCAGTGGTAAGAGCATTGGTGTACTAAGCCGAAGGTCCCAGGTTCGATTCCCGTTTCCAGGTGTCATTTTTCAATTTTCAGAATATAATAATAATATAACCGACTATTAAACAAAACAAAAATATTTTATAAAGTTAGGAAAAGTTTGGCTCATGCAAGGGAGGTTTTCTCCTCTTGAATAACCTGAAGACCTAATAACTAATCACTTAAGAATAACTATTGTAAACAAAATAAAAAAGCTGTTTTTGAACCCCTGTGACCACCAACAATTACAGGAGATGACAACTTCTCCTGCCCCAGGAACCAGGATGTGGCGGGGGTTACCTAGTTACCAAGTGTTGATGGGTGTGCAGAGTAGAAGTTGATAGACAAAATGTTCAGTGTTGTGTGTGCTTGCGTGGCTCCGCCCAGAGGGTATGGCCACATTGGGTTATAGGAGCCCCGTGACAGGCCATCTGTTCCCTGCTTTGGTCGCCAGGAGTTCCGCCAATTGCCCTCAGCGGCATGCATCCCCCAGTCTAGACTTGGTCACTCTCCCTCCGAGCACCAGCACACAACGGCTGAGCTATATAACATATTCTTGCTTTGGACCATGAACAATGATGGTGGCTGAGAGTGATTCACACCTCTTCTCTCCTCCTTCCAACAGCAACCGATGTCTCGCCAGTTGATGTTTGACTGGCTTATTGTTTGTGCTTTATTTATATGGATAGTGGAGTACTTTGCTTGTAATTAGTCTTGTTTTAAGTTTTCTAGAATGGCACTTTCTATTTTTAGTAGTAAGAAAAGGAAGCTTGATGATGTAAACTAACAATTTTTAAATTCCAAATATATCAATAATATATCAAATTACGTTTCAATTACCCCCCCTCCCCCCAATCCAGTCTTTTAAACTACAAAAGTATTATCTAATAACGTTAATAAATACAGCCAGATTGAATTAAATGTCTGGCCCACCAAATATTATGATTTTTTAGAATGGCCCACTTAAATAACTAATTGAATAGCCCTGCCTTAGATATCCAATCACAGAGGTGGATAGCAATTTATTCAGGTGTGGGGGGGATGACGAACGGACATAGACTAAGGTCAGTGTGTTTGCACTTTCGATATCAAAACATTATTTGTTTGGGCCAAGAGAAACAAAATATCGCTCCAGTGGAGAATTAAGAGTATGATTTTCTTCCCAAGGTGATATCAACAGTTGTTGAATATCTGCCATGAGCATGGTGGGCATTATATGACAAAGAAAAAGTTGTCATTAAATTCCAGGACATCTTTGAACGATATTCAACAACTCTTGATATCATCATGTGAAGAAAATTTAACTATATTTACGCTTAAGAGATATTTTATTTGTTTTGACCAAAAAACTGTTGATATCATCATCATCATCATCTTCATGAACAGTTTCAAACCACCACCTCTCATACTCCACCTTGGCAC
>CABFOW010000747.1:97434-121839 GCA_902141385.1 Timema californicum | reverse complement strand
CCCCCCCCCCCCCCACTTCTCCTTACTCCCTTCGTCTTCCTCTCGACCTCCTATCCCCCACCTCCAGATCAAACATCCTCCTGTTCATTCTCCTCACATGGCCATACCACCTTAGTCGTGTGTTCTCTATCCTGTCCTGAACCGACTCTTCCTTTACTAATCCTCTTACTCTCTCATTTATCATCCCGTCAAATTTTGTCACACGGATCCTGTTTTCTCAGGAATCTCATTTCACTCGCCTGCAGTCTGCTTTTATCCTGTTCCTTCACTACTCACATTTCTACAACGTGTGTCAGTATAGGTAGGTAATATTGATGTATGTCGATGACCTGGCGGTCTAGGGGTAAGGTGTCAGACTTCTGTGCTGGCAGCCGGGGTTCAATCCCCGGTCCCGGCAAAGATTTATCTGATTACCAAACCCTTCCTTCACCTCTGACAAGACATCTTGTGAATGTGAGGAGTGCCAGGCCTCCACCGTGGTTCGGATTCCACCATAAACTGTAGGTCCTTCATTTCATCTCACAATCACCCTACCATTACACATTAGCGTAAGTGCGTACAACCCAAACGGGTAGTAAGACGTGGTGCTAATAATAATAATAATAATAATAATAATATTTATGTATGCTGCAGAAAGTATATAAAAAGTGTAGAAATACTCCCCTTAACTCGTGTTATTTACAATCACCCCAAATATATTAGTATATATTAAACCAGAAGAAGATCTCAACCAACTGTGACAATATACAAATGTGATAAAAAAAAAAGTAGACAGCCTAGTTTAACCCGATAAGTTCCGCGGTGTAAGTGATTGTAATACATTAAGCTACAGCATTAAAAAAACCTAGATAAGATAGTAAAAAATAGAGGATGTTTTGCGTATTTGAAGCAAGCTATTATATATTAGCAAAGACTGCTTCAATTTCAAGAGAACTACACAACATAATGGAAATCGGCCATCTTTAGTGTTACAACACACTAGTGAAACTCAAATAGCTTTTAATACTTATAATAATTATGGTAGATCAATCATCTTATATATAATTTGATAAGCCCATTTCCGGTAGTTGAAATCAAGTGAAAGTGGCTTTATCGATTTTCTAAAGCCTACAAAAAAAATCAAATCAAAACAATATATTTTAAAATTGACTAACTTTTTTTGCATGTTTGTTGGGTTTTTCTTCAATATTTCTCGTTAAAGACAATGGAAAATCAAATAAATACTTCTTAACATGGTTTGTAATCTCTGATTATTTTCCTATTAATAATAATATTTAGCACCGCGTCTTACTACCCGTTTGGGTTATACGCTTTAAGTACTAATTACGCTAATGGATTAGGAATTGGGAAGGTTGAATTAGAGGAAATGAACCCGCATTTGCGTGGAGGGAGAGTGGAAAACCATTTAGTAAAAAACCACCCCAGTTCACCAGACCGAGATTCGAACCTCAATCTCCCCATCCTCAGCAGTCGAGCTCAACACGACTAGCGCGTTAGCCAACCACACCACTGAGGCGGGTTATTTTCCTATTATTTCCCAGATAATTAAACATCATAAGCCTACTAACATTTTTAAAATAATATAAAAATGAATGTGCCTAAAGTGAAACATGGCTGCGATAAATATGTTCCTATTAACAAAATGTAAGCAACTCTATAGCTCTGTTTCAAAGACCATTTGTTTCTTTTAAAGTCAATGCATATTACTAAAGTCACAAAATTACTTTATTAAAATAATGAATGACTTGATATTGAATGAAATTGTGAAACATTTTCACAACATTATATCATTAAATCAATAGTGATAAGCTTATCAGAGGCTATTATGAATAAAGTGTTGAGTAAATTTGGAATCACATTATGTAATCCTATACTATTTTAGCAACATTCTAATTTAATTATTTTAACACTGTCTTACTACACATTCGGGTTATATGCTCATGTACTAATTATACTAATAGTTTTAAGGATTGGGAAGGTTAGATTATATAGGAAGTGCACCCCACATTTGCATGGAGGGAGAGTTAAAACCATTTTGAAGAAACCACTCTCAGTACACCTTAGTGAGATTCAAACATCAATCTCCTCATCATTGGCAGTATAATATTTCATTCTTCTAACAAATATTGAACAATTATACCTGAGCATGTATATTTTCTGTATGATCTTTATTTAAATTGTGAAAGGTATCCTTTATTTACCTTGTGAGGTAGCAAACTTACCTTTCATTATTCCACTATGGTATAGCTTATAAAGAGAGGGCCATAGTGTAATCTGTCCAGGTAAGACTGCTACCCTTCAGAGTTAGCAGACTATATATACACTGTCCATAAGAAAATATATAAAGTTGCAAGGTCCTTTGTTAAATCCATGTTCAAGACTATTTTCTACAATTTAGCAGATTCAAAGCATTAAACTACAGTGCTATTTTCATATGTAAAGCCTTTTATACAATACAAACATGTTTTGCAACCAAAGTCAATAGCATTTCACTAATTTGTTAGTTTTATTTTAATGTTATTGATAATATTTATCAAAAGTGACAGCTGCAGATCATATGACCTAGCGTATGAATACATGAAAGTAAAGTAACTTTACTAGCTGTAAAAAAAGGGATTTTTTTCCCTAAGAATACTCGATCAAACACATAATTTAAAGTGACCAAGCTGAAGCATATGAGATTTATCTTTCATTGCAGTTCTGTGGAGTTGGAGACACGAATTTGGACGCACTTTTAGGTCAGCAAAAATGCACAGGCTTATAACTTCAAAATAAAAACTTATATTTTATATAATTTTAATTTTATACTAGATTTTTATTTCTAGGACTAATATTTGTAATTTTGATTGACAATTTTTTTTTCGAGTATAAATTCACAATGCCAAAGAAGCTTACCGTGAAGATATCCTTATTGAATCATTTTACTGCAGTACATTTATTATGCTTTAGCCATTTCTGAAGGAGTCTTGATTCTAACAGTATAAAAAGGGTGGAGGCGGAGATTTTGTGTAACAATTACACAGCCTTGCTAGTTAATCTTTACCGGAAAAGATGGTGTTTCAAACTTGCATTTAATCGGAACTTCATAACCAAGCTATATTACCCATTCTCTTGTTAACAATACAACGTGCACACATAAGAAGATAAAAATGTATTGAATAGCTAACATATATTGTATGATTTTGGTAGGAAAAACAGTAGAAATTAGTTATTAAGGCTACTAAAACAATTTTTAATATATTCATACATCAAGTCATGCTATTTGCCGCTGTCACATTTGATAGATATTATCAATACCTATAAAATAATACAAATGTGATGCAGCACAGAATTACATGCCACATGTTGCGCGGTGAAATTGTTCAGCAGAGCGTAAAATGTCAATTCAGGTCGAAATTGATGGTTTCTAGATTTCGCCCCATCTGTTAGTTTGAAATGTTACTGTAACTACAATTACAACCAGTAAACAAGATTACCACGACACTAATAATACAAGAAATCTAACTTAAAATAAGGTATTGCATGGGAAATAAAAACATGCCTTAAACTTTGGCTGCCATTTACCACAAACTGATGAAAATAGATATTGATGTTTGAAATATTATAAAAAGTAATTTTATAGCTAGAGAGATGATTTTTTTAATGCTCATAATTACATTTTCTATTAGTAGAAATAAAAAAAACCGGAAAATGATTTTTGCAACATGTGGCATGTTTCCCTGGGCCACATCACAAATAAAGTAAAATGTTAGCAATGTTGGCCGCAAATAAATACGTTTTAATTTTATCTACTGTTCTTTCAGCCAAAATCAGAGTTTATATTTTATCTTTGTATGTATAAGTGTTGACTTATCTTCAAACGACATAAATAAAACAACAATTTAATGTGGTTACTAAATTTATCTGATCAAGTTATACATCTTAAAAGCACATCTTATGACCATTTGACCAGGAAATTAGATGTAAACAATTATATTTGAACCAAAAAGTCAAATGGAATGTGCTGTTTTAAGCATTTTTAATTTTACAGTTAGATTAAATCAGGACCAGTTTATTGGGTTTTTTAAATTCTAAACAGTAATTATTTTTTCAAGTCCTTTCTTTTTTTTAATTAAGGTAAAACAATTTTTGGTAGTTCTCGATGGTTTGGTTTTGTTTTGTTTGTTTGTTTGTTTGTTTTCGTAGCCAAAAAAGTAATCACTTGTAATAAAATTTATCCGAGAAATGTAAACTTTAGACTTAAATGGGCATAACTTAATCCATGAAACCTACAACTCATGTCCTTGTTTAATTTCTTCATTACATCAGCTGTATTACATTTACATATCAAAGATAGTATATTTCAGCAGGAAAATTTGATTATGTAATTAAACATGTTTAAATAACCACTTTTTATTTTATTGCCGATTAAATATCTGTTCTTATTGCATAACTTGATAAAAAAATAAGTTGATTATGATGCAGCCCACCACTAGACCTTTTTTTTACCATCATGTCATACTACCTTTTTAGGTTAAAGCTATTACTCGTTAATTAAATTGTGGCCTTCTAGAACTTTTAAGTTGGAGACACATGTGTTGGACCAAGCAGACACTGATAGAGGATTTACTAGTCTCAATCAAAACCAGTAATTTTTAAAAGAAAGTAGATACAAAAAAACTGCACCGTGATGTGACGGTTGTTTCGGGCCGTATTATCAACCTACGTTTGGTGGTTATCTGCAGGGTAATGAATGTAGCCTATGTTTTGTAGTGACTTACCTTGCTCCAAATATATCTTTTTTAGCCAACTGGTGGCCAGCTACAACCCGGAGTCTCAACTTGTTGGTTGGCTCATCCACCTGAAACAAATATTTATTTAATAGCATTAAGAAATCCAGAAAGCATTGTGGCCTTTTTGTAGAAACAATAAAGACTAAAGATAACTCGGTGCTGTAGCCATATGTACTTATAAAATATTCATTGAATTGTTTGTGTCACAGCGTCTAACATTCTTACTACCCATTTGATCTATACCAATACGCATATAAACTAATTATTATGCTTATATGTTGGTGATGAGAATAGCTTAAAGTGCACCTGCATTTGTGTGGAGAGAAAGAGAGAGTGGAAAACCATTTAGGAAAAAAACTCTGTACACTTGACGGTTTCAAACCGTGATATTTTTGCCATCGGCAGTCCAGTCTAATGCGAAAGTGATGCTTTAGATCAGTGGTTTCAAACTCAAACTTGTTGAACAACCAAATTCACAAACTCAAGACGTGTTGCATTCCCCACCTTTAGCCTATAGAAACATGTTTGCTTGGATATATTATTTATTTTTGTTTTCAGAGAATGTCTTGATACGTGTCCTGGTCCATGCACATTATAATCACGTTAATAGTATGGGATAGGATCTTTATGATTTAGAAGAAATGTAACGACATTTGAATGAAAATAATGTGGGGAAACATCTAGGAAGTCCCATCCTCCATACATCCAGCAGGAATTCAAACCGTGAACTCACCAACATCAGCAAACTAGACCAGAAGAGCCTGACATTTAATCCATGTGCCAACAATGTGGGTCCATACCACTGGTGGAACAACTTTTCCTACCAGGACTTGCTGAATTTTGAGCTGGTCTAGTGTGCCACCTCTTATTTACAGGTTTTAATAAGTATTTAAAAATCAAAACATGTTGATAAGTATATGAAATGTTATGAATAGCGCCAATAAAATTTTAGATATTTTTCAAATCCTTGAATTTTAAGGAAGGGAAAATTATTAAATCTTCAAAGTGATACAAGTTTTTGCTTCTTTTCTAGCCAAGATATGTTTATAAAACTCATAGCTTGTCTTCAATAGCATGCAAGATGATTTCTAATCGTCGACTCCACAATGCTTATTGTGACATGTGAATGACATGGCTGTCGAAATCTTAATGACTTCAAAAAATTATGTCACCTTGGTTAAAATGTTATCTAATTTTTTTTTTTCATGTTGGCGTGTCACCCAAATTGTGTATTATTTAAAATATATTTTCCCATATGATTAAATGTGGATTAGTTAAGTATCAATGGCAGTATTTGTCGAAATATGTAAATAAAAATTCCCACAATCAAGTATTTATAGTGATAAAAACCTGGTTTGGTGGCCACATAAACCAAGGCGCTACACACACACACACAAGACTAGAATAATGATGATAGGGAGGTTGTGGTTCAATCCTGGTCATGTGTACTTAGTGGTTTTTCACTCTCTCTCCATGCAATTGCAGGTACACTTTCTCTAAAATTAACTTTCCTCGTCCTTAACGTAATAGTGTATAACCCAAATAGGTAGTAAGATGGGGTGATAAAAAAATGTATATAAAATATATCATAGTTTTAACAGTTTTTAATTATTCAAACTATTATTTTGTGTGTGCCTCTATGGCCGGAGAACGGATAGTTTTAAGTAACATGAAAGTATTTCAGACAAAATAGGTAGATATATCCCGCGGGACGCGTCCCTCCCACAATCCGTGAGTTTGCGAACCTTGCCTTAAACCATTCAATCACCAAAGCGGGTAAAATTGAATTACTATATACATAATTATTAAAGTCAACAAAATATGTTTACGAACAAGTGATGAATAGAATTATAGTAATAAATAAAATAGCCAAAATTATTATTACATTTATTCTTTAGAATAAAAAAATTGAGAGTAATAAGTTAAGTTGTCAACAACATAATCAAACATAACACACACTCAAGATAAACAACCAATTAAGATAACCATATAAAAAAAAAATGATTTAGTGAGAATTTTTTTTAAAAATATTTGTTAAGGTCATTAATATAATATGAATTAGTTATCATATTATTTTATTCTGAATAAGTTAATGTTTTGTGTGTTTTGTTTTTTTTAAACTGTCAGGCACCCACTTCCGTGGTTGAACGGTCTGAGGCGTTATTCTCGTGTTTAGACTCAAGCTGCTGATGATAGAGAGATTGGGGCTCCAACTCAGGTTGGGCGTACTGAAGGGGTTTTTTTTTTCACTTTCTCATCATACAGATGTGGGTACACTTCCTCTAAATTCAACCTTCCTCATCCCTAGCTCATTAGCGTATTTAGTACGTATGCGTTCAACCTAAACACGTAATGAGATGTGGTACTAAAAATAGCTAGTAGAGAGATTATAAATTCATACATATTCACACTGTTCCCATAAAGGTAGGAAAGAAACTGCATTTCCCTCAAAAAACATCTTTGTATGTTGAATATCTCTTTATTTGCTGGTTTCATCCAGAAACACTACTTGTTGATAACTACTGTTGACTGTTTTTCTCCGTTATTTTCCCCATTGTGTCTATTCTTGGCGCATATTTTGGAGAAATTGCTACCCTTTATCAGGCTACTCTTACCTCGCTCGCGTTTTGTTACTTTGTGTTTAGCGCCAGTCTGCTGTTGAGATTTTGTCCCAGCAAGTCGCAGCTCTACGACACACTCTTTCTCTTTCTCACACTTTCTTTCTCTCTCTCACTCTGCAGTGCTGGTAAATAATCTCTAAGGGTCACATCTTAGTTATCATTTCTCTCTCTTATTTTTGATCCTCATCTCTCTCATGTGCAAGACAAATCAGGCTCTCATTATACTGAAGTGATAGTGTGATGATATATGTTAGTTCAAACCCATTTATGTTTGTATATTGATTAATCATGACAGTGTTAATCAAACACACACTCCATCCTATAAGGAAGCTCTTCTCAGCCCATAGATAGTACAGTCATAAAAGTGCACATCAAGACATCTTTAACAGACCTGCTTCTTCCATTGCTGATCAACGTCAAAGAAAGATAGGACTATGAACAGAATATTTTATTCCACACATCCCAATCAGTGGTAATGCGAGACAAGTATGCTGCTACTTAAAATGAATACGTACTCTTCTTATTTAACCCCTACCCTTAATAATAACAATATTCGACCACACAACAATAGTTATTGATCTGGAAGAAAAAATAGTTACTAAATAGTACATATTTCCACTAAAAGAGTTCACTCAAAGATTAGATTCATTCTTCTTTCCTTTTGCAGAAACTTCTCTGTGGCATTGTAAACGGTATTAGTCATTCTAAACCTGCTCAAAAGTTACTTTTCAACAGACAATAAGCTAGTACTGGAGAGTCGATCTTGACCTTGTGTAGCTTTGTGGCAAACGTGGATTCACTTTAATGCTCAAAACGATCTTTCAACAAAAGCAGCAAGCTAGTTGCCAGAATAGTCACTATCAATCCTGCCAGTTAGAACACTTATTTAAAGCCTGAACTAAGATCATTTTCAACTAAGAGCTGCAGTAACTCATGAACTGACCTTTTGTATAACACATCTAAACAATAAAGTAGACCTCCCACAAGTTCGTTCTCCAATAGTACATAGTCAAACATTCCTATATAAACGTCTTTTAATTGATTGATAAGTTCATCAGGAAAAATGTGCTTGAAACTGGTATACTTTTGCTAATAAAGAAGGTGTAGATACTTTAGGTTTCTTTACAGCCGAAAAACTTGTTTCTGTGTGAACACTAAAGTTATCAATAACTTCAAAATACAGTTGGTGACATGCATCTTTTCCTATACAACCACGACGCTGTTTATTTGTCTCTCAGGTGATTCAAATTCTTCTCTCCTCCTTCCCGATGCTGCATACCAAAGCTCATCAGAGGTGGTATTCCTTGCTCCTTGAAGTTCATTCTTGATCGCTTCTATTTTCTTGGAGCAGTACAAAATTTCTAGTTTGAAGTAAATTGTATAATACATCTGTAACATATATGCAAATAATCTTGAAAATACTTGAAGTATGAAAATTGTATTTAGGTTCTTCAATTAAGTCAAATCTGGAAGTGAAGTTCCACCTGGTGAGTGCGACAGTTGGCAACTTCGTAGAAATAAATTTTCTGAAGAGCTATTGTTATCTTGAACGATTTTGAAACAAAATGCAGAAAGGCCATTGAGGGTTTGAAAAAAAAACGTCTTTGATAATCGTCAAACTTTGTTACAAAACGAGGTTCAAATGTATGGGCATAGCACTGAGTAAAGAGTGCATTTGAGTAAGCACCCATAACTTTTTTTTTGTAAGCTAATCAAGTGACCGTCACAGACACCCCATCATAAGTTTGCCCAGCTAACTTCTCTTTAAATTTGTACTCGTCTAACAGGCTAACATGTTTAAACAAACCTTCTGAGATTATGTCATCACTAACATCGGTAAGCCCAACACACCTTTCATAAATAGTATCTCTAATATATGTAATAAGACAGTTGACAGCTGTGGTTTCCAAGTTTTATCACAACTTTCATCCAAAAGAATGGCAGCAAAAGTTAAAGCATGGAACTCATTTCATCAATGAGGACTTCGGAGATCATTTTGCAGAGCCGGAGAGGTTTCACGAAAAACTGTAGAGATCTGTAGGTGATGTTCCAAAAGAGGGTAATATTGTTAAGTACATCTAAAAACTTTAAATAGCTGCTTCTGTTGAAAGAGTCATTACATTCATCAAGTTCTTGGAAAGGAAGATCTGTTTACCAAGGTAGCATACCGCATCAATCAGGCGTTTAAAAATATCTCGATTTTTTTTTAAAAGTTCATTATGTTGGCTGATACTTTTATCAAGCTGATCACTAAGCATGATGTCCACTCTTTGTCAGCCAAACATTTTCAATTGAAAAAACATTGAACATGGTTTTTAGTTTTCATGTTTCTGCGTAACTGAACTTGAGTGGATAAGACCATCAAAAACATTTCTAATACATAAGCTTCCTTCAGAAGAAAATAGAAAACTAAACCAGCAGAACCATTTATTCCTCTTTTTGCAACACATAAACCATTCCACCATCTTGTAATGAGCTGTTGAAAAATGGTGTGTATACTTTTGTCTTAGTTTTATGTACCGTTTTAAGAATGGTAGTTCGGGACATGGTGTACCGTTACTTACAATTGATAGTTTTTCACTAAAACTTAGTGAAGAAAACTTCTTTTTACCGATGTCATCCAAAACTTGCATTTTGGGTATAATATGTCAATTACCTCCTAAATATTAACTAGTTCACAGCTTGAAACTCATCATCACTGTAATACTCTGCACTCCCGGCAACTAACATTGCGCGTGAGATACATCCCATTCCGCTCTCACTTTAAAAAACTGACAGGAGCTGTGAGCAAGCCGCACACAGCCCGACAGTCGGTACCCCGCCCTTCTTACACCCCATGTCACCAAACTTGCTAGTAGACGTGATTACAAACAAACAAGCACATACATACACCACTAAAATATAGGGACATAATCGAGAAACTGGCAGCTGCATGCATTCGACCACAGAAACAGCTATAACAAATTTCCCTCCACTCTAACATCTCATGGTAGCAAACTACATCCATACGGAAAGCGAATTACGTATTTTGTTGTTTGCGGTCCGCAAGCCGAACGTTATTAGATAAATACTATACAGAGTAATAATTTTATTCTTATTTTCCTCCGGGCATAGGTATGGGGTGCACGCCTAGCACACATAGAAGATAAACCATTGGTCCCCATTCAAACTCTGTTTTAGTTTAACTAAAACTAATAATAATAATAATATTTAGCACCGCGTCTTACTACCCGTTCGGGTTATACGCTTTAAGTACTAATTACTCTAATGGATTAGGAATCGAGAAGGTTGAATTAGAGGAAGTGAACCCGCATTTGCGTGGAGGGAGAGTGGAAAACCATTTAGGAAAAACCACCCCCAGTTCACCCGACCAAGATTCGAACCTCGATCTCCTCGTCCTCAGCAGTAGAGCTCAACACGACAAGCGCGTTAGCCAACTATGTCACTGAGGCGGGTTTTAACTAAAACTGATCCTCCAGTATTTTACTACATTGAATTAAATGTTTCTCTGGTTAATAAGAATGCACACCGCACTTAATCCATCCTCACTAAATTCCTCCATAATTCCCTAACTTTGTATACTTCCTTCGCTTCAACAACATCCATACACTGAGTCATACATGCTCTTCTAGTTTTAAAACTCAATGTTTCTCTTTTTAATAGATTTTTCTATCACATTTAGCTACGTCTAACATGGCCTACTCCTTCCTTTTGATCCACTTTGATAATTGATTGCTCAATTCGATTGCATCCATATTTGAAAGAATTATTGCCTAGTATGTGTAGGTTTGTCTTTTCAGATATGACTTTCTGATTTGAGTATGTGTGTAAATATATAAAAATTACACCCCGAAAGGGATTTGATCCCAGGCCGTCCAGCTTTACATGCCGATAACAAGATAAGAAAGAGGAAGGTTGAATTTAAAGTGTACCCACATTTGTGTGGAGTGAGTGGAAACAATTTAGAAAAACCACCCTTGGTACACTGCCTCTTTAATTCAACCTCCCTCATCCTTGACCCATTACAGTTATTATATAAGTGTATACAACCCAAATTGGCGGCAAGACATGGTTCTAAAAAAAAGTAAAGCCCCAAGATGACAAGGGTTCAAATTCCTGTCTGGGTGTCATTTTTATATATTCCCACATGCGTAAGTTTTCTGCTTTTCTTGTGTTGGAAGATATGGTAATAATGTTGTGTGTTTAAACTGTAATAATTTGGACTAGATTTGGGAAAGATTTAAAAGTTAATAAGGCCTATAGATGCCACTGATTTAATTCAATTAATAAATCTATAAATTGTATTCACCCATTATCTTTGAAAATGTGGGACTTAGGCTAATCATGCAGCTCTTGTGATGCTTGTTTACTTAATATTTGAAGTAAATCTTTACAGTCCAATTTATAAAGGAAAAACTCTTTTTATTGAGTTATACAACTTACTAAAACAATTTTAATCCGTACATTTCTGAAAAAAAACACCAAAATAACACGTGAGCTGTAACAGTCCCTCTACATAAATAATATCAACACCAGGAACTTATACTAATAATATACTAAGGTAATGCCAATAATGTTGACTGTGAAAAGGTCTGTAGGTGATTTCTATCTGACTTTTAAAAATAAATGTACGCACAGCACAATCTCATGGAATAAGAGTGAAAAACCATTTAGGAATAAATGGTTTGATGCATTGTACATATTTTGTTGTTCCTTTATTAAAATTGGAGGCAGTCACTTAAAACACATTCTCGTTTTATAAATCAACTAAAATAATAGATCTTGATGCTGGCGCGGTGGGGGAGTAGGGAGGCAGATCAATGATTTTCTTGAGAAGAAAAGGGGGGAGGGGGGTTTGCAACCAGGATTTTTGAGAGGGAATAGGAATAAACTTGTGAGTAATTTAAAATTAGGTCTAATTTGAAATTGAGAAAAAATTCACATAGGCTACAAGTTATTATTATTAGCACCACGTCTTACTACCCATTAAGGCTATGTGCACCTACACTTATGTGTAATGGTAGGGTGATTTTGAGATTAAATGGAGGACAAACAATTAACGTGAGATCCAAACCACAGTGGAGGCCTTGCATTCCACACATTCACAAGTTGTGATTAATACTAGTCTTATCAGAGGTGACGGAAGGGTTTGGCAATTAGATCAATCTGTACCGAGATCGAGGTTAGAACTTCGGGCCCCCAGCAGAGAAGTATGACACCTTACCCCTAGACCGCCATGTCACCGGCTACAAGTTAAAAATTATTTTTTTACATAATTAACTTAAACTACAGTATGTGTATATGAATTATTGATAGTGATTGATATGTGAAGCAACTGGATAACGATATATTAGATGACAGTATAACTTGTAGTGACTATTACATAGAATTAGTTGGTTTATTTTATTATTGATCATACTAAAAATATTTAGCATTTAAAAATTATTCAACTTACAGTGTACTCAAACTTTGGAGCTCTAATTCCTAGATTGGGGGGAGGTGGGGAGTGAGAGGGGATACTTTACTGATATTACACACTTTTGTTAACTTATTGAAAATTTAAGTTACGCCTAATTGATCTTAAATTTTTAGGTCCAACTTATAAGACAATTTCATATTTATCTTAATTATAAGACTTGTTAAACTTTAAATGTGTTGGCTAATAAAAAAAAGTCCTGAATTCCAGGGTTGGACTGTCAATCTACTCACTCAACTTACATTAGAATCCAAACCGATTGATGGTAAATAGCCATATTCATTTCGTCTGGCCATTAAACTATTCCGAAGATCTTCGATCGGCATTTGAACAATGAATTAATCCTAAAGTGTTTCCATTAAAGAAATGTCAAGATTACTTGACTACAAAAACGAACAAATAGACCAGCCATTTCACAACTTTCAGGATTAATTATTTCTAAAATTCCTGCACACATTTCACTGCACTATACATTCAATTTCAACAAATAAAAATTAATAAAATATATTAACATAATTTAATGTCCATTTTCCTTATAGAAACAGTTATAAGACTCTGAAACCATTATAGCAGACATGTCATTTTACTGCTATATATGACATCACTTCCTTCCAAGTTCCAAGAGTCGCCTTTATTTTATGATGGTGTGAGAGATAACAAGGACTGATTAAACGTTACAGGATAAAATACTAATTTTGGTCGCATACTGCAGTGGAATGAAACTAGATGTCAGTGTTTAATAAAATTTTAAAAAGCAGAGTTTTGTTGATTTCTTGGTTATTTTATAATTTATTTTCCTTTTATATCAGAATTAATGCACACTTATTTGCAAAATATAAATGGTTTTGATGACTTCAGTTTTTTATATGATTACAAATTAAATATAAGCATCCTGAAAGAATGTATATTTATAATATAACTGGATGGACCTCTGAGGGTGATTTTCTAGCGGTCGCCCACATACCATTGTATGAGCAGGAAAGAAACTTTCGGGTTACTCTTTTTCTCTTAAACGTATTCAATAGCTACGTGGCATTTTGAAATAATTCACTAATTTATATGAATTTTAGATACATCAGTGTGTACGATGGTTAGTCGGGAATTCATTGTTCTCTTCTAGAAAGCCATCTATCCTACCAACATATTAATATACATTAAGATCCTGGTACAAAGAAAGGACCAATAAAAGATTATAGTAATACTTCTTAAAACCCTATAACCTAAATGATAGTTTGAAAGTAAGACTACTTCACAAAGTTTGTCGTTTAACCAAATTTAATGTTAGCTACCATATTTCATTATAGCTATCAAACTATAATAATAGTAATAATTATATCTCTTGTTCTAAACAAATTTATAAGCTAATATCAAACTTCAAATAGATTGTAGCCTTAGTGGAATATAAACAAAACAACATGGGTAACATTTTTATTTTAATATAATATGTTAATTATAAGATTGTACTCGTATTTGTACACTATTAACTGTGAAACTGAATTGTCTATCCTATAATATAAATATGTATTCACATATGTTTGATATGATACTTCAAAGTTTTCAAACTGTAAGCGTTTTATGCACCAGAGACATGTTTTCACGCAAGAACGTTGAATGAAACCATTATGTACGTCCCCTAAGAATCAAGCAGACGACAAACTTGAGGGTTACGCTTCAATCATTTGTAAGGTATGTATCTATGTCCACAAAGTGATCTTATACTATAATGGATGGGCATAAACACACCCTTTGCAAAGGACCTAAGCGTGACACTCATGTTTGTCGTCTGCATGATTCTGAGGGTCAGATGTAACGGTTTATTTCAATAATCTTGTGTCAAAACATGTCTCTTGTGGATAAAACTATTATTGTATGAAAATAGTGAAATATGTTATATTATTATTATTATTAGCACCGCGTCTTACTAACCGTTCGGGTTATACGCACTTACGCTAATGTGCAATGGTAGAGTGATGGTGAAATGAAATGGAGGACCTACAGTTTAACGTGGAATCCGAACCACGGTGGAGACCTGGAATTCCCCACATTCACAAGATTTCTTGTCAGAGGTGAAGGAAGGGTTTGGTAATCAGATAAATTTATGCCGGGACCGGGGATTGACCCCCCGGCCACCCTACATAGAAGTCTGACACCTTACCCCTAGACCGCCAGGTCACCGACAAAAATATATTATACTTTGTTAAGTAAATATTTAAGTTAACGGTACATTAAAGGATATACTATTCAGTTTCACAAAGTGTGTACAAATACAACTAGAATCTCTGAATATATGCAGATAAAACAAAATCTTGATTAGATTGTGCAAAGACTAAAATATATTTAAAGTTGGCTATTAGCTTCTATATTGTTTTCAGAATAAGATAAATATAATTAAGGTAGGTAGCTAACGACTTTATAACATTAGTTTGAATAATAGACTTAATTTATAGTCTTACGTTCTAACAATCATTTAGGTTATAGGCTTGTAGGAAGTATTACCATACCTTGATTTTGTTAGGAATACAGTTCTGGAAGGTCTTCTTTCGTGCCATAATCCTACTGTAATCGTTTAGTGGTATTTATCTAGGGAAAACGGCCTTATATAACGGTAGTATATAATCCCCTGTTAAACCTTTTATCCAACCAAAATACTACTATATGGAATGTTTCTGGTATGAGATATGACTTTTAAAATGGGCTACCTTCCAAAATCATAGTAAATATTAGACTACATCGACTTATTTAAAGAATTAAGTAGCGAGTTTCGAACTTAATAAGGCTGTTCCTAACATTTATTTATGTATTTATTTCATTTAACAATCACATACATGGGTCTATTCTATATTCATTCAAATTAGCAAACAATTTCCTTGAACGTGTGTAAGAGCTTTCTCTCTCTCTTACAAAATTACGTGCACAGTTTTATTAGAGAGATCAATGTGTCCACCTAGTCCACCACTGCCCGAAAGATTAAATACATTTTACAGATTCACTAGATTAAAATAAGGCTGAGATTTAAAAAAAAGTCAAAACTCATTTAATTTAGAAGTTAATTGGTCTCGAGAGTGTTTTCTTAAATGTATGTTCGTATTTCACGTTAAACTAAAAACCAAATGTGTATTATTTTACTATTGTTATTTGCGAAGGAATAAAATATCGTTTCTGGATTATTTATTTAACATAGTTACTTAACTGAAATTTTACTGAACATAGTTTATGTAAAATATTTATATATTTAAATATGTATTAATTTATATTTGGATAGAGTGATAGCGTTTGGCAAAAATACATAATATTATAATTAGAGTAAATAGAGTAGTTCTACAGTTTATGAAACAAATAAATGTCATTTTACGGATATATTGTATATAAATTAATAATTCTCAATATGTATTGATTGATACTAGGTACTATATTTATGCCATACTTATAATTAAATGTTGATAGTGAGTAAGCACCCAAAAAGATTTGGAGCTAGTACAGTTTGATGTACGCACCAAGTTTTTGTGCGGAGAACTTCAAAAAACTATTCACATGGAGCTGCCAGAGGTAATTAACGTTAAAAATCAATCAAATGTGATTTGTAAATTGCAAAAATCATTGTATGGTTTGAAACCGGCTCCTAGGTGTTGTTACACCAAGTTTAGTGACTTTTTTTAATAAACAATTCGATTTGAAACAAAATGGCACTGATAAGTGTGTATATTATGGCAGAGTGAAAAGTGAACAAGTGCAGTTGGTTTTATTTGTTGATGGTGGGTTTATTACAGCTCAATTAAAAGAAGTAATTGAGACATTACTAAAGACACTTAAGATATAATTTGAAATAACAGTTGGTGATGCAAGTATGTATGTTGGTATGCAAATTGAGCGTGATCGAACGAAAAGAATAATGTTTATACACCAAGGTATGTACACGCGTCAATTATTGCACACATTTTAGATGGCATACGCCAAAAGTGTAGGTGTACCATCAGATCCACACACTGTACCATGTCAAATTGACGCTGACATCGAAATCACTGAAAATGTACCTTAGAGATAAGTTTTAGGCTCTCTCATATTTCTTACGCTAGTTTCACGACCTTATATTGCGTATTCTCTAAACCAAGACAGTATATTTTGCAATAAACACAGCAAAAGCCATTGGTCAACTGTTAAAAATATATATAAATATTTAATTGGTACAATTATTTCTTATTACTATTTGTAAATATCACCAAAAATGATAACTTACCTTTATTTGGTTATTCTGACGCTGATTTTGCACGCGACATTGATAACCGCAGATAAACCACAGGATATGTTATCTTATGTAAATGATTCACTTGTCACGTGGAGCTCACAACATCAAAGCCTAGTTACGACTAACAAAACTGAATCTGAGTATGTAGCAGCTTCAAAAGAAATAGTATGGTTAAGACAACTTTTGAATGATCTCGAATGTAGCCAATGTAATCCTACTGTATTATACGTATACAACCAAAGTGCTAGTCGTTTGGTTTACAATCCAGAGTTACATAAGAGAATTAAGCATATATATATATATATAAAGTATCATTTCATTCGAAAAAATGTTGAAAATAAACAAATTAGTGTTGAGTTTGGATCAACTAACTATCAATCAGCAGATTTATTCACAAAAATATTTGTGAGGAACAAGTTCATACAATTGAGAAATAATATAAACATAAACCGTATAAACAGTGGCGTGTTGGAGATATTTAGGTTTACAATGTTTTATGCGAGCATAGCTTAAATTTGGCATTATGTACTTTTGAATATCCTGTTTTAAGTGCGCATGTGCTAAGGACAACATGTTTTTAGTTGTACATGCGCATTTTCATGTTACTAGTTAGTCAGTCGCTTCAAGGTTATTCACAAGAGTAGTTCTATGTATAATAACTTGTTGTCTCAAATATATTAGTTTTTGTTAATCAATAAAACCATCTTTATAATTGCATTTAGCATTGTGAATATCTATTTTGATATCTAATATCCACATCCTCCACCGACTTCATGGGCCAACATAGTGAAATAGTAGGCATTAATTTTGGAGCACCCCTAGAATTTAATTTAGGCAATCATCATCAATGACGCTGAAATCAAGGAAAGTCGTGCATAACAAACAAGCGTGGCTACCCTACAGCAAGGCATTTCAAACATAAAGATTAATACAGACGTTACTCGTTTTCGTCTGTTTGGATAGTGGAGTTTAATTGGTAATATCCTCTCCTAACATCGTCATTGATTGAAACGTTTCAAGATCAAAGATTATCTTTACTAAACTCCATGTATAACGTAAAAAAAAAAGTTAAAGTTAAATCAACTTTATGAATTGTACAGTATTCACTATTCACTGTGTATCAATTATAAACGCTAGAATTGAAAATAATGTATTTCAACTTCTTGCGAACCATACGCTATTCGTTATTAGTTATGCGTTATGCATGAATATAAACCCCAAGTAGTAAAGCCATTGTCTTTAATGTAAAATCTTATCTCTACAGTTTTGAACAAACAACAACACAGTTATTAGAAAAGTTACGTAATATAATATAAATTGTAAATTAATAAGTCTCTTAGATTACGGTGGCCAGGACATGCAGCGCAAATTGGAAAATTTAGAACCATGATCAGGGTAATGACTGGAAAAATCAAGAAGAGGATTATCGGGAAGACCAAGACGCAGATGAGAGGATAACATTATAAATGACCTGAAAGAGCTAGGATGTAATGAGGAGGACTAGATAGATCTAGATCAATATAGGAATAGGTGGCGTACTTTTGTGTGATAATGAACTTTGGAGTTTCTAATGTCACAGAGTAAATAAATAATCTCGTATTTCGACGCTAAAGAAAATAAACATGCTGAAAATCCCCTCACAAAAATAGTATAGAATTAATGAATAATTATTTTTTTCTTTGAATAAAAAACCTCTTTTAAACGAAAATATATTTTTTCTCAACAATTCATAACGTAAGTGAATTTTGCTTTTTTTCACATTTTCATTTAATAAATTCCATTCATAGAAAATAAATATGATACATAATTCAAAAAAGTGTTAATTTTACTATTTAATTCAATTAAAAACACTAGTATTGTTAACACATTAGGATTTCCTGATAATTTTGGCTTTATTTTCAACTATTTTGTGTTAAACATATTTTATTTATGTTAAAGAGCAGCATTCAAACACGAATATCTTGGAGATAATCAAAAGAGATAAACCAGAGTAACCAGCCCTACAATTTCAAAAAATTTCCAGGTCAGGACTAATCCTTATATTTTCTAAAAAATGTACATGATTAGACCACTCTAGATAGTTTTTAGAAGCATACAATTTTAAGAATGTTGTTGGGAAAGTCCTACTTCAAATAGCTTATAGTTAAAAAAAAATAGATTTGTGGAGGCTAGTTTAAATGGATTCTAGGGGTGTCCAAATTCCGAAAATATGTTGGGATGACCACTACAAAAACTATCTCTAGTTATACAGTTTTCTTAAGGACGGCACTATATAAATAAATTATAAATGCCTCCAATTTTTAAACCTCTGAGGGTAGACCAATCCACTTAGCTTCAATATTGGGACCTCGGACTCTACTACAGTTGATGTGAATTAGCATCACTGAAACGTACTTTTTTCACAGGCACTAATCAATTATTAGATATTACCTGACAATAGATGACTCATAACACACATTTTAACGTGAAATAATGTTAATATATTTACTATAAAACAAATTATTATTATCTAAAATACAGTGTGTATTAAGTTCCCCCTCTCCACCAATGCTTAACTCTTATACAAAATTAATATTATAATAATTTATTCTGAGCCAAATCAATCAAAATAAATATCCCTCGCTAAAAGTCATCTAATTGTTAAATACCTATGTGGTAAAATTTCATTCCATTTCCTTTAGTAATTATTGCGAAAAATGAAACTATTTTGTATTTAAAACAATATATATGTTGGGAAATAAAGTTTAATGTAAGCGATTTCTTTCATTACATCTAATAAAATTCCTGTCTTTTAAGAATGGGTGAGGAAGAAATAAGATTGATCTATTCTTTCGTTACCTAGATCTGATTTGTTGAATATTTGTCATAGGTTTATAAAAAATTAATACTATTCAACTTTATAGATGACAAATTTAACTATATCTAGTGATGGTGGTGTGGGGATTAAAATTTTAGCTGAATGTACAGAGGGTGATATTTCCTAACTAGTTTCCACGTCTCGTTTCAAGCAAATAAGCGTACATTTCCTCTAAAGTATGTTGGAAACTGTATGGTTTACAGGTCAATCCACGTATTAACACATATGAACTATTTTATTTAAAAGGATTATAGTAGTCACAATAACATACAAAAAAAGGTTACTCGTAATATGAAAGTTTGTTGATGTCATGTTTACGTTCCTTGGCAACAAAACTACATAGCACTATCTCGAACTATATTTATAAATTTACTTCAACAAAGTATACATATTTTTTTTAATAATGTTCATACTTATTTGGTAAGGAGTAATGTATTGTAAAATAATTAAATTTTCTTTGTTATTATTTTATTCCATTCTGCTTATTTATGCTTTAGTCTTATATGACATGTTTCGATGTTAAATGTTACACCATCTTCAGGTCTTAATTATAATGACGATTTATTTTAATACATATCAATTAATCTCACAAAAAGTTTCTTACATAATATTACTTCAAAATTTCACAAACCTTCCGATAATATGTATTAAAATAAATCATCGTCATCATAAATAAGACCCAAAGATGGTGTAACATGTAACACCAAAACATGTTATCATAGAAGATTAAAGCTCAATATACCTACCTAACAACTGCAAATAAATTTGAATAGCCGTAAACGTAAGGAGAAAAAAAATTATTAAAATTAGGATCTGGACGCTTTTAGGCGATCAAGATGATGTGATAGTCCCAGGGACAAAAATTGGTGTCAAACCGTGCCAAAAGTTTAAAACCAATGTTCTACTATATCTTATTTATATTATTTCTACAATTTAAATACAATACAGTGTGCAATAAGTTCCTCCTCTCCACCAGTGTACAGAGATAATTTACCTTATGAAGAGAATATAATATATATTTATCATTACCAAGTGACTTTAAATGTTTTCATAATTATTAAGAAACGTTTTCTATATTAACTAAAACCATAAAATTAAAACTCTGTAGTCCCAACTTCTCTACAATATTTGAATTGTGCACGTGCTAACATGCTAAGATACTAGCGCTTTTTGGCTTCAATTCTTGATCAATAGAATTAAAGAGTAGCCAGACCCGTATAATTTAGATCTTGGTCTACCCTCTACTTTTTTGTCTAAAGGAAAAACTTTTACTCAAACAATTGTGGCAAATACATCGAAATAGCCAGATAAGTGGCTACTAAAAAAAATGCAATACATTCGTTCACACGGTCATTGTTTACATACTAATTTTGAGAATCGTTGTTTCCATAACCAATGAAGATAAAATTACTTTCAGGAAATAAGTTAGTTGAAGAAAACCTTTATTATGTATTAGCCTATTTTCAAATATTAAGTCATTTTTATAGACTTTTAACTAAAAGTAGATTTTTCGGTAATGATTTAATATAAAGCTCCTTTGAATAAAAATTCAAAACAAATAATTTGGTTTGTTTGGAAAACATGAAAATAGCTTATTAATTTTAATTTGTAATGATATACCGTTAATACTAGTAAGATTCTGGTAGGAAGGGTTTATTTTAGATTTTTTTTTTGTCAATGGCAACATTGATAGTCCTCTACTGTTATTTTATAGTTACCTATTGATAATATCTTTCAAAAATGACAGCTGCAGAACTCGTTAGTAACTGTTAGATGGTGACCTGGCGGTCCAGCGGTAAGGTGTCTTTGATAATATCTTTCAAAAGTGACAGCTGCAGAACTCGTTAGTGTTAGATGGTGACCTGGCGGTCCAGCGGTAAGGTGTCAGATTTCTGTGCTGGGAGTCCGGGGTTCAATCCTCAGTTCCGGCACAGATTTATCCTATTACCAAACCGTTCCTTCACCTCTGACAAGACTTTTATTAATCACAACTTGTGAATGTGGGGAATTCCAGGCCTCCACCGTGGTTCGGATCCCACGTTAAACTGTAGGTCCTCCATTAGGTACTCCATTTCTTCTCACAATCACCCCGCCATTACACATTAGCGTAAATGGCGTATAACCTGAAAGGGTAGTAAGACGCAGTGCTAATATTAATAATAATAATAATAACTATTAGATGATGTTCTTTCTACCACAGTAAGACTAATATTTCTCTTGACCTTGAATCTGTTCTTTAAAATCCCTGAAAACTACGGCCCGCACTGTTACCAAACCACGTACAAGTTTGTTTTTTTAACGAATGCTACCTCTTTTACTGGTAGCCGTCATGAAAGTTGGTCATTCACACGGTGATGATCGACCTGTACCGTGAGTATGGTAGGCCAATGAGATTCTTCGACGAGTTTAAAATCTATAACTGTGGATTCGCGAGAAAAGAGTAGTAGAAGCAAAAATCAGCGCTCGGACTTAGGTCCGTGAAGTTGGCAGCACCACTAACGGCACAAATCCTGAAACCTATGCCAATATTTAGTGCTGAATTTGTGCCACAAGAATATCCTATCCCCATAATTTGTGCCGCCATAGTTTTTGTTAAAACTTAAAAAAAACTGTGGGTGCTGCTAACTTCTCGTAGCAGCACCCATAATGGCACAAATTCTGAAACCTATGCTAATATTTAGTGCTGAATTTGTGCCCAAGAATATCCTATCCCCATAATTTGTATAGGTTTCAAAATTTGTGCCGTTATGGGTGCTGCTACGTGAAGTTGGCAGCACCCACAGGTTTTTTTTTAAGTTTTCACAAAAACTATGGCGGCACACATTATGGGGATAGGATATTCTTGTGGCACAAATTCAGCACTAAATATTGGCATAGGTTTCAGAGTTTGTGCCGTTAGTGGTGCTGCCAACTTCAAGGACCTCTCGGACTTGGATCAAAATATTACCAAAAATGACCTCAACTTTACAAAATATAATAGAAATGTGAATAAACTCTCGTAATGGATGTACATAACAAAAACAAAAATGCCCTTTACAAACGAAAACTTAAAGAAACACATATGTGAGATGACTTTAGCATATGAACTCTCCCATTCTGTTGGACAATGCATTTATTTACAAATATCTGCTTCGGAAATCAGAAGTAATCTCTACCCCTTTCCAACGCAACCCTCTCTAGCTTATTTGCAATCTTACCAGGAATGTGTATTTACAAGCAAACAATCAAACAGTAATAATAGAGAGTTCATCGACTACATTATCTTCTCATTCTGACAACTGCTGATTCAACAATTTTATGTTTGAGTATTTATGTTTATTATTATTATTATTATCATCACCGCGTCTTACTAACCGTTCGGGTTATACACACGATAATGGTAGGGTGATTGTAAGATGAAATGGAGGACCTACATTTTAACCTGGAATCCGAACCACGGTGTAGACCTGGCATTCCACACATCCACAAGTTGTGATTAATACAAGTCTTGTCGGAGGTGAAGGAAGGGTTTAGCAATCAGATAAATTTGTGCCAGGACCGAGGATTGAACCTCGGACCCCCAGCACAGAAGTCCGACACCTTACCCCTAGACCACCAGGTCACCTAAGTATTTATGCATTTATAAAATATCAGTAGTATTAAAAATATACTTATTCAAGATAAATTACTAAAAAATTACTCATAAAGGTCCAAAAATTGCATAAACCAAAAATCCCACTGTCTGTAATGTAAAAAAACCCACGACATGGTATCAAAATCCAGACCTCTGGTAGCCAGCCACGTGACGAGCGTTGAACCAATCACAGGATGGCACGCGATCTCCGTGATCTGATAGGCCTATTCCGAAAAGATTTTAGAATCATCTAAAATGTTTTAAATTCTAAAGAAAAGACTCTTCTGTATGGCTTCTAGGTGGATCAATTTTTCTTGCGACATTTTCCTGGAAATGATCCTTGGACTCCCTTTTGGGCTGGAACTTGGAGGGCCCAAATCTTTATTTTTTTTCTAGCTGCCTTTACCCCACCCCCCTACACAAATAGGATTCCGCCACCAATGATTCTTCTCTTCTAGTATGGTAAGCCTACCAAGCATTACACATGTTAAAAGTGACCCAAAAAGTTTTATATTGGAAAAAAGTCTCAGAAAAATAGGTTTTATACATTATATCTTAGCTAAAGTCATTTAAACTATTGAAATTTCTTCTCTTAGTTGACATATAGCTTCAGTGGCTGCATGGTCTAACGCGCTAGACTTGCAGTAGACTTGCGCGTTAGACTGCCGATGACATTATTATTATTAGCACCGCGTCTTACTACCCGTTCGGGTTATACGCACTTACGCTAATGTGTAATGGTAGGGTGATTGTGAGATGAAATGAAGGACCTACAGTTTAACGTGGAATCCGAACCACGGTGGAGGCCTGGCATTCCTCACAT
>CABFOW010000747.1:39480-82881 GCA_902141385.1 Timema californicum | reverse complement strand
AGTTGTGTGAAAATACCATTCTCAGCAAAATTGATAGGACCTTTCATTCTCGCCCATAGAAATTCTCGTGTGGTAATATAATCAGTCGGATCAGAAAATGCACCTTAAATTCTTCAAATACTAAGTGAATATGTAGATAGTATTCAAACAAATGGTTTCCCAGGCCATAGTAATATTTAATATTAAATCAATAAGTGCGATCTTTAATCAGAATTTGTTTTAAAACTTATTTATTTATCGGGTCTTTCTACTCGTACCTATTGATTAAGCTAATGTGTTAGGGATGAGAAAGGTTGACTTTTTATAAGTGTGCCCGCATTTTCATTTATAGAGTGGAAGACCGTTTGAGGAAATATCACCCTCAGTAGATCCAACCAAAATTTGAACCACAATATTCCCGCCATCAGCAGTCAACTCTATTGGGAGAGTGACGCCATAAACCATTCGACCACCGAAGATGGCTCTTTATTAGTTATAATGTTATTATATTTTATGGCAATGTTTCTGAAAATTTGTTACTATATGAATTGAATTAAAACATTTTAGAAACTACAGGCTAATAATCATAATAAGTACCGTAGCTACTTAGCAAGAGACACAATTCATTAATTTGTGACAGTAACGAGGGACCAATAATTAGTTTGTAAGAAATAAAATAGTTATCTAAATTTATAATTTTATTAAAATCATGGGGTCTGGGGGAGAAAAATGTGGACAACAGAGAATACAGAAAATCTACTCGCGTATCACTTTGGGTCCACCGTGACTTTACGATGTAATGCTTTCTAAAAGTTCTCCTTTTCGCCACCGTACATTTTTAATACAAAGTCGTAAGACTGGTCTTAAACTGTGGCCTTTGCATTTGGTGTATCTTTAGTACCGTACACCCATACCTGAAGGAAAATAAAATCAAATTTCTACTCTGTAAAATATTTATCTTCTAACGTTCTAAGAATCAAATATCCAAAGTTATTTGATTCTTAAATATGTATTCCCTTACAAATATAATAATTGTACAAATGGTAGCAATAAGCCCACACAACAGGATACGTAATTCGATACCCACTTAGATGTAGTTTGCAGTCGTGGGGTGTTAGAGCGGAGGGAGATAGATGGTAACTGTATCTGTTATTGAATGATGCAGCCACCAATAAAGATGAGCGATAAATCACTGACTGATTTTTTCACCGATACCATATGATCACCGCTACTCCCAGTGACTCGATCTCAAAAGTATCGGTGATTGAGATATCAGTGATCGGTGATACTTTACATTCGCAGATACTCCATACTCGCATCAGATGGCAACAGTTACTCGAGCTACGGAACTAGTATTGCATCTTCTAGACACTCGAGTAAATACTTGTTTCGGGGCCTTTGTTATTCTTTTATTTTCTACTTTCTGCCAGCTAATGGAGAATCGACCTTATTGACTGGCATGTTTTACGTGTTATCTCTATTTAAAACACTTAATCTCGTAGAGCTAATTAAAGAAAAAAGTATCAGATTACTACGTAAAAATGACTTTAATGGTTCAAATGTTTCATTCACATGCGTTCTCAATACAAAATACTTGTTGTTAAGAACAAAATTGAAAAGCTTGCTTACTAAGCAAATAACATTTCGGATTCTTTTTAAAAGTAGGCTATGAAAAAAAAAATCGGTGATCCTATCCCCAATATAGCTAATAATAAATTAAAATAAGTAACAAAATAGAAAGTATATAAATAAACCTTAATATTTACTATGCGTTGATGATCCTAATTATCATATAGTCTAATCTAAAGTTTATTTGCTTATAATATATGTATAGTTCATCTACTATTAGATGTATGGTATTTAAAATAAAATAACACTACAATAATATAATATATGACCTGCATTCAAAACAACATTTTCTAAACCAATCGCCATTATATTAGGTTCATTTTAATGTCACATACATTTTAACTGTAGTAAAACAGATCACTAAATAAATTACACAATTATAACAGTTTCTCAGAGTACGTCAAATAAGTTTTAATATTGGTATTCAAGTTTAATATAATGTTTGTTGGACCACTAATTTTGCCCAGATTACATAACATTTCACTATAAAATATTAAATAACATCTCTTTTCATCAACTGTATGAAACATCTTAAACGCATACTTTTGTATTGACTGTACATTAGTCAGGCCACATGAAACCCTGATGAAACTTGAAGATTAGGTCGATTGTCAATGTCAGTGCTGACAGGAAGAGTTTATGTTAGGCCTTTAAGCATGAATTCCATTGCAAGCCACCAAACACCCGATTAGTTTGTTTTCTTCCAACCGATACTCATGGGACTATTCGAGTAAATACTAAATACCCAATACTCAATATTCATAAATACTCCATACTCGATTGTACTCGTCTATTCGGACAGCAGTGCTAGCTTTGACCGTGGTTGGAAAGTGAAAAAAAATAGATCCATCAGAACACTGTGAATAGCATTTACAGTGGAAAATCACCGATATTTTAAAATCACAGTCATTGTATTCACTGATATCATAAAATCACTGTTTTGCCCATCTCACCAGCTTCTCGGTTATTTCCGTATACTTTTATGGTAGCGGTGTGTGTGTTTGTCTGTTCTAAGCATTGATATATATAATATAACTGGATGGACATCTGTGGCTGAAATTTTCGAGGCGTTGTCTGCATACCATTGTATAAGAGAAAAATAAACTTTCGGGTATCTCTTTCTCTCCTACACCCATACAAGGCACTGTGGCATTTTAGCATCGTTCATTAATTTGATTGAATATATTAGATACATCAATATGTGATTAGTTAAATGAAATAAATATGTTATTAAAAGCTTTGTAGAACATATAAAAGTTCGAAAATGGTTAGTTTTGTCTTTGAATAAGTTGATGTAGCTTAATATAGACAATGATTTTTGAAGGAAGCTCGCTTGTAAGACTTTATTTCGTACCAGAATCCTACCCTATAGTTGTGTTTAGTTAGGATAAATGACCTTCCAGAAGGAAATGTTTACTTCCGTTCTAAATAGACGTTTATCCTATATATGATGATGATGATAGCATTCTGGCATGAAATAAAGCCTTATGGATTGGAATTATTACTAAATTCAGGGTTTAGTAGATACCGTACTTCCTATAAGCTTATAACCTAAATTATCATTTGAACGTAAGACTTCTACACAAAGTATGTAATCCAAACAAATGCAATACAGTTTTTAGCTAACTTGTTTCATTATAGCTATCGAACTTTCAATATAATATGGTTTCTGAAAGCAATATACAAGATATGAGCCTACTTTTTTTTTAATGGTAATATAATAATACTACAATCCTATAACCTAAGTGATAGGTTGAATGTATGGCAACTACACAAAGTTTGTCATTCAAACAAATGTAATCAAGTTTTAAGATACCTTATTCATTATATTTATCGAATTTTCAATACAATAGCATATGGTTTCTGAGACCAATATAAAAGCTAGTAGCCAACTTTAAATATAAGTGTAGTATTGGCAGACTGCAAACAACATTGATGATAACTACATAATTATTTAAATATGTTAAAGATTGAATTCGTATTTTTACAGTATTACCTGTAAAACTGAATTGTATATTCTTTAATGTAAATGTTTCTTCAGGAAAGTGTGATATAATACTTCACTAATGTATGGCAACTACACAAAGTTTGTCATTCAAACAAATGTAATCAAGTTTTAAGATACCTTATTCATTATATTTATCGAATTTTCAATACAATAGCATATGGTTTCTGAGACCAATATAAAAGCTAGTAGCCAACTTTAAATATAAGTGTAGTATTGGCAGACTGCAAACAACATTGATGATAACTACATAATTATTTAAATATGTTAAAGATTGAATTCGTATTTTTACAGTATTACCTGTAAAACTGAATTGTATATTCTTTAATGTAAATGTTTCTTCAGGAAAGTGTGATATAATACTTCACCATTTTCCAACAATAACACTTTTATTCATCAGAGACATGTTTTCGAATAAGAACATTGGAAGAAACCGTTAAATCTGTCCCTCCTACCCCCACCAACCAGTGTAGGAGACGATAAACTTGAGCGTCACGCTTTTGTCCTTGGAAATGTGTACGTGTATGTCCATCTTGTTATATAATAGAGATCAATGGTTCTAAGTCACTTATGCTGGCAAGTTTGGGGAAGCGGGGTGTAGGAAGGGCGGAATGCCATAATGCGTGTGGTTGGCTTGCTCACAGCTTCCCCCAGTAATCAGTTGTAAAGCGAGAGTGGAGCGGGATGTATCTCATGCGCAGGGTTATTCGTGTTTGTTAGTTGCCGGGAGTGAAGAGTATTACAGCGATAGTGAGTTTCAAGTTGTAAACTAGTTAATATTTAGGAGATAATTGACATATACCCAAAGTACCAGTATTGGATGACGATGATCATGTCCAGAGTTACCTCTCTTAAAAAAATTACATAAAACTAGGACAGAAGTATACACATGCCATTTTTCAACAGCTCATTACAAGAAAGTAGAATGGTTAACTTGTTGCGAAAAGAAGAATAAATTGTTCTGATGGCCTTGTTTTTTATTTTCTTTAGAAGGAAGCGTATGGAGTAGAAATGGTTTTGATGATCTTAACCACTTAAGTACAGCTACGCAGAGAAATGAAAAGAATAAAAACCATATCCAAGGTTTTTTTTTCAATTCAAAATGTTTGACCGACAAAGTATCAGCTAACAAAATAAACTTGTAAAAAAGAATCGAGATATTTTGAAATGCCTGATTTATGCGGTATGCTTCCTTGATAAATAGACGCTTCCTTTCCGAGAACTTGACGAATGTAATGACTCTTTCAACAGAGGCAGCTATTTAGAGTGTTTAGATATACTTAACAATAATACCCTCTTTTGGAACATCACCTACAGATCTCTACAGTTTTTCATGAAACCTCCCCGGCTGTGCAAAATTATATCATTAAAGCCATCTCCGAAGTCCTCATTGATTAAATAAATAAAGAAGTCCAAGTTTCAACTTTTTCTATCATACATTTGAATGAAAGTTGTGCTATAACGGGGTTAATTACAGCTGTCAACCATCTTAAGATATGTATTAGATGGTGTTGTTTATGAAAGGTGTGTTGGACTTACTGACATTAATAGGACAGAGCCTCAGAAGGTTTGTTTAAACATGTTGTTAACCCGGTAGAAGAGTACAAACTTAAAGGGAAGTTAGTTGGCCAAACTTAGGGTGGAGAGTTTGTGATAGCAGGTTATTTGAATGGCTTACAAAAAAAAAAGTTATGGATGTTTACCCAAATGCACTCTTTGCGTATTGCTATGCTCATACAATGAGCCTCGTCTTGCAACAAAGTTTGATTAATATCAAAGACTGCCAATATATATATATTATTTTTCACACCCTCAATGACCCTTCTGCATTTTTCTCAAAATCGTCCAATCTCTTCAAGAATTTATTTCTAAGAAGTTGCCAACTGTTGCAGCCAGCAGGTCGAACTTCCAGATTAGTACATACAGTGAACGATAATTGGTTAGAGCTGATTGATTTTTTTGAAAAAATAATTAATTGTACCGGAGAATGGAATGACATAGTGGTTGAACTTCAAGTATGTTCAAGATTATTTGAATATACAGGTGTTTTATACCATTTACTTCAAACAAGAAATTTTTATATTTTGTACTGCTGTAAGAAAATAGAAGCGATTAAAAATTAACTTCAACGAGCAAGGGATATTAGCTTTGATGAACTTTTGTATGCAGCATAGGGAAGGAGGGGAGAAGATTTTAAATAACCTGGGAGACATATAATCAGCGTCGTGGTTGTATAGGAAAATATGCGTGTAACCAACTGTATTTTGAAGTTATTGATAACATTAGAGTTCACACAGAAACAAGGTTTGCGGCTGTAAAGAAACTGGAGTATTTCCACCTTCTATATGAGCAAAAGTATACCAGTTTCAAAAAAATTAGGACCTCATCAATAAAGTAAAGGACGTTTATGAAGGAATGTTCGGCTGTGTACGATTGAAGAATGAACTTGTGATGCTTTATTGTTCGGATAAGCTCTACAATAATTCATTTTATGAGTTACTGCCGTTCTTAGTTGAAAATGATCTTCGTTCAGGCTTAGAGAAGTGTTCAAACTGGCAGATTGATAATGATTATTCCATTAACTACTACTTCTGCTGAAAGATCGTTTTCAGCATTAAAGTGAATCCACAGTTGCCACAGATCTACTCAAAGTCAAGATCGACTCTCCAGTCTTAGTCTGTTGTCGATTGAAAAGGAACTTTTGAACAAAGTTAGAATGAATAATACATTTTACGACGCCTTTACAAAGAAGTTTCTGCAAAAGGAAAGAAGAATGGATCTGATCTTCAAATGAAACTTGTAAGTGGAAATATGTACTATTTAGTAAGTATTTTTTCTTCCAGCTCAATAAATTTCGTCACTTAGTTGAATATAGTTGGTTTTTCAACTAAGAGTGGAAGGGGTTAAATAGGAGGATTATATATTAATTTTAAGTAGCAGCACATCTGTCTTGCATTACCAGTATACGCTACTGGTCACCAGACTCTATGGCAAGACATGTGGTCTGTAACTGACCGAAATTATAATACGAAAAATATGGTATAATGTTATAAATGTTAACGCAAAAATATATGTTTAAATTTTCTAGAAGTCTTTCCGAACATAATCATACTATACATTTCTACATGGCTGTTTTCAACACGTAATGTGAGCTAGGTAACAATTACTTCGTCCAGTGGCGGCTCGTGTATAATACTGCGGAACTGCATCATCCTCTAATTCCACTTGATATCATCGATAACATTTAATATAATGAGTCCTGTTTTTCTTTAATTCTTTCTTTATTTTTGTAGCACAATATATATTCCTTAAGCTTAATTAAAGTACCTCGGTAGCCATCCCCCAGTTTATGAAAAAGATACAAAAATCTTTCTGTCGAACTGTGCGCTTCACAGTGCCAGCGACGTGGTGTTTAACTGTTGTGCACATGCGCACATAGGACGGGGGTGGGGAGGAAGGCGGGACGGGCAGGTAGAGAAAGCACTGTTGCTCTCGCAGTGCCAGCTCTGGCGTGATGATGGAAGGAAGTTATCTTTTACTCAGCGTATGTTGTGCCGTGTACCATATTCTTGAACATGATAAAGTGTAGAAGTGTGTAGAATCAGATAATTATTCTTCTTCCAGCTATTCTACTCGATTTATTTGTTTTTGGTTCTTTTATTTAACAGAAAACTTTAACCGTGGCTTTGCATCCCCAAAAAATAAGTTCTGTGACTGCGCGTGAACTTCAAAAGGTTAAGTTTTCACAGCTATCTCTCCATGAGAAAGTTACAGTTAAGAAAAGAGGTCGTTCAACACCTGATATTCTAATATCTCAGCCAGGCAAAAGCAACAATAAGAAATATATTCGTAGCTTTAATTCTGAATGGTACCAACGGAATAGTTGACTTTGTGGTTGTGAAGTAAAAAATGCTTCCAGTGTTAGCAGCATCCCCACTAATTATAGGTACGAGCCGCCACTGACTTCAACGCTAGCAATTTAATCTGTTTAACACAAGTTTAATCAACAGTATAATCTCTTTGGGATCGAGTATTTTAGTTTATCAAAAGCCCTGACATTATTATCTTCCAAGAAAGTAAGTTGAAAGATAAAAAAAAGCAAGGAGTGCAAGGTGTATTAGGATTCTAGTAGGAATAAACTTTTAAATAAAATAAACCTATCTCGTCGTTGCCAACAATGATATTATTCTACCAAATTATTACTATTATAATATAATAATATTATTATCAAACGTGAAAGTTGAAGATCACTTGACGTGCAAATACAAGCATATTATTTTATTCAATTTCAGTAGCTATCATACCCTGTTTTGGTAGGTTTGACTGCCTGAAAGATCCAACCAAAATCCTATAATATAGAACAATTCTGTCAGGGAAAAAGAGCTTTCAAATATTCCTACCTCCACTTCACTATAGCAAAGGCTGTACGCTTCAAATCCACTTTTGCACACCTCCATGTATTCCTGTGAATTTTACTTGTTTTGTTCCCACTGAAAGCAAGTATTGGCTCACATCTGAAGAAAAAGACTGGATTCCTATGAAATAATGTTTTGCTTGAGATGAGGCTTGTGTAAGTGACCCACATTGGATTGGCGGCGTTCTCTGTGCGGTCGGGAAAATTCGGTAATTATCGTTCCTCTCTGTCTATCTGTTTTTTTATACATTCAAGAATATCCAACAACTTTAGTTATGTTACGTTAAACTATTTTCTGTTCAGAAGGAAATATTCGGCTTCTGTCATTCTACTTCACCAATCTTTTTTTTTTAGTCAGTCGAGAATATTCGAAAACAAGCACATTACTCCGCTCATTTGTTTTCTTAGCAGTCGGGAATGTTCGGAAATAGTCGTTCTAATTCGCCCCATTGTTTTCGGTTCAGTCGGAAACATTCAGCATCTTTCTTCTATGTTCAATTAAAAGTGTTCTAACTCCAATTAATGGATACTTTATTAGATTGAGTGGTTGAATCCGTTAGCGTGGATATAAAATCATATTTCACCCAAAGAAACTATAAAAAAAACCCAATAAAATCCTCCCCCAAAATACAATAAAACCGAAATAAGTTGGGCTCTTTTAAAATAACCTTGGTTTATTCCAACCCTGGTGTAAATGTATAAATACTTCCCTAAGTACATTGGTTGGAAGGAGAACAAAGTTCGGACTGTACCAACATTTCCGGAGACCCCCGAATCGTCATGTGTATTCGAGGGTTGGTGGACATGGAGATCAGCGTTGGAATCAATGATGATGGTTTTAAGGCATCACTCTACCAATAGTTTTTTATGATGACCATGGAATCAGTGTTTTAAACCAGGTCAAATGCACTGCTGCTTCCCCCCTCCTCCTCCCGCTTTAATTGGGTTTTCACTCTATCTCCACGCAATTGCACTTCTTTTAAATTCAACATTCCTCATCCCTAACGTATTAGCATTATTAGTACTTATACGTTTAACCTAAACTGGTAGACGACTTTACTTTGGAGTCTCTCATTCAAGTAATGTGGCCAGCACCCAGAACTTATAACACAAATACATCATGCCAACAAATAGTGTGTTAAGCGACAAATACGATAGTGGTAGAGGGAGAAGTTGTTAGCAAATACTTAAGCCAACCTTAAATTTATTTTAGTTAACCTATTGATGATAGGCTATATTTTAAATAAACACTAATACTGATATTAATAATTTGATATCACAATTTTTTGATCAAACTTTTAGCTCATTTTATCTCAGTGAAATGGTATTCATTTTTTTTAAGTCTTGCATGATAATATTAAAGTATTAACCAATATGGTCTACAACAGACGTTAGTGACATATTCAACCACCAAGCGCTGTAGTCTATACATAAGAAGAGAGCTATAACCTATGTCATTGCTATATTGGAACTCATTTGATGTTTCTTGTGTCAACGTCCTTAGATTCCCCTTTATGAAAAATAATATTGTGCTACAGTGGCGGCTCGTAGCTAAAATTAGAGGGGGGGCTGCTCCAGAAAATGTTTAGCCTTTGTTTTAAAATTGTATAAAAGGAAAAAAACATGTATAAAAAGAAAATTTATTCAGGAACTTGATAAAATTTGTTTAGCCTTTGTTTTAAAATTGTGTAAAAGGAAAAAAACATGTATAAAAAGAAAATTTATTCAGGAACTTGATAAAATCTAAACAAAATAAACCAAACATTTTTACTTACTTCAACTTAAATTGTTACATTTCAAGCTTGATCTATTAATTTAAAAATGAAATCCATTCTCCTTGTTTTAATTTGCGAAAAAAGTTCCATAATTTTATCCTTGATTTCTGGGTGACAATTGAGGAAAATTTTCTCCATTGAAAGTACTGCAAGCGCATTTAGTCTTTCTGTTAAATAAAATAACCCAAAAATGAATCAAATAGAATAGCTGGAAGCAGAATAATTGTTTAATTCTACACTCTTCTACACTTTATCACATTAAAGAATATGGTACACGGTTTTTAAGCACAACACACTTCCTTCCACCATCACGCCAGAGCCGGCACTGTGAGAGCAACAGTGCTCTCTCTGGCAGTCCTGTCTTCCTCCCCAAACCCTCATATGTTTGCATGCGCACAACAAACACCACATCGCTGGCACTTTGAAGCGCACAGTTCCATACAAGGATGTTTGTATATTTTTCATAAACTGGGAGATGGCTACTGAAGTGCTGACATTAAGCTTAAGGAAAATATATATTGTACTACAAGAATAAAAAAAGAATTAAATAAAAGACTCATTATATTAAATGTTATTGATAATATCAAGTGGAAATAGGGGGTGCTGCAGTTCCGCAGTGCCTATACATTAGCTGCCACTATTGTGCAATATTGACACTCCCTCTAGAACAGCGAGCGGTTCTCAAACTTATTTTCAGATTGCACCCCTTGTCACAGCTAAAAGTCTAATGTACCTTTATGATAAAATTTACCCAAATGACACGTCAGGTAGTCATAGGAGAAAATGTCTATTGGCCTCCTCGAAAATTACCCGCCCCATTTTATTCTCTTGTCATTTTGCTGATCTTCTCTTGAGATATGATCATGTACACACTGAAATCTGTGTGCTTACTCATGAGGGTATGCATACCCCAGTGTGAAAACCATCGGTTTAGACGATTCAAGTTTCAAATATTGAAATTGTGCACTAATTCACTTGATTCAAAATGTTAAGTTACATGGATGCAACTTGTGTAGTCAAGGCTTTGGTTTTTTGTAAAAATAAAAGAAGAGAAAAGGATGGATGAAGAAATTGTACATTGAAAGACTTTACACTTCAATGCAATTAACAATAAAAATGTTCTCAGTTTTATTAGATTTGGTAATCATTTTTTATCTTGCACACAATTGTTGAGGCTGGCGTGCTACTACTTTGAAATATTGTATTGAAAGCAAAATCTCAGACTTTTTAATAATTCACCATTGCACAATATATTTAAAACAATTGTTGATGAATACAATATATTGCATAATTGTTCAATGTATCCTCCAGACAATCAATAATATTATGCAATATTATTTCTCTTCTAGTGATCGCTTTAGGATGAATTAAATTAAAGTGTAAATTTTTGCAATACCTTTATTGAATTTGTTCCACTTAAAAGCTGAACATTTTTCTTTTCACTTCTTTAACTGCCCCTGTGCTCCCCCCACCCCCTCCCACCAATGTATGATAAGAAACACAGTCGCTGTTAAGTATTATATAACACAGCAATATTAACTTTATCTTTACCTACTTGAATATTTAATCTTTCAACAGACATTATCAGTTCATAAATTAACTGGACTATTGGATTACACAGACAAACAGAGTTAAGATTGCCATCAATACACTAGGAAGAATCTGAGCAGATAATATATATTTTACCTGCTTCGGTGTTTGCATAGCCTAAGGTGTCACTCTTGCAACATATTGGCCTGCTTATGACAAGGAGATCGAGTTTCGAATTCCATTCGGATATAGTAAGGGTGGTTTTTCCTAAATGTTTTTCCCATTCTCTCCACACAAATGTAGGTACATTTCTTCTAGATCCAACTTTACTCGTCCTTAACGCATTATAGAGTATTTAGTATACATCCAAATAACCCGAACAGGTAGTAAGAAGCGGTGTTAAAACAAATAATTTTAAAAAAACCTTTAAATTGCCCCTCACATGTTCACATTACCTTATTTTTTAGGAAAATAAATGCAGCCCTTAAGTATTCTGTTGAGACCCTGTTAAAAAATTATCTTGTTTTAGGATTGCTAGATCTATGTCTCTAAAAATTTAGTTTGATCTAAGCAAGGACCTACAATGTTTAGAAATGAAATAGTTTTATCTTCTTGCACATTTATAAATTACAAATGAAACTTAAAATATCATTTGACATAGCATCAACTATCTACCTGCAAATTAAATGTAATTATAATAATTTATATACTTTTTACTTTACTGGTTTTCTGAACCTTGTAAATTTTAAATATTATTTTCTTTAATAGGCCAAGTCTATATCAAAATATATATTTTGAAACGATTAGGCATGTATAATTTTTTTTCATCAACAACCGTTTCCAACCTGTGGTCAGATCAGTTTAGTAAAATGCCCCCACCCATTTTCCTCTGCCTTTCCCCCATTCTTCATCTCTAACTTACACACTTACGGTACTCTTATCTGACCCTCTCATCTCTGTTTTTGGTGTCCCCTGAGGTATTTTATTCCAAACTTAATCACTATCATTCTCCTTGGGATTCCTGCCTTTTCCTTCCTCATTACATTGCCATACCATCTCACTCTTGCTTCCTGTACTATCTCACTAACTCCAATGTCCTCATTACATGACTACCATCTCACTCTTGCTTCCTGTACTATCTCACTAACTCCAATGTCCTCATTACATGACTACCATCTCACTCTTGCTTCCTGTACTATCTCACTAACTCCAATGTCCTCATTACATGACTACCATCTCACTCTTGCTTCCTGTACTATCTCACTAACTCCAATGTCCTCATTACATGACTACCATCTCACTCTTGCTTCCTGTACTATCTCACTAACTCCAATGTCCTCATTACATGACTACCATCTCACTCTTGCTTCCTGTACTATCTCACTAACTCCAATGTCCTCATTACATGACTACCATCTCACTCTTGCTTCCTGTACTATCTCACTAACTCCAATGTCCTCATTACATGACTACCATCTCTATCTTGCTTCCTGTACTATCTCACTAACTCTAATGTCCTCAATACATGACTACCATCTCACTCTTGCTTCCTGTACTCAGCCATATACTTGTACAGACATTTAAAATTTCCCAACTGTTGGTCCCTACACTACAAATTATCCCAACTCGTCACGAGTCGGAATCATACTCTGGCCTCCCATGGTAGTATGGTCACAGAACACTAGTGGTATCGTAAGTTTTCACATCAACAAACAAATTGATTTTAAGAGTAAAACCATATACATTAATTTGAGTATACAATCAACACACAAACAGTAAAAAGTTTACTTAGAATTCCATTCAAGAAAAAACTTACAACATGGACATAAGAATCAAGGAGGGGAGGCACACACATACTCCTTTGTCTTTGATTCTTATGTCCAGGTTGCCATTTTTCGCTCATGGATCAAATATTACATAGGCACCTTTTTGGCTATTTTGGACCTTCCTTCCCCTGCTCTCGGCCTCCCCTCCCTCCCGATTTGCTTTAGGAACAAAAATGCAAATGGCCGACTCTTCCCTTCTTACCTTGCATTTTGCTTATTTTTTAATTTGTCGGCTTTTTTGTAATTGTTTCACAGGAATAACCGTTATGTTTTATGCAATTTATAAATTTCTGGTAGTTATTAATGTAAACGTCTAAATTAATGCTGTAAAATATGCACAGTAAGCACTGTTGTAAAATGAGTTTAAATTTATTGTAATAAATATGTAAAATTATTAAAATATATAAAATTAAATTATAAATAGAAGTATTATTTGTGAATACAAGAATTACATTAGTTATAAAAAATCTTTTAACTAAATTTAGTCTGATGAGCAAAATACTTGAATTCATATCTTGACCATTTTAATCATGTGTTCATTTGGGATGGCTGGGTCTCTGCATCATTCTTTCCCAGCTCTGTTTTACGTAACCATTGTTATGACTCTTCCTTCCTCCTTGTCAACAAAAATAAACAAAGCTCGAATCCCCCTCCCCACTAAGGTGCTTACGTAATAATTTAACGCCCCTTTAATTGAACTTGATTCAACTTTCAGAAATTATCCTGTGAACAGCCATAATAAATAGATTTGTGTTACAAATGATTTACCACCCGAGATGAGACGCCCGAATACTGAGATATTTTAGAGATTCGAGATTACAAAGGATTTACAAATAATATCTTGAACATAAATAGGGGAAAATAATGAAAAGGATATTGAAGGAGTTTCTTTTCACTAAATGGTTTCTCAATATCCATCCACATAACTGCAGGTGCATTTGATCTAATTTCTACCTTTTTCGTATCTACCCCATTAGCATGAATACATAATTATTGATAGTCCAAGCAGGTAGTAAGAGGTGGTGAGAAACAAATGGCCATTAATAAACTCGTAGTGTATTCCTGAAACAATATTGAAAAATACATTATACACTCAACGACCTTCAGACTAGTGACACAATCCCCATTTAACAGACACTTGCTAATTTAACCAAATGAATTACAACCACAGCGCTAAGTGAGGTCACAAGCATGTCTTGGAACACTAGACTACTTTACAAACATTTTTTAATGGTTGATATATGTATATTAACAATCTGCAATACAAAAAAAAGAATAATATTCTTGACATATATCAATAACATTTTAATTAAAGTAGAACTTTGGTTAACTGAATCAGTTTATTTTTGGTTGCTTTTGTTGTGCTGATAAGAGTTTTAAAAGGCAAGACTCAACTAGAAAAGAACTTAAAGATAAGACATAATTAGTGAACTGTTTTTGTTGGCTTTTTAGCACCACATCTTACTGCCTGTTTATGTTAAACGTCTATGTATTAATTAGGTTCAATTCAATGAAAGTGTATCCACATTTGTGTTGATAGTGTGGTAAACCATTTAGGAAAAATAACCCTCAACACACCCAACCGGAATTCAACTCCAATCGCATCATCAGCAGTCTATTTATTTTGTGAGAGTGACGGCTTAGACCATGCAACCACTGAAACAGGTTAGTTTACTGTTCAAATCCAGGATGACAACCTGTTGACAACTGACGAGGGGTAAAAAAGCTGGAGACGGGAAATGATTATAAGATAAAAAAATTTATCTCGATTCACTTTGTCAAGGTTTGAATCCCAGCCTTTCAGATCAGCCAGACTCGTTCAACACTCACCTTAGATTGCCAGTCGAAACAATATTCTATGGGATAGCATTTCAGTGGGTAAAATAAGACACTAGCCTTTCGAGTTACTTGCATTTTAATCAATAACACATTTTTTCAGAACACTATTGTATTTACGATGTTGACATTTTTTAAATAATACATAGTATAAAAAAATTCCTGAAATCCATCTCTTAAGTTTAAAAACTACTTAAGACAGGAAGTTATTTTCTAAAATATGATTGTTTAAAAATCAGTCACACATTAACATAAAATTTGTATATTTTAAAAACAATTACTCCACAACAATGTTTCCCAAACTTTCACCGGCCACATATCTTTTTTTGGGGCAATGGATCAACCAAAATACTCATTTAAGTGCTTGATTGAAAATAAAAAAACAGATACTATCTTATAAAGTTTAGTATGAATGGTTATTCCAAATTTTAATTTAGTTTTAATGGTAAGATCGGCAAAAACCTTGACAAAGACAAAAAATATTTTCAAAATTCCACAAAATTACGTCAAAATCTGTGTTAATTTATTTATTGAGTTGGGATAGAGGGAGTATATGAGATAGAGAAGGAGAGAATACCAATGGAGACCAAGAGATGGAAAGAGCAGATAGAAGCAAGTGTGCGAGTGAGAGGAGAAGAATGGATGAGAGTAAGGGAGGAAGACGGAGACTTTTCTCACAAATCCTTAAGGATTTTCGAGTTTCAATACTCAAATCCTAAAAAATGATCTAACACTTTTGAATGTATGAATGTCATAATTAATGGCTTATAAGAAATAATAACATTTAGTTACTATTTCTATTTTATATTATTTCATCATATTTATACTTTTTCTTATGTTTATGATTGTTCCAAAATTTGAATTCGTTATTTGAGATTTAAAGATAAATTAGAGATTCAAATTCGTAAAATAGTAAACTCAACAAAACCAACTCTACTTTTTACTATGCTGACCCGGACAATGCATGGCGACAATTGATGATAATGATGATGGTTGTCTATCATCAACAAAATTTTATGATTAATATAACTTTGACTCAACAATCGTTCATGTCAAACAGTTTGGTAAATAATGCTTTTACAAGATCTGCTACACACTAACATTAAAATGTGCTTCAAAGAAAAGCATTTTGGGTCTTGAAACCATTAAACTGGTAGTTTTACATTCAAATAAATAAGCTACGAATAAGTTTTGTTACAATATATTCTACTAGTGCCCCAAGAAAGTCCACAACTAAGAGGAAATTTATCAAGCCATATGTCAGATATGCATGTTTTGGAGTTGCATGCAGTGATAATAAGAATATTTTTAAGTACCAAAAAATCACAATTAGCAAAATATATTTTATTAGGAACCCTTAATCCCTGGACAAGCACTCTCGACCAAAAATTACATTAAAAATACCTGACATTTTATAGTAAGATATTTAAAAATTAGTAGGCTTAACAAAATTGATAAGGGTTGTGCGAAGTGCACTTTTTGAATTCAAAGCAAACTCTAATCGAATATATGAAATATTCGTGAAGCCGAAGCGAAGTTTGAATATTTTCTTTAAATCATTTTATGCTTGAAAAAATATTATATTGTGGCTATTTATATAACTTAATGCACTTAAGATTACTTGGAAAATATTTTATTGTGTCATTGTTTGTAATAGTTTGTGTTAATCTGACAAATCAAGCTATTTTCACAACTTACAATTGTAATACTTAAGTTTTTTTATATGAACATTAATCTATAATGTATAAAACAACTCAGAATGGCTATAATTGAACATAAATTGAGTATTTTATCTGTCAATATTTTTATGGTTGATGCTTTGAAGCCAGAATTTGTTTCGAAGCTTTGCATACCCCTAAAGTTAATTCATTTCACATATTTAAAAATAAAACTATATAAATATGATAAGGGTATGTATGCAAAATTCCCTTTAGACATGTGATTCAAAAGAAAAGAAAAGCTTGGAAAATGTAAATAAAGCTAAAAGGTGAAGTAAAAAATAAGTTTTAACTTTCACTTTCTTATATTATAAAAGCAACCCCAAATACAGTAAATGGCAATAAAATAAAAATTAAAACTTAACCGATTTTTATGGCCTTAGACCAAAGACAAAAATGCCCAACAGTCTGTGTAAAAACACTATGAAACGCTCAATTTTGTATCAGGAAAAATTCAAACCAATAAATGTAATTAAGTTTGGAATGCTACAAAAAAGAAAGAAAAAATAAGTTTCTCATTTGGTTAGTAACTTTTTTTTTACAAGTTTTTGGTTTGCTTTAAATTTTCTTTCAAAGATGTCAAATAAATTGTGGGTATCAAACTTGAAGTGAATGGGTGTTAAATTTTTGACTTTGGTTTTTCAAAGCTTTTCACAAGCTCAAGTTTGAGAGAAAACTCGATTTTAAAAAGTACATTTCAGTTTAATTGCTATTGTAAAATTATACTAGGAAGAAACTTTTAGAAAAAACTTTTTTTTTCCTGTCAACATTGATATTATTTTACTATATATGTATTATTATTTTATAGATACTGATGTGATATATCAAAAGTGGCAGCTGTCGATCATATGTTACATATGAATATTTAAAAATTGTTTTAATACAATTATTTCAACTGTAAAAAATGTTTCTCTCTCCTTAAATATTAATGCATTAATTTTTTTAATAGGATCTGGAAATATAAATGGGAATAAACCCCACATGGCTCTTAATATAAAAGTAAAAAAGATAATTTACACTGCTTCCACTGCCTCTTAAAGAAAATCAGTTGATGCTCAACTTGCGTTTGTATCAAAGAAAAAGCGAAATACAAAAATCAACTTCCCCAGAAGGAAAAAACCCTCAAATAATTGGTCTAAATAGTAAAATATGTTCTGGATAGAAGATAAAAATGGTTGACCAGGTTAGTTTTTAAAATATAAGATGTATTTTAAGAGACATACATATTTCATCACCAACCTTACAAATTTAAAGTTTGTAAGCTATTTTATAATAACATCAGCTGAGAAATCATTTAATAAAAATATTAAATTTCAAAGATAAACCTTAGTAAAATTAATTATTGCCTGTAGATAAAACCCTCAAAATACAATTTTTTGGAAGTGAACACACTAAAATACTGCCATGTACATACACCTTACATCAGTTATAAAACAAATGCAATAACATGAGATAAAAAAATATACTTATATGTATGTTTCTGTTTTAATCTTTCTTAATATTTGATGAGGCCAAAGGCCAAAATATTGATTAAATTTGTGTTTTTAATTTGAGTGACTTTTTCTTATTATAAACGATGGAAGCAAGTATAGAAATAAAAGACAAATGAAAAAGAACAAACCCAATAGGTTTTTGCAATGAAAGGAAGAACCCATTTACAATGCTGTCACTGGATTAAGAGCTAATGGCTTCCTCTTGCATAAAATCAATAGTTACCACCTCGGGGTGTGTGAAGTCACTTGTTTCAATTTGAGGCAAACTCGAACCGACTATATGAAATATTCCCTAAGCCTGAAATGAGGTTTGAATATTTTGTGTTAGTTGTTTTATGCTTTAAAAAAATATAGTGTGGTTTTGTATATGACCTTATGCACTAAAATCACACGGAAAATGTTTTATTGAACAATAATGGTTTGTAATATTTTGTTTTAATCTGATAAATCAAGCTTTTATCACAACATTCAAATCAATTACTTCAGATTTTTTTTACATTAATATCAATTTATGGATTGTATAACATCTCAGAGTGGCAATAACTGATCAAAAATTGAGTATTTTAGCTGTCAATATTTTGTTGACGAAGCTTCATTATTATTGAAGCCAAATTATTTTTGAAGCAAAGTCAAATACTATATTTGTTTCGAAGCCAAGTCAAAGTTTCGCACACCCCTATGTAAAAATCCTTCAACCTAAACTTCATTCTATCGAAATTCATCAACAAGGAGTGTGAAATGCTTACCATAACTTACTATAAGAATAAACGAAAAACACAAAAGGGATAAAGATATTGGTGAAGAATGACATATTACCATAAAGCATTTGGTGACTGATCTCATTTTCCTATTCCTTTCCCTAATATCCTCAGTTTAAATGTTTGTTTTATAATACAATTTTAGCTAGTTATTAAACAAAGCCAAATAAATAACTGTGTGAAAACAATCCCTTTATAATCAAATATAGACATTCGAATAAAATGAACTAGTGCCTAATGGCTTGTAATTTACAATAAGACAGTGTAGAAACACTGTACAATAAAGTAAAGTAATTGATAGTGAAGAGGTGGAAAGTGTGTTTGTTTCTATCGAGACCTACCCCAACTATCCTTTCAGGTTGGCTTACTTCACTATTACTTACTTTACATTATTGTATTAATTAGTTCTTAGATATTTATCAAGAATACAGTGGCATTTGATGAGAAACTTGTTTAAATAAAGATAAATAATGTGTATGAAATAAAGTGCATTGAGCAAAAACAATTTGTAATNATTGAGCAAAAACTATTTGTAATAAATAAAATGAGAAAATAGTAGGAAAATAATAGAGCACAAATAAAAGTAAAAACAAGCCATAATATCATCAAATTATTGAAGTGTGTGTGTAAATATGTATCAGTGTTTTTACTTTTATTTGTGCTCTATTAGTCTCCAACTATTCTATCATTTAATTTATTACAAACTAGATAAAGATAAAAAGTCCTGGTCAAGTTCTGAGATATCCATGACAAATATTCATCAAGAGTTGAAGTTGGTATGTGTAGAAAATTAAATTAAACTTCTCTATTGAAGAAGTATTTGATTTATTTTATTCTAAAAAATTTTTGCCATAATTTTTTTTTCTAACTCAACTTAATGTCTAACCTTGTGTTTGTGAGTGGGACAGAGCTACCGTTTCCTTTTTTTTTTTTGCCACTTGGTGGAGGAGGGCAAGGTTAACATGACAATGATATTCACAATTGTGGAATATTCCAGAAGGATCTAGAAGAAATGTGTTTTTTATTTACAAAACATTCGCCTGGATAGAGTTTAGTGCAGGTGTGTATACACTAGAGGCAAATTAGAAGAAAGACAAGCCGAGGTCGAACGAATGCAGACCGAGGCAATACGTGGCTGGGCCAACTTGTGTCTGTACATCAAAGTGAGGCAGCGCACACATTCAGATTCGGCTTGCCTCACTTCAAATTTGCCTCAAGTGTATACGCACCTTAATAGTAGAGTTGAATCATGACATCTACAATTTGGTTCAAGAACTATGTCTATACATCTCAGTTTGTTTCTTTGTAAATATGGAACGAGGGGAGGAGACATTTTAAAGCTATTGGTTTGTTTATCACTGCTACAGTCCAAATTTCATATGAATGGTCTTTTTAGAAAAACCCAAAGCATATTTTTTTGGCGGACGACGTTGTTCCTAGCATTTTATTTATCTGTAAATTTTGAAAAATTAGAGCTGAACACGGGAAATGAACCTGGAATCCTTAGCTTAGCGCGCCAATACACCACCAATGTGCGCAACATAAATACACTCTTTAAGTCCCTTGTGGTATCAACAATAGCTCAAGGGGTAGCCGATATTATTTACACATCCATCACAGACTCTGTCTTAAAACTATAAGTGAAGCATGACCCTAAGCAAGGGACGAATCGTGGATAGTTCAGTGGAAGAGGATTGGCGAGCTGAGCCAAGGTTCCTGGGTTCAATTCCTGTGTCTTGGTGTAGTTTTAAAAAAAATTACAAATATAATATATGATGTGACGGTATTCATTCTAAAGATCATTTCGATCTCCCAAGTTTCTCTAATCATGTACAATTAATTGTAAATGTGTATGCTTTCTCCATAGTATTTTTTATAGATTATTAGTTTTATTTTATAGGTATTGATAATATCTATCAAACGTGACCCCAGAAGATCACATGACTTTAACATATGAATACATAAAAAATAAAGTTCTATTAACTTTTCTAGCTGTCAAATAAGGAATTTCACATTAAAAGTGAACTGAATCCTCAGCATAATATTATTTAGATAATTTATTAACTGTTAAAATTGTACTCCGATGATTTAATTTAATTGCTTTAATGTGGTTCCACATTTAATCAAGTGGCAAATTTATAAAATTGGCTCTTGTTATTTTTTCATCTTGATTTGAATCTAGCTGTGGTTTGAATTTGATTAGAAATTGCATTAATTGAAACATTCAAATATAAAAGTCAAACTTTTTAAAGAAACCAGCATTGACTGTTTATTAAAATATGATTAACCATCTCATCACAAAACACTAAGTTATGTGGTTGAATTTATATTTTGTTTTAACATAGTAACTCACATTAGGCTATTTGATTTGATGACAGAAACATAAGAAGTTCATTATATCAATAATATATTGATTGTAAAGATGTAGTTTGTATGGTTTTAATTAGGGCTGTGCCGATTTCAATTCTAAATTCCTCCATTCCTATGGTATTGACTGGTATCGCAATAATCAATACTATACGCTAACAATCTTGATACCGCTCTTCAATATTTAACATGGATGACTCCTCAAACGGTTGATTTTGAGAAGTAGTGGAGAAAGGGAGAAACAATAATAATCGAAACACCGCCAGTGGCTGGACATTAGTTACTCATTTTAGTTTTGCTTTGTCCTATTATTCTCTTCGCCCAGCTTTAAACTTAATATAAACATGCCATTCCTCTGCAGCTTATCAACACGATCAAGGTCGGCACAAGGTCGATTTTCGCTTATCAAAAGGAACTGTATTTGGAGAATGAACCTAAGAAGAACACTTATTTTGTATTGAAAATAGTCGAGTAAAATATTAACTTCAAAAGGTCAAACACTGAGATGCCAGGAAAAAGACCACTAGGCCTAATAAATTGTATGAAGTGAAAAATGTTTTACAAAACTTAAGTCAATAGTTTCACTCTACTAAAGATGAGATTTCTATTGTGTGTGTAAATAGTGTATGACTATTATTTTTTATGTTTATTTTCTTAACAAATATGTCAATTTCTAATAAAAAAAATAGCTTAATCTAAGAATTTAACTCAAAAGAATTTCATAATAAAATATTTATACAGATTTGATTCATGATTCATAATCGATTCGAGTTAGGCTCTTAACATTTGGTTTTAATTCAAAATTGAGTCTCTTCAATATGCGCAGGCTTATAAATTAAATGATCTGGGGTTGGTTATTTTACCCTATAGTAAATCTAGTCCTAAAATGTCAACACAATGACACTTAGATATACAAGGACATTTAAAAATGTTCAAAATATTTTGTTTTCTTATCTATTAAATTGTTGAGTCATTGAATCAAAACTAAGATTTGAGGGACCTCAAGATTCAAGTAACTCAATTTTAATAACTCATATGTACTTGTATACTTTTTAAGTACACATTTTAACACACTACTTACCTAATAATTTCATATTCATAGATTCATACACAAGAACTGATTTCCTAGCTAAGCAAAACTGACAAATTAAGAATTCATAACCAAGGTTATTCCAAAATATTTTTAGTGAAAGGTCATTAACTTTTCTAGGAGCAACACTTATTTTTTAAGGTTCATATCAAAACCAATAGGGAACTTGATTTTTACAATTTTTAATATCTCTTTTCTCATTGAATTTTTCATAATACACTAGAGTTGTGACTACCCAGCCTAAAGTAGCGGCATTCCAGGCCGAATAATGAAAAATCCGGATAAAACAGAATTCGAGTGTAACTAATTTTCAGAAAGGGTTTGCCTTAAGTAGGTATGCTTCATGCACAACTCCCTTGACACTGCTTCTGTTCCCAGGCAAATAAAAACAGTGTTGCTATCTAGAAATGTGCGAAGGCCACTTTTTAAATGTGAAGCAAAGCTTGAAAATTGCGAAGAAAAGTTGAGGTCTAAGGTCTATATTAATAATTAATGCATACGGGCTTACTGATAAGCTTATAAAATTATCAATAGATTTTTAATATTTACTTACATCGTGGAGATGATCAAATTATTTGCAAATTTTACATATGCATGTCTTTTTATCTGCATTTATATGATAATAATCATAAATTAAATCCTGTTTTCGTTTCCAACATGCCATATCATCCATTTTGAATAATAAAGAAAATGCTAAGAAGCTATGAAAAACTTCTGTGACAAAATGCACTTGTAAATTTGTCAAAGATAATTCCAAAGAGATGGAATATTAAAGACTAAACATTAAATGGGAAATGGGATGATAGCACAACTAAAGCAGTTTTTCTGCTTCATACCAGTGACCTTGGTGTTACTTCTTTATATGTATTATTATTTTTTACAAAATTATGTTGGCGATAAAGAATATAATCTATTAAAATTTACTTACCCGCTTTTGATTTATGCTTACGGTATGGTAGTTAAATTACTTGTTGATGTTAAAATTCTGTTTAGTAACAGTTTTAAAATGATCAAATATTTAAATATGTAATATTTAATATGATAAAATTAAATTGTTTGATGATTTATCAAAAGTTTTATCCTTCCTTCGAAATTTTTTGAATATGTGAAGGTTATTAGAGATGTAAAAGTCAAAGCCGAAGGAGATTTGACTCAACTCCGACTTCGACTTTTCGAAACTTCGCACACCACTAATGCTATCTACAATGACCAAATGACTGCAATAGTACCACCATACTATACGCCAACCGCATGCATAGAAGTTATGCTTTGCTGTCCCCAATGCAATAGTTGTAAGGTGTTTGGGATTGATTATTTATTAATTATTAGTGTAAGTGTACTGGTTTATTTATTTCAATACACACTTATCAACACCGAGAATCGAGCCGAATGATACAGAGGGCCAGATATTTAAAGGCTGAATAATCGCGACTCTAATGTACTAATAAAATAGTATGTCCTTAAATAGGGGTGTGTGAAACCAGTTTTCCCAGTTCAAAGCAAAGTCGAAGTGAATATTTAAAAATATTCCCAAGGTAGAGTTTTTTTTAATCATCGCGTGTTCGGGTTATACACATATATGATAAATAATCTAATGAGGCAGGGATGAAAAAGGAAGCACTTTAAAGATAATCTACCCCAGTTTGCACAAAAGGAGAGTAGGAATCCATTTAGAAAAAAAAAACCTCAGTAGACCCAAGCTAGATTTGATCCCAAATCATTCCATCATCAGCAAGATAGCCTAAAGCCTTGGACCGTTCCGCCACTGAAGTGGGTTTTGAATAAAATGAATTCCTATAATACTTCTGAAAACATTATATTTTAAAAAAAAACTTAAGGTGTTTAGTTTTTAACCTGATTTATTTATATTTAATTTAGTTCATTTCAAACAAAAAACATTACTGTTGATTAAATTTTTATCCTATAATACGCTATCTTAGTCCTATTCCATACCGCCTAACAAAAAATGTAAAAGAATGTTTAAAAAATAAATAAATTTATTGCTAAAATATATGATAATGACTGATGTACCCTGAAAATTATATAATTATGTGTTTTAGTGTGTTTTAATTGTGAATTTTTTGGCCTAAGGATTTCTGATAAGTGTGTAGGCCTTTCCCTGTCAATGTTTAATTTAACATAGTCCAAGAGTATTTATAGAGGAAATGCATCAACATTTTAATATCACTAAAAGTTTAGAAATCAGTTATGGGCAAAATATAAAAAAAACACCTTTCGTCTACTCATATTCAAACTTTGATTCAAAGTGTATAACTCGGATGAGTAGTAAGATGCGGTGCTAAAAAACACAAAATGATTTGGCTATGAGAATATTGCATATATTCAATTCGAGTTTGGTATGAAGTGAAAAGGTAGACTTCACACGTCCTTAGGATGAACCCTGGTACTAACACACACACACAAAAAAGAAATTTGGCATGGCATAATTGTACACCACCATATAACTTATATTTCCCTATGACCTCCCATTTAACAACAAATGTTATCCTAGACATTTAACTTTTTTCAACTCTTTAAGACATGTTATATCTTAATTTAACATCACTCTCAGATAATGACTGCTGATGTTACCAAAAAAAGAAGATGTTTTGAATAATACAAGTGTGTTTGGAGTTCTTTTATCTCGTGGCCAAGATTTTCAACCCCTCTCCCCCCACCCATATTCCATCGAATTAATGTGTCAGTCTTAAACTATACCTAAATCTTATTTCAATAAAATGAATATTTAAGATATGTACAGCAAATAAAACATTAGCTGTCTAACATTAATGTTACTAACATAAACAAAGACAATATATACTTAAGTATGTATTTCATGTACATCTCCCTGAAAGCTATCTAAGTTGCAATCATTTCCTCTTTATTAACGAGAACATTATCCTTCAATCCCTTTTTTATATGTTTTTTAATATTTCCCAATATTATTTATAATAAATGTAAGTAAGAGCTACTTAACATTAAAAAAAATAGAAACTACCGATTAGTGATATTGCCCAAAGATATCTCTGTCAAGAGAAGCCGTAAGCGCATGACGTAATCAAGTGTCGTTGGGGTGCAGCGGGATGACAAACTTGGGCCCAAACGGGGAGGTGTATTTTATCCCCACCTGGAAAAACACCTGCTGGGGGCAGGCCAGGTTGCACAGGTACAGCTTTCCGCTTTCGAGGCTGTGCGCCAGTGGAAGGATGGGGAGCAGGGAGAACTTGGTGTCCACACCGGGTGTGCCTCCTGCCGGTGGATCCAGCGCCAGCACCGCCGCACGGCTCTCGTTGGTCCAGGCCGCTGCCGGTGAGTACCACGGCTGCTCCGCGCCATTCCCCTCGCTATCCAGAAGAGCTGACACTATCAAGTCCACAGATATTGACGGCAGCTCTGTAAATAAAAACAAACAATAATTATTCAATGACAGTAACTTTTTTAAAAAAAAGTTTCTTGCACCCTTTTGGTAGGTAAAAATTATTGTTATCGTCTAAAAATCTAACTCAAGATTTTGATGGATGTCAAAGTTTTATGACCCCCCAGAACAAAATAAATGTAGAGACGTGCGAGACTTGAAAATATATTGAAAATTCTAAAAATAAAAAAAAAAGCAAATAATGGCCCTAGCAAATTAAAAAACCAAACCGAGTATTTATTATTTCCAATAATACCATAACAACCCAAAAATATGCAGCATACTTCCCCCAAAAAACAACCTTCATTAAGAATGGTTTTGGTTATAAATATTGTTTCTCAATCTCAAACATAGACAATATAAAGGTCATTCTTGTAAAACATGCAAATTTAAGTTTTATAACTCTATAAGGAAAACCCCTTTTCACTTTACGAGGTAATTGTATTATAACTCATCAGGGAGGAGTGTGAAACGCGCAACGCAACTTCCTAAATGAGAAAACCAAAAAACACAAAAGAGGAAAAAAAAAGGAAAACGGTAAAGCATAATAGAACACATAGATAGGAACAATTTATTTAATAGTATGAGAAAACTTTAGTTTACATTATTTTAAATGTAATATATAACAGATAATTAAATATCTTTACATTTATAAACAAAACCGTGATCTTTTACAAGTGTTGGCAACCCAAAACCTAAACATATGATTTTCGAACTGTCCTCCAGGTAAAAACCTATTGTGAATGGAATATACTCATCAGGCTTAAAATAAAAATCCCCTCAGATGTTATTAGCTAGATGATGAGACTGATTGATGCCTTAGTCCCCCATACATCAATAAATTTAGCCATGTTTATATGATAAAATTTTACCTAACAAATAATTAGCATGTGATTTATAACATAGTATTTCAAACAAATTTAAATTATATTACATCAATAAGCAAATGATTAGGTGTAATTTGTATGTTATTTGTTGTGAGCTATTATTTTTATTTACTAGTTATCACATTCGGGATGGAATAATTATTGTCCAACAATAAAATGTAAATTTGGAGGTTCAATCTTCTCTTCAAAATTTAAAATATGCACGTGCTATTCTACAACTACAATAGTGCCATTTGGCGTCAATGTCTGGTCATTGGAACTAAAAGAGTATTGAAGTAAAGCTAACATGTGCTGCCATCTCTTATTGCACCGGCAAATGTAACTCAAGATGCCAGGACAATGATTATTATTTTGGAAACAGCTGTTTAGGAATACATTATACATGTTATTCAATAGTTAAAGTATCATAAATAATATTTTATTAAGCCTAAAGTAGATATGAAAATATGTCACTTGGATATTTTTAAAATTTTAATCAATCCTGGATGTTAAGTTTCTGAGATATTGGCCAATACATTTTTTTAAATTGAGGTATAGGAAATTGAATGTTATGCTCTTAGGTAGAAAAAGTTACTTTTTTCCTTAATTTGTTTCTTTAACAGTCTACATGAATTCATTTATGAGAGTTTCTGTAACAATGTATATTAAAGAGGGATAGACAGGAATGACACTTTTGTTTCGGGATGGGAAATGATTCAAAATATCGGGTTTGGGAATGTGTAAAAAAATAAAAGACTTTAAGGTACTAAATTTGATACGCTGAGTGTTCCATGCAGAAGTTGATTGTATCACAATTAGGGATGGATGAGAATGACATTTTTATATCAGGACAGGAAACGAGTCAAAATATTGGGATCGGGAAATTATAAAAATAACTCTTTAGAATAAATTTAGATATAAAAATATATATATATATTGATTTTTAAACAAATATGGTAAAATTAATAAAAGCTTGGTCAGTATTAAATGTAATACTAATGATAAAATAATGTACTGTAAGAGCATTATAAAATATAAAAGGAGTAAAAATAGCATTTTTTATCGATTTAAATAGCAAAATTTTGAACAAATATTGAATATTACAAATTGAGTAGTTAATCTTAATCCATTTTAATAGAAATTATTTTATTAGTTAATCTCTTTTGAAAATAGTGTTTTATAATCAACTAAATTGGAAGAGTGCAACAAATAAAATAAAATTCTATACCCTTCTTAATATCCTCAAAGTATGAAACCTCTTAAATTCTCTATAGATTTGTTACCCTTTAAAACTTCTCTCTGCTTGAAGCCTCTTTAGTGTTCTCTAAAATTAACACCCCTTAAAGGTTATCTAGTTTAACACCCCTGTAATCTCTGTTTGTTTGGTTAAGAGAAAGACTGAGCACTCATAAATAGTTGACCTTGGCAAGCTAATTCCCGCCCCCCCTTCTGCCCCCCCCAGCCACATTTACATACCTAAAAATATGGTAGAGTAGAATATATTTCTGTCTCTCTCTAAATATTTCAAGCTCTATCCTTTACTGAACCTAACAAATAACTGTGGATAGAGCACATGTGTCATGTGCTTTCTAAATTGTTTTTCTTACCCCCCATCCCTCTAAGTTAGCTTCAAAACAAAGAAACTGTACAATAGAGAATGAGCCAGCAGTACCTGCTAGAACCTTCTCTATTCACCTCCCACCGGGAGGGGGCCAATCTTGCCCCAATTGGATAGTTTACCGAAAATTTCCCCGAGTTGTTAGGGATCCATCCACTTCTAATGTTAATTAAGATAGGAGGAATGGCGGAAGGCCAAAGGATGATGGAGGTATTAAACTAAACTGACCCAGGCATAGGCTGAAAGTAATTAATGACTATGATAGTTGTTGTGAATGTTTTGACATTCAAAAGTGAGAGCTGCTAAACACATTGGCTTGCGGATCGTTTGGATACGTGAAAGAATATCTAGTAGTGTTTCCTAGCTGTCAAATAAAGTTAAGGAAATGGAGGTGTAAATTGTACTGACCATGTACGGTGGTAAAGAGCTTGTTGTTGGTCAACCTGTAGAGGGACAGCTCATGTTTCATCTGCAAAGAGAGCCGATGTGGACTGAGAAGGAAGACGACGGTGTTGACGCCGTGGCTGGCCAGCTGTCGAGCGCAGTTCACGCCTACCGCACCCTGGCGATGGGAGCCACAGAGCACCACCACAGTCGGCCACTGATGCACATTGTGCGGGTTCAGTCTAGGAAAGATAACCAAGGTCAATTGAGTTTGAGTTTTGAAACCCCCTGAATTTTTCACAGATGTGCCTCACACCTGGAAAACTGGGAAACTCTAGGACAGTTGTTCTCAACCTTTTTAGTGAAATGCACCCTTTTCACCACATGTCAGAATGTATTAGTAAAAGTATTTTAAAAAACAAATTTGTTTATTTTAACAACTTTGCCGAAACTTTTATTTATTGACACAAGAAAGGTTAGGTTAAGCTATGTTGGGATAGTTTTCTTATATAAATAATATTAAATAATATGCACCCAAGTACTTATTATTGAAAATTGGTAAACAGTAGTTTCAAATTATTAAAATTGAAAATATATAAAAAAATTCAAAGCTTGTAATTTTTCAAAGGAAGTTTTTTTTTTCAAGTTTGAAGTCAAAGTCAAAGCTAATAATTATTGAATTTGACTTCAAGTTTTTTGAAGCTTCCCGCACACCTATATGAAACATTACCTATGACCCCCTCCTAAAAGCTGGAGTGCTATTTCTGTTGCTGCACGTCCCATTAGCTCGGTTTGACGTTCATCCGTCAATCCAAACGTTTTAGCCACAATGAACAACTGGTTCCGCAGCTCAGGCGTAATACTTGGTATCACTAAACCGTCATCTGAAATTAGATAGGTTTGAATAAAAATTTAAGGATTAAAAAAGAATTGGATGTGTTGACATGCAATCTTGTAAAAATTAAATACATTCAAATCTTAGAGTTTATTTTAATATGTTAAGATATCAAAAGATATTTCCAAGGAATAGTTTGATTTCAAAAAAGTGATGAAAATTACAAATTGTCATGTATTAAATAAGGTTGTTAATACAAATAAGGATTTTAGAGGCAGGCTATTGCACATTAAACCACACTTATGGCAGACATTTTAATGCTCTCAAGCATAGCTGAGACTTATTATATTTATGGAAACTTTTTAAATTATATTTTTACTATCTGCCGTTCTCCACCCTCCTTCCACAAACATACATATAGACACAGTAAAACACACATTTGTGGCTAGTGCGTGAAACTGCCAATATTATTAAAAATGTAATCTTTCTATCACTAGAGAGTTAAATTTATAATAAAGGAAAGTGATAAAACTAAAGAAAAAGGAAAAATAAACTATTAAGAGTAAATTTGATGAAGAAAGCCCACCTAGGGAAAGAGGAAAAATGTGGGAAGATGTCACCTTTGTGCATTGGACTCTTCCCACATTTTTCCTCTTTCCCTAGGTGGGCTTTCTTCATCAAATTTACTCTTAGTAGTTTATTTTTCCTTTTTCTTTAGTTTTATCACTTTCCTTTATTATAAAATTATCTAGCCATTGGGCCACCTCATTTTTAAACACTAGAGAGTTAAAGTCAGCACATTTACCAATATTCCAATAAACCTTAACTACATATCTAGTGTGTTTTTAAGGTTCTTTGTGATCAGTTTAGCGGTATGAAACAACAGAAAACATTGTGTGCAGATTACCTAATATCGCTTAACCTTTTAAATTTACTCACACACTGAGACAAATTCTGTGATAAACATGCGAGATTGTCGGCTATTCATTTTATATCAATATCACAGTAACCGACAACTCTGTGTAGGAATTTTTGTTACCCCTTGTATAAAACCAAATGATATTTCAATAAATTGTTTTTAGGGGTGTGTGAAGTCCACTTTTTCAATTCAAAACAAACACAAATTGAGTAATATGGAATATTCCCGAAGCTGAATCAAAGTTCAAGTAAAAGAAAAAATTTATAATGTCAAATAAAAATACTTTATTTTGCATATCTCTGTAAATTAAGACATTAAATATCATCAACATCAACTATTTTCAGCCTGTGGCCGGATCAGTTTATTAACTTCTATTTTCCTCTATTCTTCCTGCTTTAATGTCTTCTATTCTTCTATTTTCACTTAAACACTTTTTAACCCTTTGAATGCCAAGAGAAATGACAAAAAAATGTGCTAAAAGTGCCAAGCTATTTTGATGAAAAATACAGGCTTTTGTTTAAATTTTAATAACTCATTAGTCTTGAACTTCGTGAACTCAAATTTTTACATAAACTAGCTAACATGCTGTCACATCCGCGTTATGGTAAGGACGGCTTAAATCAAAGAACTACTTAGTGGTCTTAATGTTTCTGCTTGACTGGTCGGTTAAAATTCACTAGCCAAGATATTTAAAGGATTTTTTTTTACTATTTTATTTGACATTAATTTTTAAGCATTGAAAATTTAAATAGAATAAATCACTGAAAAGAGCATAATAAACTGATAAAATAACAAAATTTACAAAAAAACAACTAACTTTAGATTCCACACTAAAATTGGGTTATGCATAGCAGCTATTTCAGTGATCATCAACTTTAGCAAGGTTATTCTAAAATAAAGTCTAAAATAAAAAATTGGCTTGGAATTAGAAAGGAAAGGGGAGGGGACTTCAAACCTGGTACTTTGCATAAATATGAAGAAGTTGGGTTGGATTATCTTGATCTTCAAGATTTAGTTCATCCCTATAAGAATCCCTCGTATTCACACTCGAGTTATCAAGGTCAGCTGCCACTCCTACTTGTTCCGATCTTTCACTTCCAATAGAATATAATTCCTGTTCACTTTCATTATTTACAAATTCAGAATCACTGCTTTCAGAATCACTAACAAATTGATCACTCTCGCTTGATGTATCAATAAATATTGCAAATATTTCTGTCTTTTGAATTCACAGCTTTCCTCTTGGTAGCCATGTTTACAAACAAGGCCAAAGATAAAACTCATAAAGTTAGAAAATAATTCTCATGTTCGATATATTGAAACTCTAAGTGCAAAGACAAATAAAAGTAGCTTGAACATACGAGAACGCAGTGGAAATAAAATCTACCCTATCTGTTGAATTAATACTGAACTAAGAGCTCGAAAACATGGGATCGCTGTGAGCGACGCTGGCAATTTTAGCAGAAATTTCGTGCATCACTCTGAGCGACAATGGCACTCAAATGGTAAGATATAATTTATGATATTTATTAAAATTTATATTTCAATGCACCCGCCTTGGTGGAGTAATTCGTGTTGAGCTCAATTGTTGAGGACGGGGAGATCGAGGTTCGAATCTCGGTTGGGTGAACTGGAGGTGGTTTTTTCTAAATGATTTTCTACCCCCCTCCATGCAAATGCTGGTTCACTTCCTCTAATTCAACCTTCCCAATTCCTAATCCATTAGCGTAATTAGTACTCTAAGCGTATAACCTGAACGGGTAGTAAGACGTGGTGCTAAATAATAATACCATATTTCAAGGCTAACCAATAAATCTTCTCTTAAAATTATAATCAGGTTACTATCACAAAAAAAAAAGTTTGAATCATATTGTAATTTCATAATTATTATATTTCATACTTTGATTAAAACAGCATTTTCTTTTATGCAAACACTAATTTTTGTTGGAATTAATAGCAGAAAATGAAAATAATAAACATAAATGTGTGGTTTTAAATTTAAATTTTTTTCTGAAACTCGTAATTGTTGAATTTGGAATTTCACCTTTGAATCAAAGTCAAAGCAAACAAATATATGAAGCCAAGTCAAAGTTCATGAAGTTATAATTATAACATTCAAACATTCAGGAATGGGGTCTGATTGTTGAGTTTGTCCTATAATGATGTTGGGCTTGACCATCATCAAGCTTTTTTAAATTTATAAACCAAATTCCAATTCAAAATTCGGATTTTTTTTATATCTTAAAACCGATATTTCCTTGGATATTCTTAAGGAATCAGCGTACAACCCGAACGGGTAGTAAGACGCGGTGCTAAATAATAATAATAATCTTAAGGAATCGAATGTCCTGTTCATACTTAAAATGTATGTGCGTTAATTGGTAATCTTCAATACCTGTTACATATTCTTTGGAATCAGGCGCTGGTACAATTATTTGTCTGTACATAGCCGGTGCGCTGGCTATTACATTTTCATCATGGCGGTACTTTGTGATGCGGCGACCTTGGTCCGCATGTTTGACTATGTCTGGTCTCTGTGATGCATTAATCTCGTCGTATACAGCCTTCAAGAAGGAGAAAGAATAGTTAGTATTACATTAAGTGGTCATGCATACTCGACTTAAATAGAATGTATATTATCCACCTTTACAGTGTGTCTATCAAATTATGTAAACCATATTTCACGACATTCTCATATTTTTCAACAAGTGTGCCATGAAGCGTCTCCAGATGTGCTGCGGGAGTTTAGAGAAAGATAAAAAATAAGCCAAAAAAATCATTTAGGAATACAAAGAGAGCTTTTATATCCATGATCAACATTTAAAAAAATTCCTTTTCTTTACCTTAAGTGTCTGCAATCATAGGTTTTTTTTTCACTAGAGTCAAACTTGAACTAAGTAATTCCAAAGGCTCCCGAGTTCAAGTATGTTCACAATTTTAAGAGTATATATTTGTTTACTTTAAAAGTAAAATAGTATATTTAAAATCTCACCAATCAAAACATAAAATAAAAGACCACATATTTAAAATGAGAGCTCTTAAAAATATATGAAATAACTCATATTCTTAAAATAAGAATGACATTCATTTTTATAAATTGTTAACATGTTTAAAAACCAGTAGACCTAATATTAGTTTTTAAATTAGAAATAACACTTTTAAAAAAAGATTTAAAACTAGCAACATTCAAATAAAATTATAGTAGAAAGAATAATTAAAATGGGTTCAACAATCATGTATTTAAAGACATTAAAATTACTATTACAATATTACAAGAAAAGTTTATAAAATTGATGTTTATTATTATTATTATTATTATTATTATTATTATTATTATTAGCACCACGTCTTACTACCCGTTCGGGTTATACGCACTTACGCTAATGTGTAATGATAGGGTGATTGTGAGATGAAATGAAGGACCTACAGTTTAACGAGGAATCCGAACCACGGTGGAGGCCTGGCATTTCCCACATTCACAAGCTGTCTTGTCAGAGGTGAAGGAAGGGTTTGGTAATCAGATAAATCTGTGCCGGGACCGGGGAGACAAAATTGATGTTTAAATGAGCTAATATTTCCCCAAAATATGGCTCTGTGACATTATTTACACTATTAAAAAATAAGGTAAGAATCACAAGCATTTAGATATTTGAAATATTTCATATTTGGTTTATTAGTCATTAATATAATAATCTTACATGATCACTTATTCTGTTCCAATTTCATTCCTCTATGTGCAGTGTATGGGTTAACGATAGAAATGATCTTATTAGGAAATTTATCTCAATTCAATTTTTAATGCTTATAAAAGTTGATGTTCACACTTTAAAATGAAAAATATGATGGTTGAAATACAGTTTTTAGTAGACGATATGAAATAATAAATGCTTTTTTTTTGTGAAGTTCGATAAAATATTTATTGCAATGTTGATCAAGACTGATTTTAGACAAGCTAATCAACATAATTCTTTTACTAAATAGTAACTAGTGCTAATTTTGAAGTTGTATAATATATCTCAATAAGGAAAGCCTCTTTTTGCTTTAAGAGGTTTTCCTTATTGAGATATATTATATACTCGCATCCAATGTCCTTTTCCTGTGTTCGTCCATGTTTTACCTTTTACATGTTCCTATCTGTGTGTCCTATCATTCTTTACAAGTTTACCCTTTATTCCCTTTTTTTTTCCTTCTTTAGGAAGTTGTGTTGCGCATTTCACATTCCTCCCTGATGAGTTCCAATAGAATGAAACCTAGATCCAGGGATTGGGCGATGGCAATCTATTTTCTTTAAGAGGCAACCATTACCTCTTTGTCCATTGGCAGCGATGTAAAATGTGAACTGTGTTCTTCTTTTCATTTTAAAAGCCATGCTGTCCTGTTAATATGTTTCTATCCACATTCCTGTACCTTCTTCCAAATATAGTTTAAGTTGAACATATTATTTGAAAGTTTTAAATATATTAAGTTCGAAAATAATCAATATGTATTTTCAATGTTAAATTTTTAATAAAAGTGAAATTATAGTTTTAGAAAGGGACAATGTAAAAATAGTAAAAATAATGATTATTTTCTTGGGTCCATTTGGCTATTTTTATTTTCATTGCCTTGTCACGACAATCCAACTAAATTAGAAGATAATTCAAAATAGATAACAGTATTGAATAAGTTTACCGGTCCAAAGTAGATTTAGAGCATTAATAACTCTAGTTATTAATGTAAAATATATAATTTTTATCAAAATTTGTTAAATTACAGAATGATTCATAATATAACTCTATAAGGAAAACCTCTTTAGCTTTATGAGGTAATTGTATTCTATTTAGAAGATGATACAGAAGAGATGGATAATAGAAACATATAAAAGGAATAAACATATTATGGCCCAATCATTTGACCTAAAATTCGTTCTAGGTAGGGGAAATGGGCGTTAATGATTGATTATCTTCAAGATGCAGCCATTATTTATTTCTTTGCCCAATAGCAGCAGTGTAAAGTTTGTTCCTTTTTTCACTGTAAAAGCCATATTATGTTCGTTCCTTTTATGTTTATATCCACCTTTCCAGTATCTTTTTCCAAATATAATACAATTACCTCATAAAGCAAAAGAGATACATTATATATTCATACATGAAGTCAAGTGATAAATTACAGTACTTGCTGTGTTCTAGTTACGTTCATCCTAATATTATAAATCGTTTTGAGCCACCAATAAGCAATATTAGAGCCTTAAAGCAAATTTCACTTGAAAAATGGGAACGTGGGGCAGGGGGAAGGGGGAAAGAGTTTTTTTTAAGGATTTGTGTTAGAATCTAAAATTTTCTCAAATACTCAAATCTCAAATAGCCTTAAAGAGTCCAGGCACCCATATCTAATTATAATTTACTAAGGATCAGTAAGTAGGCTTGCTACCTTTTAAAGTAAATGGATTGCACATGAACAGTGAAGCTTATAAGATGGAAATTATCTTTTAATTACGGATAGAGCCGCATCAATATTATATTTATGGATTTTAAAATTAACAACTGGATACAAGATTCGAATCCCGGGTATAACAATGGTAGTGCATTTATTGGTGCGTTAATCCGAGAGTCCCAAGCTCGATTCCCATGTATATGCGTAATTTTTAAAATCTAGGAATATTAAAAAAGATGTGGGTGTATACGTAATCTAAAGAAAATGTCAAACCTAATGATTTGATAGTTCTCTCAATTAATTGTACGAGAGAGATTTCTCTATGCAATTCATTTAATGTAAAATAGGGGTGTGGAATTTCAAGCTTTTAATATCTACTAGAGCTAGGCGACTTTATAAGCTTAGCAAAACTAATTTGAGCTTGTTGTATAGTATACTAAATTTCTGTTCTTTATTGTGTGTCTGTTTTCAGCAACTAATATTTAAGGTGTTAAGTTTGCAAATAACTAGATTATTGGATATAAGATTCGAATCCCGGGTATAACAATGGTAGAGCATTTATTGGTGCGTTAATCCGAAAGTTCCAAGCTCGATTCCCATGTCTATGCGTAATTTTTAAAATTCAGGAATATTAAAAAAGATGTGAGTGTATACGTAATCTAAAGAAAATGTCAAACCTAATGATTTGATAGTTATATCAATTAATTGTACGAGGTAGAGATTTCTCTATGCAACTCGTTTAATGTAAAATAGGGGTGTGTAATTTCAAGCTTTTAATATCTGCTCGAGCTAGGCGACTTTATAAGCATAGCAAAACAAATTTGAGCTTGTTGTATATTATACTAAATTTCTGTTCTTTATTGTGTGTCTGTTTTCAGCAACTAATATTTAAGGTGTTAAGTTTGCAAATAACTAGATTAATGGTGATTAGGGGTGTGAAAAGCTTCAAAACTTCAACTTGGTTTCAAAACAAACATCAGCTTCGACTTGGCTTCGGAAAAAATTCCGGCTTCAAAACTTTGCCAATAAAATTATAGGCAGCTAAAATACTCAATTTATCAATTGTATATAAATGTTCATATCTTACAATGTTTTTTCAATAGAAGTATATTTAAATTATACATTTTGACTTGTAATGTAATTTAATAAATCTACCAATTTAGCAAATGTTTAATTTACAAATTTAATTTTTATATATATTTCTATAGCAATTTATTAATTAATACCACTCCTTACTTTCAACCATTTTTTATAATGTTTTCTAAAATGTTACTCAATTTATGTTCAAATACTGACATTCTGAGCTGTTTTGTACATTACAAATAAATATTCATATGGAAAAAATTGTTGAGATAATAATTTTATTTATCCGAGTGATATAAAATATTACAACCCCTTGTTGCAATAAAACATTTTCCGAGTAATTTTAGTGCATAATAAAGTAATTTACGTAACCACAAAGTAATATTTTTTTCCAAGAGTAAAGAAACCAACAAAAATTATTCAGACTTCAATTCGGCTTCAAGAATGTTTCATATATTTGATTTGAGTTTGCTTCGAATTGAAAAAGTGGACTTCACACTCCACTAGCAAAGAAAGTTCTAATATCACCCGAGAGAATTGGAGTTTGTATTTCACGTGTTGTTACCATTGTGGTTTACCTACCCATACAAATATACCTTTAAGCCAATCTTCTCATCACTACCTTTTAGATTAAGCCGTTGATAACCATGTTAAACATACCAAGTAGAAAAGAAAGCACCCATTAAGGCAAATAAACTCTTCTTTATAAGACCTTGATTGATTTGTTCTTGTTTTTTCATTTATTTGAGGTATTTAAAGTGCATTTATGAACCAACTTATGATATCAGTACACGAGAATTTCTATAAGCAAGAGAGAAGGGCTAACCAATTTTGCCAGAAAAGGTATTTTCACATACCTTCCAGGGTTCTTTTACATGCAGCAATTTACTTCTCCTCTGAAGAAAGTTGTGCTACATATTTTATGTCGCTCGAGAAAAATGTTAACCTCGGCTGGGTTTGAACCCAAGAACATAAGGTCCTTAGGCGAGCACTTTACCCTAAGCCCATCGAGGTCGACCTTAGATTTGTTACTACAAATTATGGTTACCCTAAACACAAAGAAAGACATGATTGTTTTACCTGCTTGTTAAACAGAGCAAGATTTTTTTCGAAATCAAACTCATGTCCCAAGATGTTGTTGATCGATGAGCCGAAACAAGCCTCGTCTCGCTCCGTCCACTTCTGACGGTTTCTGTCTTTCTTGCTGGGCGTCCGTGAGCCTTCGCCAACTGCAATAGTAATAATGATTGTTGTTTTTATCGCATCATAGTAGTCATTTGGGTTGTTCACATTCGTTATTTACGTTAATGGGATAGGGAGGATGAAGGGATAATTTTGTATGAAATATACCCACATTTACATCAGGGGGAAGTGGGAAACTGTCTGGGAAAGCCACCCTAAATACACTTAATCAGGATCAAAACCTGGTCTATGGGGTTGGTACGCCAAACCTTCAACTCCAACTCATCTATTTTTCTACTGACCAACTCAAACTCCTTCTGAAGTGACTAATAGGGATGGGGTCCAGAAAGAAAAGTATTGATAACAGTAAGTATCAGTATCGAAACTTTTTTGCTTCGTCTGCTTGGGACACCCTTGAGTTAACCGAGTTCGTTAAGCTCTACAAAAGCTTATTGTGTTTAATTTGTAATGACCTTGTTCATTGATAAATCAAGGGGTGGTAGAATGGTCGCCGCTCCCCCAGTCAGGCATCAGGATGCATTGATAAACCAAGATAAAAGAACAGCTATGAATAATGATGAGCTAAAAGAGATTGAATGCTAGAGTTTCAGAAAATGAGTGAGAATTAAAAAATAGTGTCATTTTTTCTTCCTCCACAGTACACGTTTAATCCCAGCATGAGTGACGATAACAAAAAAGTTGTTTCTTGCAATACCGATCCGATACCAGAGAGTGAGTATTAATATCCTTCAACATATCAGAAAAAATGTATCAAGTTAAAAAATACTAGTATTGAAAGTAAAATATCAATATTAATAAAGTATCGATACTTTTTTCACTTCCCTAATGGCTAGTGTCTATTAAATAGTAATAACAAATTTACTGGTGTAAAATTCTCAAACGCATTTTATTTAATGGAAAGCTTCTTTGGCATTGTGAACGTATTTAAATAAATTTGTCAATCAAAATTAGAAATATTGATCAGGTAAAGCATTAAAAATAGTATAAAATCAAAATGATATAGGCCCTATTTACCATAGATTGTTATAATATTAGAAGTTTTTATTTTGAAGTCTGAGTCAATACATTTTTACTGACGTCAACTCAAAATTTCTTCCAGTTTCACCTTCCAACTCCAAAGCCCAGATTTAAACCAGAATCCCCCGCTACCTGAAATCCAGTCTTAAAGGAGCGTGGTGCATTAGATTAAGCGACCACAAATGGGTGTAATAATAATAATAATAATAATCCTAACATACTTTTTAAATAAATCATTTGCAATGCAGGGCTAATCTTTGAGTCAGCCATATGATGAAACTCGGCCCAGCCAAGAGCTGTAGACGGAGGGAGCAAGCTCTCAACAACATGTGAGGTCTTAGTATACAACAACATTACAGACAAAAACAAAAGTTGAGGCATAATCTAAAATTCTAACCTCCATTTGGGCGGCCAGTAGATTCATTATCGTTTGTCCGCCTGGGCGATTCCCGCAGTTGAAATCCTTTATTAGTGGTCAAAGTTTCACTGACTGAACGTGTTGGCCTTTTAGGTACAGGTTTCTTGACTGCGACAATGCTAGACTGCGGCTCCTCGGCGGTATCACCCCCACATTTTATTATATTCAGTTCAACTATATCTTGAGCTCTAATGGAATGATACAAACATTATTGGCAGGCTTACAGGCGCACAGTACAACTCAGATAATTAAAAAAAAAATCCAGCGTATATTTTTAATAACTAATAAATAGTGGGCCCATTAGTAAAGGTAGGTATGCGAAGTCCACTCTTTCAATTTGAAATGAACCTGAATCAAATGTACTTATATTAAATATTTTTGAAGTCAAATCAAAGTTTGAATACTTTTTTATACTTGAAAAAAAAAATATTGAGCTTATTTATATAAAAATAAATTTACTTAGAAAATTATTTATTTCATAATTATTTGTAATATTACATTCTGAGATGATAAATCAAGTTATATATCACAATATACAATTAAATTAAGCCTATTTGGGATGTGTTCAAATATATTTTAATCAGTAGTGTATAGAATAGCTCAGAATGAAAATAATTACAAAGATTAGTATTTTAACTATAAATAATTCTATTGACAAAGGGACTCACCTCGGTGGCGTAGTTAGCTAACGCGCCAGTCGTGTTGAGCTAGACCACCGAGGACGGGGAGATTGAGGTTCAAATCTCGGTCGGGTGAACTGGGGTTGGTTTTTCCTAAACTCTCCCTCCATGCAACTGCGGGTTCACTTCCTCTAAATTCAGCCTTCCCAATTCCTAATCTATTAGTGTAATTAGTACTTAAGCGTATAGCCCGAACGGCTAAATAATAATAATAATAATAAAAAATATTGACAAAGCTTCATAATTGTTAAAGCTAGAATTTATTCTCAAAGAAAAGACTGATATTTTTTCGGAGCCAAGTGAAAATTTTCAAAGCGTTTTTAAAAGTAATAGGCTATCAACGGTTATATTGGTAGTGTGCACTTACTTGGCACAGAGTACAGCAAAGGACTTATAAATCCACTAAAAAGTTATACCAACACACTTAATATTACACTTTTACATCCATCTGTGGCTTGGGTCAGTTTTTTATTCATGATATATAGCTTCCACTACCAGCTTTCTAGACCTGTCGTAACCTCATATGCCTTATAACCTATCTCAAGATTAGGACAGGCACAACAACCAGTCCTCATCTGTTAATTTAATACTGTGTAAGACTAAACCCACATTTCACTAATGATACATTTTCAGCCATGCCAGGAATCAAACCAGGGACCCTTAGCTCAGAAGAGACACACTCTACAGACTGATTTAAGACACTTAATATTTCACTACAAGAATTTATTAACAATGTTAGTACCATGAACTCATAGGCTTACTACCAAACATGTTTGGTTCTTTCCTAGATTGAACCAAGGACTTCTAGGTGTGTGGTTTACCTTCCTAACCACTCAACTATGATCATGGTTAAAGTATAGAAAATAGGATCCTGGTATGAAGGTTCTTTTAGAAAATACTTTATAGTCATTGCACTACAGCATAACATTAGTGTAGTTTTATCAAAGATGACAAACAGTTAAAGATGGCATAACTTGATGTAGAGATAACTTAAAGAAGTTTTAATAGCGCTTGTAAACGATAGATACAGTTCTTTCTATAAAAATCCTGTACTATATACCGTTTTAGACCATACAAGATAGCATCAATCACAATGACAATTGTAGTTCTAAAATAACCTAATAAGTAGCTTACCCTGACATTGTAAATTGCTTGTATTTCTGAGCAAAATACAAGCATATTATATTTTATTTACCCTTTCCGTTAGTGATGTTTGCTGTGCTTAAGCCAGAATTATTTTTTTGCACCTCACCTTAATACACATTTCTGGTCATACTCATATGTACAAATTATACTTAGATGTTAAGGATAAAGAGGGTTGAATTTGGAGGAAGTGAACTCACAATTGTATGAAGGGAAAGTGGAAACACCTTTTGGAAAAAATCACACTTGACTCACCTGACAGGAATTCAAACTCTAACCTCCCAGTCTGATCTATTGAGAGAGGGAAGAAGTCTTAGACAATTCGACCATTGCAGGATAGATTATTTAGCGATTCCAAAGGTTCTAAGGTGGGATGGATGAGATTGCAAGTTGGGACTAGTATTTTCAGTTTTATGGTGGAAAAAATAATTTTTTGGCTGAAATACAAAAAATATTGCTCCAGTAGATAAGTTTAGTTTAATTTTCTACACAAAGTAATATCAACAATTCTTTAATATTTGTTATGGGCATTGAAACATTTAACTCGGTCTTACCCGCCTTGCTGTCATAGTTAGCTAACGCGCTGGTATAGTGTTGAGCTATACTGCTGGGGACTTACCCGCCTTGCTGGCGTAGTTAGCTAACGCGCTGGTATAGTGTTTAACTATACTGCTGGGGACTTACCCGCCTTGCTGGCATAGTTAGCTAACGCGCTGGTATAGTGTTGAGCTAGACTACTGAGGACTTCCCGTATTCAGCGGGCCATTCTAATACATGAGTTAAGCCTTAGACTAATTAAACCAATGAAGTGGTTATTTTTTTAAAAATATTGCGCATTTTTTGAACATTTGGGTCTGGGTATAGGGAAGATAAGCTCTAGACAAAATGTACATACACTTATGTCGCAGCAGTGTGAGAAACCATTTAGAAAAAAAAATACCCCAGGATTCTAAACTCTACTTTACATTGGTCACACTAGTAATTTGTGACGGCCTCTATACATACTGGAGGACAACCTCTGAAGACGGATGAGGCACTCCATCTTTGAAAACCTTCTTGATTGTTATTGTCTGCCCTTTCCCATCCACATTTATAATCTGGCCTTGATAAACGCCGTGAAACGGTCTACAGTTCACCGACACATTGCAGCCCAACCAATTTTCTGCCATAACGGAGGGAATATCTGAAATAAACAAATTTTAATTGAATTATAAATAATGTATTTGCCTCCAAAAGTCATGTTGCTCAGTAGCCTATGTGAAACAGTAAAGGAAGACTCGGTATGGTAATAGCAACCATCTGGAAGGCCTATTTGGAGTAGAACATTAAAAAAAGTGTCATTACATTTAAAAAAATCCAAACAAACACACATACAAACTTTTAGGTTTATTTAGAGGGGGACTGCATTTCATCATAAACATACCATGAGTATTATTCAGACAAACTTACGTTACGCAACAAATTTCAATCTTTCAGCCCACACAACCAAAAACTAACACTACAGAATATATACGCCGCCGCGTCTGAGATGGCGAATTGTTGCCAACACACATTTTTTCTTCCCTCTGAATAATTAATTAGCTTTAAAGTTACACTAGGGGGCCTATTTATTCAATGGGAATTTGTCAATCTTGACTGATGTGCCTATACCAATGGCTACACGTATGACTGGTACTTATAATAGCAGGCATTGATGCAAATTTGATTAAGACTTATATAGATGATTTACCAATTATAAAGAAAATGCACCAAAATGGCATTTTCACTTAAACGACGGGACAGCCGGGAACATGGCGAAAGAAAACAACAGTAGGGTTTGTCTCATTCAAAATGAGACGTGGTCAACCTCAGCCTATACAATGGTGAAACAAATAAAATAACTTTTATGATGAACTATAGTTAATAAATCAAATGAGACATTTATAAATTACAAAATTTTAGTGAATTTCAATCAACATTAGTGGTAGAGTATAAGCTTTCTATAAAAA